>WBMZ01007773.1:0-99548 GCA_013400975.1 Atrichornis clamosus | reverse complement strand
AATATATAGAATATATATAGAGTTATATGTATTCAGTAATATACAGGTAATACATACAATATAGAGACATTATTTTCTACAGATTATATATTCCATATTATCCTTAAGTCTATTGGAGGGGAGGGAAGAAACCATGGATTCACCCACATTTTCCACTCTGGTTTGCAGGGAAAGGCTGGGATGTAGCACAGCTGTGAGAGCACTCAGGGCATGGATATACAGATATATATAAACTATATAGAGACACACATACATATAGAATATATATATTTAAGTAGATATTTTATATATTTAAATAAATATTGTACCTATATAGTTATATCTATATATGGAGATGCATCTGTATTTATTAAATATATTCTATATCTATATATTCAACATAAATTTACATATATGCCTTAATATACTATATTATCATATAGACACATACATATGAGATATTAAGTTAAATTAAACCTTTTTTGGCTGCAATGTCACAAAAATTCAACCCATCCCAAGCCCTGCAGAACCTCCAGGGCTGCTCCCACCACCTAAGCCTGACTCACACTGGTTTAAGCACCAGTTTAAGACTCAGCTGGTTGAATCCCTCAAATCCTTGGGATACTTTTCCTGCCTTGCTGCACTCAGCCACCAAAGTGGTTGCACACCTCTCTCCTCTCTGGAATTCCATAGTGAGGGACCACAGGCACCGTATCATCCATGAGGGACATTCCCACTGAGGCAGGGGGTTGGAACTGGATGATTTTTAAGGTTCCTTCCAACCCAAACCATTTCATGACTCTATTACTTTTCCAAGGATTTTGGCAAAGGGCATAAAAAAACATCTTCCACAAACATCCTCGAATTTCGAGTTGTTGTATTTTTGAGGTGGAAAAATCACCCCTGGGTGGTCTCCAAGAAAAGCTTCTCCAGAACATCTGCTCAAGCTGCCGAAGTGCCACCGGACTGAAGCCATGGAATCATCGAATCATGGAATGGTTTGGGATTGGAAGGGACCTTCAAAATTACCAAGTTCCAATCCCTCTTCCATGGGCAGGGCCACCTTCCGCTAGACCAGGTCGCTCCAAGCCCCATCCAGCCTGGTCTTGAACACTTCCAGGGATGGGGAGTTCCAACCAGGAGCTCAGTTTGAGCTCACTGGAAGCTTGGCCATCTCCACTTCCACCTTCTGGGTGGTGGGAATGTCCAAGCAGGAATGTCTCCTCATGCTCCACAGAACTTCTGCACCAATCCAGCTCCTCAACTGGAAACTCTGGTCTTAAAAAGTCAACATGAATGGGAGTTATTCCGAAGTGTCCCAATAATCCACCTTAACACCCTCCCCAGCAGCTTTGCTATTTATTTTTATATTTTTATTTATTTTCTTTTAACCGCAGAAATTGCCTCCTCCATCCTTCCCTCCCCAGAAATTGGAGGTGCAATTTTCCAAAGAGTTAAGCCTGGGAGATGCAGCCTGGAGTGATGTTCACCCCATCATGGGGAGTCCCCATGAAAACCCAACGGGAGAGGAGAAACTCCGTTGATGCTTCCCAGAATATTTCAGCAGCACCAGGTTCAGCTTTGACCACATCTTACAGATCTAAAGTATTATTTATTAGAATATTTATTGTACTTATTTATTATATAAGATAGGTTAATTATTATATTATAGGAGCTCTAAGAGATCTAAAATTTAAGGGAAATGATGTTTCATATGGAAAAATCACCCACACGGAAGAGCGGGGAAGGAACACAACTTCCCAGCCTCCACCCAGAGGAACCCTTTATTTCCCTCTTAATCCAAAGTTGTTGCTCCCAAGTGGCTGTGTGCCCCCAACAGTGGATTGTGTCCCCCTCCCTCCTGGTGACATCCAAGCTGGTGGCAGCGGGGAAAAGCCACCGGCGAGCGCCCGTTCGCTTTTCATCGTCGGCGGGATCCCAGCTCTCCACGGAATTGTTACCCTAATGGAAAGGACGGCCTTTGGAAATGAACTGTATTGACAAAAGAGGATAAAATTAATGAGATAATAGCCAGGCCAAGGACCTGAAGAATACACCGGGCCCCTCGACACGAGGGGCTTGTAATTCCCTTTCTACCGCACATCCCACGGATCTAAAGAGTCCCCCCGTCCGTCCACAAGGCCCGCTCCGGCAGGAAATTTCATTAACGCTGGAAAATAGGAAAGGTATTAAGCGTGGATAATGAAGGCCAGAGTGTGAACAGTGCCTTAAGATAGTCTTCTTTCTAGCCTTTGTAATGGGAGGCATGAACTTTCCCTTCAAATCCATTTCTAATCCATTTGAAATACTACAGCAAATTATCTCCCCTTCAGCCCGAGAGCGGCCGGCCAATTTACTCCGAATGGAAGTGACAATGCTCCGGAATTTATCGCCATAACCTTGACTACACAAGGTTGAGGGTTGTCTTTCCCCCACCCCCGGGGTGGACAGCAGAAGAAAAATTTTTAATGAGAAGGGGGTGGAGGAATGACATAAAAATGTTTAAAAACAGCGGCGTAGCTGTCGGAGATCTGACGTCGACTCCGCGGCCGAGAGCGATGGGAAAATCAGAGCCTGGTGCAAAAAATGTTACAGAGGGAGGTCCTGGGATGATAAAACATTCCAAGTCAGGTTGGAGGGGGCTGGAGCAACCTGGGATAGGGGAAGGTGTCCCTGCCCATGGCTGGGTGTTGGAATGAGATATCTTTAAGGTCCCTTTCAACCCAAACCATTCCACGATTCCGTAGGTTGAGGTTTGCACTCTTCCACGGCACCCCTTGAAGAAGCAGCAGCTTTGCCTCACCCTGAACATTCCAAGCTGGTGCTTTGTAGGTTGTGTTGTCCAAGTCTGATTTCCCAGGATTAAACACTGCCCTGGTCTGTCCTTCATAGAATTCCAGAGGCATTTAGGTTGGAAAAGCTCTCTAAGGTCATCCAGTCCAATCCTTCTCCCAGCACTGCCAAGGCCACCATTGGGCACGTCCCCAAGTACCTCATCCACATGGATTTTAAATCCCTCCTGGATAGGGACTGCACAACTGCCCTGGGCAGCCTGTTCTGATGCTTGCCCACCTTTTCCATGAAAAAATATTCCCAATATCCAATCTAAATCTCCAGTGGTGCAGCTTGAGGTTGTTTCCTCTCATCCTATCCCTTGTTTCCTGGGAGCACATCCCGACCCCTACCTGGATCCATCCTCCTGTCAGGGAGTTGTGGAGAGCCAGAAGGTCACCCCTGAGCCTCCAGGATGAGCCCCCCCACCTCCCTCAGCTGCTCCTGGTGCTCCAGACCCTTCCCAGCTCCATTCCCATCTCTGGACATGCTCCAGCCCGTCAATATCCTGTATCTGGGGATCCCAAAATTCCCCCCAGGATTGGAGGTGCCACCACAGGGGGACAATCACTGCCCTGGTCCTGTTGGCCACACCACGGATGATCCAAAATTTCCTCCAATCTTCTCTCCTTGACCAACTTCACATCACTTGGAAAGTGGAAAAACTGGGTCCTTCCTCCCAAGTTCCCTGGAGGAAAATCCCTTAGGAAATGGAAATCTTTTTCCAACAGATGGATGAACCCAAAGCAAAAAGTGGACCAGGAGAAGCACAACGTGAAGTCAGTGAGGTCAAGGCACTTTCCTCACCCCCAAACACAGCAAAGCTGCTCAGAATGGAACAAAACCACCAAAACTTCAGCCAGCAAGTGATGCTGGGAAAATACAATTCCACTTCAATTAATCCATAAAAAGGAAAAAAATGGGATATTTCCAAGCCAACATGGAAAATTAAGGTTAAAACCAAGGACAACTCGCTCCAGCTTGCTCAGATTTAACATCTCGATCCATCAAAGACTCAACAGGAGACCGTGAGATCCAAAAATCCCACCCAAACTCCTGCAAAAACTCACCTGTATTGGAAATATAAAATTTTTAGGGTATTTGATGTCTCTACGTTAAACACAACCCCAAGAGAAGAGCAGGAAAATACCGCTGGCATTTCCAGCCGGCTGAAACGGAGAGGATTTCCCGGCGCTGCCGGCGATACAAGTGGCTCTTAAAGGATGGTTTTCTTTTACTCCTGGATATCTTCTTTAGGCTTAGCTTATATTCTTAGCTTATTTTTTTTTTTTTAAGTAATCCTTACATAGTAAGAAATCACATTTGCATGCTGGCATTTGAATCCCGAGGAAAGAGAGGATCATCACGAGGGCAATGGTTATGGAAAGCAACAGGGAGAGAGGTGAGGAAGGAGGGAGCTCGTCCACCACAAGCTTTGAAGGTGGCAATGGAAAATCCTCGTTTGGGAGAAATATTACCCAAAAAATCACATTATTCCTTAGTCATTAATCATTCCTTAGCAAAAAATACAGGATTTGGGCTTAAAAGTGTTCCTCAAACACACCAGGAATGCTCCAAGATGTTTCACCATTTCCCCTTGGAATCTGCTCAATCTCTATCCTGACCCATCAGATCCTTGAAAATCTTAATTCTGATGCTAAAAGCATTAAAATGTTTGATTTATGGGATTTTTATCAACATTGATGCTCTCTTCTTCAAATAAAAAGGTCAAACCTCGAACAAAACTTAATTTTTTTTTTATCTAATTGATTGGGATTATTGAAATAATTCCATTCACTCTTGGTGGTATTTGAGGTTGAAAAAGTGATTGGGAACTAAAAATAGGGATTTTTTTTCCCTAACATACATCCATAAATACAGAGGATCCATTGGCTTTAAATACACAGTGACCAGTAAAAACTCGTTAATTTATCCATAAACAATTCCCTCCTTTCAATCATTACTTCTAATTATGAAACAAACACTTAAAAAAACCCCAGCTATTTTAATTTGGTTCAATTGAATCTGAATTTCCATTCAAATGCAGCTTAATGTTAATCTCAAAGAAAAAAAAAATATAATCCAGCCCAGATCTCATTTAGTGTTTTCAAAACCTGGGGAAAAATTATGAATTTCAATGAGCACCTATTAAGCTCCTTAATTACCTAAATAAAGATGTACCTTCCCAATAAATCCCTCTGACCTGGAAAGGAAAATAGTTGCAAATCTATTATAAATATGGTTCTCATTATAATATATTTTTATTATATTATCAACCAATGAGAGCAGAGATTCCTCCAAGAAAGGAAAACAGGAATATGGGATTACACCGGCAAGGAAGAGTTGTGGAGGGGTTTTTTGTAGTTTTCCCTAATTTCCACATCCCATAGGGAGGATGCCTCTTCCCAATCTTTGCGTAGACTGGATAACTTTTCTCCATAAATAATTCCACTTGGGAAAACCCAGGTATGAACACAATACCCCAATTTCATTGCAGTGGCTTCTGAAAGAGACGTAAAACTTAGAGGCAACTTTGAGCTAAACTGAGGGGGAACATTCCATAGAATCCTGGAATGGTTTGGGTTGGAAGGGACCTTACAGATCATCTCATCCCAAATTGCCATGGGCAGGGACACTTTCCACTATCCCAGATTGCTCCAAACCACATCCAACCTGGCCTTGGACACTTCCAGGGATGGGGCAGACACAGCTTCTCTGGGAATTCCACTCCAGTGCCTCACAATCCTCCCAGGGAAGAATTCCTTCCTAATATCCCCTCTAACCCTGCCCTCTGGCTGTGGGAAGCCATTCCCTGTGTCCTGGTACTCCATCCCTTGTCCAAAGTCCCTCTCCAGCTCTCCTGGAGCCCCTTTAGGCACTGGAAGGGGCTCTAAGATCTCCCTGGAGCCTTCTCTTCTCCAGGTTGGACATTCCCAGCTCTCCCAGACTGGCTCCAGAGCAGAGAGGCCCCAGCCCTCAGAGCATCTCCGTGGCCTCCTCTGGACTCGCTCCAGCAGCTCCACATCCTTCTGATGTTGGATCCCAAGGCTGGAGGCAGAATTCCAGGTGGGATCTCACCTGAGTGAGCAGAGGGGCAGAATTCCCCCTTTCCTGCTGCCCGTGCTGTGGGATGAGCCCAGGACATGGGGGATTTCTGCATTCCAGCACACATGGATGGGGCACCTCCAGTTTTTCATCCACCAATACCCAAATCCTTCTCGTCGGGGCTGCTCTCAATCCTTTCTCCACAAAGCCTGGATCTGTCCTCGGGATTGCCCCACCCACGTACAGGATTTTGGCCTTCCCAAACTTCCTGAGGTTTGCCCTGGCTCACTCCTCCAGCCTGCCACGATCCCTCTGGATGCCATGCCTTCCCTCAAGTGGATCATTATTCCCTCCCACTGGATTTATCGCCATCTCCCTCTGGAAGTCATTCAGCCCCATGCTGCCATTCCCTTTCATTTCTCCATTGTATCCACGAAAAGCCACAGCAAAGGCTCCACGCTGCACTTGGCAGCTCCTGCTGGGCTCAGGGTCTCGCCTGAATCCAGGGAAAGCCCTGAAATCCTGCCAAAACCTCCCAAAAAAACCAGAGGAGATCCAGTTATCTCCTCGAGGAGCTCCGAGCAGAGTAAGAGGAGAGCTCTTTTCCCTGACCCTGTTTGCTAAATCCCTGCTTTTGTTTGGAATTCACAATTCATTCCTGCGGGAGATGAAGAGCCTGGATACAAAAGCAGCTTCATGTGCCAGGCATGGAAAACAGGGAAAGAATATGCCTTTAGACCTGCTGGACTGCAGGACTGGTGTGCCCAGGAGAGGAGGGCAGGGATGGAATTGTCCTATGGAGCCAGGCTGGGAGAGCTGGGAATGTCCAGCCTGGAGAAGAGAAGGCTCAGGGAGACCTCAGAGCCCCTTCCAGTGCCTGAAGGGGCTCCAAGAGAGCTGGAGAGGGACTTGGGACAAGGGATGGAAGGACAGGACACAGGGAAGGGCTTCCCACTGCCAGAGGGCAGGGTTAGAGGGGGATCTTGGGAAGGAATTTTTCCCTGTGAGAGTGGGGAGGCCCTGGAATGGAATGCCCAGAGAAGCTGTGGCTGCCCCATCCCGGGAAATGTCCAAGGCCATGTTAGATGTGGCTTGGAGCAATCTGGGATAGTGGGAGGTGTCCCTGCCCATGGCAAGGGCTGGGACCTGAAGATCCCTTCCAACCCAAACCATTCTATGATTCTGTAACAATTTTCCCATTAAATTTGCAAGTTTTGTTAATGCCACAAGTTTAATTGGTATCTCCTTCCCTAATATTCCCGGAATTGAGTAACGGAAAGCCATCAGCTGATACAAGCATGGAATTAGAGTCACAATTTTTCCTGGATATATCCAAACCCCTGTCCCTAAATCAAGGTTAAAAAAGCTTTTCCTGGTGCACTGGGGTCATCTAGGCCTCATTCCAAAGGTGAATTTCATCCATATTGTCTTGGAATTAAAGTTTCCTCATCATTCCTGAGAGGAAAGAGCTGCCCTGGTCTCCCTCACTCATCTCCTGTGGTTCTTGCATTCCTAAAGGCTGTGGAAGGGACACTTTCTGCTATCCCAGGTTGCTCCAAGCCCTGGCCAACCTGGCCTAGAACACTTCCAGGGATGTGGCAGCCACAGCTTCTCTGGGAAAGCTCTGGGAACCTCCCGACCCTCCCAGGGAAGAATTCCTTCCCAATATCCCACCCTACACTGACCTGTTCCCGCTTAAGGCCCATACCTTCCGTTCCTCCTTGATCCTACATCTCCCTGGTTGTTCCCGTTCCTTGTGTTTAAGGCTCTTGCTCTCCTCCAGAACTTCCAAGTGGTTGGATACCTCCTGTCCATTTTTCAGAAGCTCCCACATCCACAGGGACGTTAAATCCCTCCAGGAATCGTGACTCCACCACTGCCCTGGGCAGCCTGTTCCGATAGCTGACAACCCTTTCCATGAAGAAATTCCTACTAATATCCAATCTAAACCTCCCCTGGCACAACTTGAGGCCTTTCCCTGCTGTCTTCCCTGCTGATATCCCAACTCTAAACCAAATCCTTGGCTTCTCTCCAGCACCGGCTCTGATCCCACCCACAGTGAGCCACGGGAGGATCCTCGGAAACATTTCCAACTTCTCCGGCAAAGTCTGCGCTATTAAAAAGTCTCCCTGGAAAAGAGACAAAGGACCCTTTGGAGAAGACGATTCCCCACATGAAGCTGTTTTCAAGGTAGGTCAAGTCTCAGCCCAAATTCCCCTGACAAGGTCCCGTTAAACGGCTTAGGCTGAGCCTGAGAATGGAAATGCTGACGATCCCTAATTCCCGGCTTTCCAACCCCGCTGCTCTAATGCCGCCGGCGGATCAGTAATTACACCGGGAAGGCCGGGAACTATTGTCCCATTAATTAGATTCCTTTTACCCCCATTAGCTCAGGCGATTGGACAAAGTTCATTAGGGTTTAACTCTGATTAGCTGCAATGGAGCTTGCAGCGTTTCCAGGCAGGTGCCACCGGCTTTAGTCGGGAACCCACGTGGAGCATGGAAGCACCGGGAGCCGTGTCCACATGGATCAATGCTTAATCCCTCCCTGAGAGTGTCCTACCACCCTCAGAGATGGGCTAAATCCAGAGGGAAAGAGAGAGCAGGTCCCAGACCTTCCCTTGTCCTGGCACAGCAGTGATATTCCTCCCTCTGCTCATCCCAGACCTCCGTAAATCCCATTTCAGAGCTCTGGATGTGCTCCAGGCACAGGAATTTCGCAGGAAGGCTGATTGCTGAGGATCACTTCCATGCTGGGTCTGTATTCCAGCCCAAACAGCTCCAACTTTGCATATTTATCACAATAATCAGCCAGACACAGAGCCAAATCCCACTGGAGGCTTCCCCTCCTGCCTGCTTTCCAAAAATACCTGGGATAATTGCTTTTTCCAAAGATATTTTCCCTTGAAATGCTCTTTTTCTCACACAGGAAACAGCAATAACGCTATGAAGAACAGCTGATACATTTTAATTAAAGCAAATATCTCGGACAAGGAGCAGGATTCTATGGAAAAACCGTGCTCCAGGAACTCAGCATGGAAGAGGTTAAGGAAGTTCAGCAGGGCTGCACTAAAGGGAATTATCCACTGAGAAAACACCAGCTCCTGGCTGCCTCTGGAAAACCCCACGGCTTGGCCTAGGGATGGATACACATCTATGGCAGTGCACATTGAAAATTAAATTTCAATTTGATTAATTAATTAAAAATGAAAATTAAATTTAGCTACAAAGGCAGGGAAAACAGTGTATACATGATTTTTTTTCCCTGGAAGTGTTGGCTTTCCTGGTTTTAAACTTAAGGAATAAAGAACAAACTCAGCTGTCGACTACAAGCTTATTTTTCCAAATTTAAAGCCGGTCACTGGATATCCATGGATTTATCCTGTATTGTGGTCTCCTTATCTTTTATAAGCTGACCCACAAAACGACTGGAGCGGTGTTGTCGGCTCTGATTCCTTGGCATGAACTCTTGGCATCCCCATAATTCCATGATCCAGCAGATTTTTATTACTGTAACTGTTGTGCATGCCTGGATAAGTGTATATATACATAAATACAAATATATGGAATTATGGCATCATTTAGGCTGGAAAAGACCTCCAAGATCACCGAGTCCAACCTGTGACCGATCCCAAATTTGTCACCAGCCCGGAGCACTGAGGCCACATCCAAACATTCCTTGGACATCTCCAGGGATGGGCTCTCCACACCTCCCTGGACTGCCCCTTCCAACGCCTGACAACCCTTTCCATGGAGAAATTCCTCCCGGTGTTCAGCTTAAACCTCTCCTGGTGCAGCTTGATGCTGTTCCCTCTCATCCTGTCCCTTGTTCCCTGGGAGCACATCTCGACTCCCACCTGGATCCACCCTCCTATCAGGGAATTGAGGAGAGCCAGAAGGTCCCCCCTGAGCCTCCTTCTCTCCAGGATGAGCCCCCCCAGTTCCCTCAACCACTCCTGGTGCTCCAGAACCTTCCCAGCTCCATTCCCTTCTCCGGACACGCTCCAGTTCCTCCATGTTTTCCTTGTGAGGGGCCCAAAATTCCCACCAGGATTGGAGCTGCTCCAGGGTGTGGCCACACCAGGTGCCAGTGGCCTCCTTGCACACCTGGCCTCAAGTTCAGCCACTGTCACCAGCACTTCCAAGTCCTTTTCCATCTCTCTAGCCCTTATCCACAAGCCTGGAGCATTCCATGGGGTCGTTGTGCTGGATCCAACACTTGGACTTGTTGAACCTCATTCCACTGGCCTCGGCCCATCCATCCAATTTAAATACACACCCAAAAAATGGGTATTATCTATATTTTATAAATGTTTACATCTATATTTAATCAACACAGATCCATAAGGAATTCAGATCTGCTTCCAAGCCAAAGGGAGAAAAAAGGTCCAACACTTCTGAGGGCGTCAATCCATAAGATACTCACCGGGAAGACACTTAAAGGAACTCGGCTCCGACTCGGAATATATGGAATGGATAAAAATGATCCGAAGGGCCCCATCAAGGGGCAGGGGGTTGGTTCCCTGTACTAATTGCATCTCCTACATTCCAAAGGATATCGCTCCATTATTAAAGGGTCGGGACTATTTTATGTGCTCACATCTCTTCAATTGGAATTTGGATCAATGGATGCATTACAAGGTTTGGCTTTAAGAGCGTAATAAACAACGGGATGGAAAGGAAAATTCGCTGGAAGATGACGCTCTTAAAAGCCCATTTCCAGGGGAGAAAACAGGATGTGGTGAGCAGGGTTGTAACCGAACCAAAAGGCTGGAAATTAAGTTGAAAAGGTCGGGATAAACCCAAGGAAAAGGAATTGGGGATGAGAAGATGGACGTGACTCTGCCACGTGTGTTGGCACCCAGAGACCCCCTGTGTTCCAGGCTCATCCCACAGCAGGAGAGAAGGAATTCTGTGCCTCTGTCCTAATCAGGTGAGATCCCACCTGGAATTCTGCATCCAGCCCTGGGGTCCAACATCACAAGGACATGGAGCTGCTGGAGCAAATCCAGAGGAGGCCATGGATCCAAGGGCTNGGAGCCAGGCTGGGAATGTCCAGCCTGGAGAAGGGAAGGCTCCAAGGAGACCTCAGAGCCTAAAGGGGCTCCAGGAGAGCTGGAGAGGGACTTGGGACAAGGGATGGAGGGACAGGACACAGGGAATGGTTTCCCACTGCAAGAGAGCAGGGTTAGATGGGATATTGGGAAGGAATTCTTCCCTGGGAGTGTGGTGAGGCCCTGGCACTTGTTTCCCAGATAAGCTGTGGCTGCCCCATCCATGCTCCATGGAAATGTTGAAGTTCAGGTTGGATGGGGCTTGGAGCAACCTGGGATAGTGGAAGGTGTCCCTGCTCATGGCAGGGAGTTGGAATGACATGATCTTTAAGATCCCATCCAACCCAAACCATTCCATGATTTTCTAATGTGGATGCTTCCTAGAGACAGATACAAACTAAATTTTTAAGATAAATATAAATAAATAAACTTAGCAATAAATAAAATAATAAACAAAATAAAAACTCCAGCAGCATTTGCACTTCCAAATAGCACAGAGATGCTTTTAATCAGGGAAAACTTGGAAAAGGGGGGGATTATCTAGGATTTTGATGGCTCTGAGATGTAAAACCTGTCCCAAATTTCGGCACATCATGTTCAACGTGTGCCCAAAGACCAAATTCCCTCCTTAACACCAAATTAGCTTTTCCCACACCAGACTCCTAGAGAGCTGTCTCCCTCTGCTGACACCACATCCAGAGCAACTCCCAAACTCCCAAGAACCTCCCAAAAATCTCCAGGCCAACAAGAAAAATAGGAAAAACTTCCAAAATGGACCCAAGACTGACCTCCAGCTCTGTAGCACTGACATGACCCTCCACACGGTGGGATGTAACTTCCAAAGTGACTTCCATGGCAACATCAACCCCCTCTTTCCATTTTTCCATGGAAAAGTGGGTGGAAATGAATTTTTGGGATGCTCTAGGGCATCATTACCTGCCCTGGCACTCCCCTCACCACCAGGCACATCCCAGTTTGGCACCTCTAACTCACATTCCCACTGAGGATTTGGTCCTTGAGAAGCTGCTCAGCCTCTACCCCCATCCCAAAATTCCTAAATATCTCCACTTGGAGCATCTCCACTCCAGTATGTCCACAGAATATCCTAAAAATGACGCCATTTGAACCAAAGCTGGGTCTAACACCTGACAAAAGGAAAAAGAAACAACAACCGGATGCGCTTCCGAAGTTCCAACACCGGCACAAATTGATAAAGCAACAGCTGGAAAAGCTGGGATGGGCTTTGGCATCACACGGCACGATAAAGATGGAGGGACATCTTCCCTAGATCTCCTGAACAGCGGGAGAAGTTGTGAAAGTCACCATCACCCAGAGTATTGGGAAAAACAAGCCCTCACAGCCCTTATCCCGAGTTGTTTTCCCTGATTTTCACAGATGGGAAGTAAAGGCACAGTTTCCCCTGGGAACAACAGCACGGACACACGAAAGTGAGGGATCTGGCATGGGTATTCCAGGACCTGGGAGTTGGCCACCTCACTATAAGGACTTCCATCACATCTTTAGGAAGTGTCCGAAATAATCCCTTTAGAAATCCATGTGATCAGAGGAGCATAAAAAACCCCACGGCCACAGTGCGGACAACAGAGGGAGGAATTTAAATCCATGATTCCAACCTTCCGGATCCACCTGAATCAATATTAAACCACTAAAACCAATCAAACCAACTCTGGTGTTGCCCCAAAAGACGAGACACGAGCTGGGAATGGTGTGAATTGTGGGAATTGCTCTTTTCCATGTCCTCAACAGAGGCGACCGCAACCCAACAGGATCCAACGGCAGCCGGGAAAGGACGGAAAGCAGAGCCCGGAGAAGAAGACAGCGAGATGCTGTAATTTATACTCTCCTGCCTCTACTTTATGGCTTTCTTAATTCGGCTCCTGCTACTATTAATGTAGTTAATGTTGAGATTATATCTATTTTCTGGCGTCAGGCAGTGATTTATCCAAGCCATTTTTCCGGTGCCGGCTCCCACGCTGTTAAATCAAGCGGCTGCCAATTAAGTGCTGACTGGGGAAGTGGATGCAATCTTAACAGAGATCTAACCACAAATTAATCCCGGCGTTCCAGTTGGCCGGGCCGGAGCGCTGGACCTCGCCGGTAAAAGGGAAAATAAAAACAACCCCCCAAAAAACCAGGAAAAATAAAATCTCCATTTGGAGAAGGAAAGGAAGCAATGGCGTTCCCCAGCAGGATGGTGCCCATCGGTTAAGATTTGGGGGGTTGTTGATTTTTGGAGTTGAGCTCCAGCAGTGAAAACCAGGCAGGAGGAAGAAGCATGGATTGGGAATGCAGGCGTGGGTTTGGAAATATTTATTTGGTAGAGTAAAGGTGGGAATGGGAGCTCTTTGATCCAGCAGCAACTCCAGGTATCCCAGGGTTTGTGCAAGACCAAGGTTTGTAGCAAAAGAATCCACAATGTGAAATCGTAAAATTATGGAATGTTTTGGGTTGGAAGGGATCTTAAAGCTCATCTCACTCCAATCCCTCTGCCATGGGCAGGGACACCTTCCACTATCCCAAGTTGCTCCGAGCCCTGACCAACCCAGCCTTGGACACTTCCAGGGACGGGGCAGCCACAGCTTCTCTGGACAAATCTCAAATCCCCCTGGATGTCCCAGTGTTCCAGGACTGGATATGCCAGGATCAACAACAGCAATGCCCAGAGGTTTTCAGCAGAGACCACTGAGAGTCTGGAAGGAACCTCTGGAAGTCTGTTCCAACCTCGTGCTCAGGAAGGGCCATTCAGAACCAGATGTCAACCACCATGTCCAGATGACGGCTTTAAACTGGCAGAGGGCAGGATTAGATGGGATATTGGGAAGAAATTCCTCCCTGGGAGGGAGGTGAGGTGAGGTCCTGGCATACGTTGCCCAGAGAAGCTGTGGCTCCCTCATCCCTGGAAGTGTCCAAGTCCAGGTTGGACAGGGCTTGGAGCAATCTGGGATAGTGGAAGGTGTCCCTGCCCATGGCAGGGAATGGAACTGGATGATCTTGAAGACCCTTTCCAACTCAAACCCTTCTACAGTTTCCAAACACCTTTAAGGAGGAAGATCCCCCACCAAAGGCTTGGGAAGTTCTGGAGTTCCCCAGTACATTCTTGGATGCACCTGGATACATTGTCACCTGCTCCCATTTATACCTCCCTATGCCAGGCAGGTGCCAAAATTCCTGTGGAGCATTCCCATGGATGTCACCCTCTGCATGACCATGTCCAAGAGGTTCCCCTTCAGCAGGTGACCACCAGGATCCACGGAAACAGCCCCAAACCTGTTTTCCTTCTTTTAGGAAGAGGCAGCAGCAGCTCTGCTCCTTCCCAGCCTGCGACTCGACCATTAGAAATCCTTCCCCGCATCCATTATTTCCTCGGGAGCCATAAGGAAGAGCAATACACGACACTGAGAGGGATTATTAATAATGGTGAGGAGTCGTTGAGATAACAGCTCGTGATAAGTGGGGAAGGCTTTAATGGTCCTTGAATATTGAGCAGGATTAAAAAAATTAAAAAATAAAAGGGTCGGAGAAATCCAATCCGTACACCCAGGGCAGTAAAGAAATTCCCAAGATTCCGGTGTTGGGACACACCTATGGCCAGGGAATAAATCACCACACAAGAATAGACAGGTAAGAGGCTGCAGCGTGTCCTGACAGGCAAAAAGGGACCTTCGGGAAGGACGGGAGCAATTCCTGCCAGCTGCTGAAATCCAATCCGAGGGAAACACCATCCGGAGCTCCCATCATAAATACTCAATCAACAAGGACAAATGAGTCCGTGTCTCCATCGCAATAAAAGGATCTGTTCCTGGAGAAGGGAAGGCTCCAGGGAAACCTTAGAGCCCCTCCCAGTGCCTGAAGAGGCTCCAGGAGAGCTGGAGAGGTACCTGGGACAAGGACTTGGAGGGACAGGACACAGGGAATGGCTTCCCACTGCGAGAGGGCAGGGTTAGATGGGATATTGGGAAGGAATTCTTACCCGGGAGGGTGGTGAGGCCCTGGCATGGAATTTCCAGAGAAGCTGTGGCTGCCCCATCCCTGGAAGTGTCCCAGGCCAGGTGGGAGCAACTTGGGATAGTGGAAGGTGCCCCTGCCCTTCCCCGGCCCTGCCCTGCCCATGGCAGGAGGTTGGAATGAGATGATCCTGAAGGTCTTTTCCAGCCATTTTAGTTTGATTTAATCAATTCCCAAACCAATTAAAAATCCCAAAGCAGCTGAATTGCACACAGGAGACTCCAAGGGGATCTGGGGAAGCCTTTCCCCAAATTGTCCCCGTCTCCCATGGCAGCTCTGCCTTGCTCCAAAATTCCCAGTGCTTCCCAGGTGCTGTGATGCCCCACAATCATCCCAGCTTTACATTCCAATTAAGCCCTCAAAAGCCATCAGGGAATACTTTAAGCAGGACTTCAGAAACTCTTTATTAATCTCAGCATTAAAATAATAGGCATTCATCCCCAGCACGGGGTGAGCCAGCAACCTGAGGAATATATTACCCTCAGCCTTTGCATAAAAAAGGATAAATTCCTGGACAAAAATCCACTCACACACAAAGGGATTCCAGGTCACCTTCACCACGATCCTACTGCAACGAATTGGTGGGATTAGCTCGGAAGCACAGGAGAAGACAGGGCTGGTGAGTTTGAATTATGCAGGCAGTCTAAAAACTATTGATTATTGTAAAGTTGGTTTACTACCACCCTTAAACCTGGCCTAAAAGTGGTGTTTAAACCAGTGTTTAAAGATGTAAGTTGGCCCCACGGCAGCGCTCACAACAGAGGAGTTTTAGCTCTTTTTTTTCCCATTTGAAGCCTCATCCAAGTTTTTTTTGGCCACGTTATTGGTTATTTTTGGGGAATCCACCACGTGTTAAGTGCTGCACAAAGCACAACGTGAAGAAGGTCTTGGCCCTGAGATCCAACATCGGAGCTCATCCGCTGCTCCGGGTCCTCGGCCACGTCCCCTGCTCCACTGACAAAATGTTTTAAATCCCATTGGAACATTGATCCAATTAATGCAGCTCTTGCTAAACCAGAGGATTTCTGCGTCTCCTCCTGCCCGTTCCTGGTGGGGTTTAAAAGCAGCTGGAATTTGAGGCCAACTCCAACGTTTCCCTCTCTCGTCTTGAAGGCATCTGAAACCACTTGAAGGTGGTTTCTTCCCCAATAATTAACCCCCCAAATTAACAATTCTCAGTTGTAGGGATGCTCCCCTTGGTCTGAATTTTTAAATTTCTTTCAAATCCCATTGGAATATCCTGCATCCACCCATGTCCCGCTCTCTACAGCCTCAGGATAAACAAGTTGGAGAAAGAGCTTGTCCTGATTTTCATTATCCTGATCTCATGTCCTTCGAATGAGGAGATTCCAGGAGGAGCAGGGCAAGGAGCTCACGCTCCAAAGGGCTCAACAGGAGACTGTGGGGACCGAAAGGTCCAACCATGGGAAGAGAAAGCTCCTGGAAAATCAAACAGGCTCATCTACAGATGGGAAACATCCCGAGCCCACCAGAATAAGCTCTGGTGGCATCAAAGACATTTTCCCAAGGCTTATTTAATCCCACTCCAACAAGGATGGGCTCCAACTCCTCCTCACAAGGTTGAAGCAACACTCCGTGAGTTGGCCGAGCTCATTCCATGGGAAGCTTTGCCGCGGGAATGTCCATCATAGGTGACCCCAAGTGACCACAGCTAACGAGATCCTTCCACCACTGGAATTACACTGGTGAGGCTTCAATCCCCCTCTCCTTCTTCCCACACCTCTCATCCTGCTCCTCACAAGATGTGTAAACAGATCCTTGGAATTCACCAACATCCAAGGACCCACCAGAGGGAGAAGCCGTTTTGAGCGGGATGAACCAGCTCCATTTATCCCGCCTGTCTTTCCACAGCTGAAAAATCCAAGGAAGAGACCTGAATGCCTCAAAATAAAAAAAAAATTCCAACGTACAAAATCCTTTGAAACCCACTCCAAATTAAGAGCTCCATCGAGGCTGTCAAGACTCCAAGCCTACAACACCTTCCCTGGGAAGAGGGAGCTCGGCCCATTTATTAGGATGATGAAAGCAAAGGGATCTAAAAATTGCACTCCGTGGTTAATGAGCAGCCGAAGGGATCCGTAAGCATAATTCCAGAGGTTGGTAATATTTTATATAATCGGCAAGTGGTTTAAATTGAAAAGCCCCAACTGAATCAATATTTACTGCGTGGAAACGAAATGAATAGTAATAAGTCACTAAGCTCCCTGTCCTGTTTCATAAAATAAAAAATTATCAAAATGAGCCCAGGCGCGGAGCGACCATCGCATTAAACTTTGACGGCACTCGGGGAGTCGTAACCGACTGCTCTCATCAAATCCAAATTGTAAAAAACCTGCCCGAGGAAGCTTTGCCGACGGGGGAAAAAAAAAAATAAAGGAAAAATAAGAGGCGAGAGTTTCACCAACGCAGGCAAAAAAATAAAAAGCTCCCGAAGCTCCGCTCCCCACGCAGGCAGAGCGTTCTCGGCTGCTCCGCGAAGTGTTTCCTACTGGATTTGCCAAGATGCCCTCCCAGATGGATGCCAGCAACCGGAGTATTTTGGGGAGGGTGACGGCACAGCTCAACGCAAACCCTGCCCCCCCACACGTTTCCAAGTCAGCTGATGGGATGGAGATCCATGATGCAGATCCATGAGGAGCTGCCCACCGGGATGTGCTGGGATCAGAGAGAGGGTCCACGGGAATGTTGGCGCTGCCTAATTCAGCCCTGGCCATCCACAAACCCATGGATGACACAGGAATAACCTCAGGGATTCCAGACAGGGGCAGTGCATCCGGTCAATCCCAATGGATTGAACCAGGTTGCCTGGAGAGGTTGTGGACTCCCCAGCCCTGGAATTGTTCAAGGCCGGATTGGACGGGCCTTGGAACAACCTGGGATAGTGGAAGGTGTCCCTGCCCAAGGCAGGAGGTGGAACTGGATGATATTTGAGGTCCTTTTCAACCCAAACCATTCCATGAGTCCATGATTCTAATCCCACACCATCACACCTTGTCCAAGGAAGTCCTTCTTCCATCTTCCTTATTCATCCAGGTTTTTTATTCTTAAAAACCCTGGGAGTTCAAAAAAACACTGACACTGAAGGGCTGGAGCGTGTCCGGGGAAAGGAACGGAGCTGGGAAGGTCTGGAGCACCAGGAGCAACTGAGGGAGCTGGGGGGGCTCAGTCTGGAGAAAAGGAGGCTGAGGAGGGACCTTTTGGCTCCCTAAAATGCCCCGACAGGAAGGTGGATCCAGATGGGAGTTGGGATCTGCTCCCAGAGAACAACAGATAGGGTAAGAGGAAACAGCCTCAAGTTGCACCAGGGGAAGTTTAGGTTGGATATTGGGAAAACTTCTTCACTGAAAGGGTCGTCCAACCCTGGCAAAGGTGGAATCACCATTCCTGGAGGGATTTAACATCTGTGTGGATGTGGCACTTGGGGACATGGATTGGTGGTAGCCTTGGCAGTAGTGGGGGAATGGTTGGACTCCATGAGTGCTTATCCAGTCTCAGTGATTCCATGATTCTACGCCCTGATTTGGGCTGGAACAGGGTGATTTTAGGCGCACAGGAGACTGGGAATTTGTCAGAGGGAGGGAACAGGAAAAACAGGAAAACACTCCTGCTGTCTCACACGACTCCCACAAAGTTCCTTCTCGTGACACAAATAATGTTTTCCCTTTGCTCCCTTTTATTCCTACGTTTTAAAAGGAACTTAAAGCAGCAGAGACGTCGCCTCCTGCTCTCCCTGCTCCTCCTTATTGAGCCATAAAACCTTTTTCCATATAAAATATCCTGAACCAGAATGACTTTGGGGATTCCCTGGAGATTATTCCCTTGTTGCCTCCATTCCACGCTCCTTTCCACGCCAGAGGACGGCAGGAACAAGGACCTGGATTCACTACCAACAATTCTAGAAGCAATTATTAAATCTCCATTTATTTGGGGGGAACTGAAGTAAATTATTTGCAATCAAAACATTATTTCAGCTTGGAAAACCATTCCTGCTCACGGACAGGTGGCCACGGGATTCACGCCAACTTCGGGAATCCCTCTGCTCTTTTTTTTCCCACTTTCCCAGCTTTAACAGCTGTGACCTCTCAGACCTCCCCTTATCCTTCTGCAAATCCTCCTTCCAGGCGAGCCCAGAGGGCAGCGGGAGCCAGTGATGCTGCCGAGCCCTTCTGGCACCTGGGAATGGATGGATGGAGGGATGGAGGGATGGACAGGGAACAGGGAAGCTGCCGGATGCAGATGGTCAGATTTGCCGGTGCCAAGGGCGGTGGCGATCCCAGCCTCGTGCTGAAATCCAGCTCTGCCACACTCAGAGGTGCCAGGATCCAGCCCAGGAAGAGCCTGGATGCTCCTGCACCATCCACTGTAAAAACCACACATTCCCTAATGGAATAAAAGCAAGGTTGGGAGGGAACACTATGGCTTCAATCCAAAGGAAATTCCTTCGGACAGAGAATTTGGGTGTGGAAAGAGGAAATCTCAGTGGTCTGCTGAGCAGAGACAGACCTGGTAGGAGGGATATTAGTTGGTATTAACGAGCTAATTCCAATTATTTCCAAGGCAGCAGAAGGAAAAAAAACACCCAGAGACTGGAAAGATGATTGCGAAATCCCCGAATGATTTGGGTGGAAAGGGACCTTAAAGATCCATCTCATTCCAAGCCCCTGCCATGGGCAGGGAATCTTTCAGTAGATCTTCCAAACATTATGTAGGTTTTGGATACAAATATATAATTATTTAGGAATTTTTCTCCATGTTGGGAATTTCATTGTCTCAGTCCAAGGGTGAAATCTGACCAACCCCGGGAGAGATGCACGAATTCCTTCCTTCCTGCACAAACCATTCCTTCCTTCCCTCCTTCCTTCCTTCCTCCCTCCCTCCCTCTCTTCCTTTCCTTCCTTTCCTTTCCTTCCTTCCTTCCGTTACATGAAGCCCTTTCCAGCCCCTGGAATATGACTCCTGCCACCCAAAGAAGCTCCTGGATATCTCATCCAGGAAGGATCAGTCCTGATCCCACACCATCCTCCAAACTTAACTTCCACATCCCATGAAAACATTTCACCTCCAATCCCTCTCCAACGCACACATCCCTCAGCATTCACCAATCCAGGAATTTCCTCCAGCTTTTTTAAAGTGTAATTTATATTTTTTCTTGGGATGCTCCCATGCAGAGCCAGGAGCTGGACTTCAATGATCCTTATGAGTCCCTCCAGCTCAGGATACTCTGATTTTTCCAACCAGGATGAAACAGATGGATCCATCCTTCGGCTTGAAAGAAGTCTAAATGTTTACTTAGCCTGGAAAGAATTTATCAGTTGGGAATGATGCTCCAGCCCTTGCCAAATGACCTTTTTTGCCCCCAAAATCCAGTTTGTTCATTCCCGAGCTCCGAGACCTGCCCGGGCACTGCCCAGAGCTCAGCCCAGATGCCGGCACCAGTTGGATCTGGCTCAGGGCAGCAGCTCACAGAGAGCTTTCCATGAATTTATCCCAATTTTATCCCAATTTTATCATGATAAGAAGAAGTTCAGGGAATTTATGCATTGTGGAGCTGCCATTCAGCCATGCTCCGCTTCCCCCTTTCTCCTTTTATTTTGGTGTTTTGTCTTTTAAATCCCAACTTTCACACTGGAATTGGCACAGGAAAACTTCTTGGTTCGATCCGCAAAAAGATTGGGAAAGTTACGACCCTTGGGACAGAAAACCATCTGGGAAAAGAGTGGGAAAAAAGCAGCTTCGCCATTGCTAATCTCTTAGCAGGGTAGAAATTTAGGAATTAAATACATCCCTCACTCCCACAGCTGTCACTGCTGGGTGAAAAAACAGGGACTATGTAAATATCCAGTGCCGGAAAATACATTCTCCAAATGGGATGCTGTTAGGAGGGATTATTAGCCTTGGAAAAACCACCTCCAAAGGGTTCAAACCACTTCCAAATGAGTTTTAGATGTGGCATGTGGCCAATTTGGAAAACTTTATCCACAGGGAGATTTCATCCACTCAAGCTACGGATGAAGTCTGGGTTAGAAAAGGTGAATAATATCCCATAAAACAGAGATATTCCAAGGTTACAGCTGCTGTCTTGGGAATTTGGATGGACAAAAAGAACAGTTGTACCTGGAACTTCATGGTCCCATCAGATATTTTATCCTGGAGCACCTGAGTGGGAATAAATTGATGTTCTGGGATAGAGTGAGCAGGATTGAGAGGGTTAAAGGGTTTTAGAGGCTGGCTCCGTATCCCCACAAGACCGCGCTTGGTCCCTGGGGGATTTTGAGGATGTGTCCCAAGATTGGATAAGGAAGGATCAATCCTCCATTTCCTTCCCATGGCATCTGCTGTG
Organism: Atrichornis clamosus; assembly: GCA_013400975.1. Classification (NCBI taxonomy): domain Eukaryota; kingdom Metazoa; phylum Chordata; class Aves; order Passeriformes; family Menuridae; genus Atrichornis; species Atrichornis clamosus. The sequence continues at coordinate 78,251 of WBMZ01007773.1, read as the reverse complement.
GTTGTCCAGGGTCCATCCAAGACCCTGCACACTAATCCATAAAAATCAGTATTACAGCCATAATTAACATTTTTTATGGAATCATGGAATGGTTTGGGTGGGAAGGGACCTTCAAGATCACCCAGTTCTACCTCTTGTCATGGATAGGGACACCTTCCACTATCCCAGGTTCCTCCAAGCCCCATCCAACCTGGCCTTGAACACATCCAGGGATGGGGCAGCCACAGCTTCTCTGGGAATCCTGTGCCAGGGCCTCATCACCCTTAAAGCCAAGAATTCCTTCCCAATATCCCATCTACCCTGCCCTCTGGCTGTGGGAACCCACTCCCTGCATCCTGTCCCTCCAGCCCCTTGTTCAAAATCCCTCTCCAGCTCTCTTGGAGCCCCTTTAGGCCCTGGAAGGGCTCTGAGTTCTCCCTGGAACCTCTTCTCCAGACAGGACATTCCCAGCTCTCCCACTCTGTCTCTGGAGCATCTTTGACTTTTTCCACTATGGCAAGGGAAGGACCATCTCCAGTCTGGTGTCCCAGCACCTGGACACTGGAGAAGACCTCCTGGGACCTCAAATTCCCCTCTCCCACCTGAGATCCCGCACCAGATGATCCATCCCCAACCCAAAACTGCTGATCCACAGCAGTAAACTCCCAACTTTTAATCCGTCTAAACCTAAGGATGTTCTGCTTTCCTTTGACAGCTGCTGGAATGGGAAAGCACGGAAAAGCCTCACAAAAAAGGGGAAAAAAAATCCTGGATAATGAAAACAGCTCCTGAGCAAATCCTCTCCAAACTCCATGTGTTCTCAGCCTATTAGAAACACTAAGGAAAACATAACGACCTAAAATTCCATGGGAATGGAATGGGAATGGAATGGTGGGAGCATCCAGGCAGGAGGAGGAGCTCGTTGGGAAGTGACACAATCACTTGTGAGCACTGTGACACAACAAAGATGATGCCCCCCCTTGCTGGTTTTATTCCCTATGGGATCTTTCCACTTGGATTCTCCAGCCCTGGAAGTTGGGAATTCTTGTGTGGCACCACGCTGGATCTGGGAGATGGTTCTTCATCCCGAATTCCCTGTGACTCCCTGAATCTCTCAAAACAAACATTTCCTGAAATTCAGGGTCTCTTTTCCCTTTTTATCTCACTCATCTCAGTTTATCCTTTTCTTTAGGATCCTTTGGTTGCAAATTCCATGAGGAATCCAGAAATCTCCTCGTCCCTGATCCACAGCAGCCCAAAAATGGTGTGGATCCTTTGGAGAAGATCTCAAGAGCCAACCTGGTGCTGAGGATCCAAAATTCACAAATCAAACTCATTCCAGCAAAACCACATCCTTTGCTTTGCTCCTGCCTGGATTTGACGATGCAAAATCCACCAGCACCTGCTGAACATCCTTGGGAATGGTTTCATCTCCCAGGGGTTGTGTTTGAACCTCTAAAACTGATCTCTGAAGTCCAACAACTGGAGATGTTCCACTCAGGAGACCGACTTTGAAATGGTGTCCTGATCCAGAGGAAAATCCCACTGATTCCGGATGGGAACAACGGCACCACGCTCTCCTACAGTGGTTTTGCACCATCACCATTTGGATTGAGGGGGATAAAATGAGAAATAAGGAAGACATTCCAATTATATGTTATCCAAGCTATGGCTTCCAGACCATTTCCATCCAGCTTGGGTATCCTGGGAGGAATTTTTTCACGGAAAGGGTGATTAGACATTGGAATGGGCTGCCCCAAGGAGATGGCGGAGTCATTATCCCTGAAGAGTTCAAGGAATGACTGGAAGTGGCACTTGGTGCTCTGGGCTGGGTGACAAGGTTGGATTGGATGATCTTGGAGGTCTTTCCCAGCCTAAATGATCCTGGAATTCTGTGATCTCCTGCCAAAAGGGTGCAGCAATTCCAATGTCTCACCCAGCAGAGAAAGCCAGTGCCAGTTTGGGGGATCCTAATGGATTAAGTTGAAAAAGACCTTTCAGATCATCAAATCCAACCTCCCAACACAGCTCCAGCACAGGAAGAAAAGATCCAGGCTTAGGGAATGCTGGGCTCCTCAACAAGGATGCTCCAGGCTCCAGGAAAGGGCTGATCCAAGACCAACACAACACCCTGCCGAGTAAATAACCCCTCACCGCGTTCCCGGGATCAGATGTGGCAGTTTTATTTTTAATGGAATCCATTCGAAACGCGACGACTCCATTAACCAAAATTAAAAAAGGAAAATCCCATTATTCCTAAGGATGTTCATGTGCATTTAGAGCTGGTCGTTAACCCCTGAGTCCCGCTTTTATTTTGGATTCATTAGTTCCTCCGAAGTGGAGCTCGATTACTGCGGCCGACCCCGCGAGGAGGAGACGGGAGCGCTTCCCTCAGTGCCGGCAGCCTGGAATTCATGGAAAAGCAGGAAAAAATCCAACATCCTGGCATGAGGCTGCCCTGGCACTGGTCAGGACTGGAGGGACTGGGAGAATGGAGGGGACAGGGCAGGGAGTGGGGGTGGTGGAGTCCCTGAATCCCGCTGGGAACTGCAGAACTTGGATCTGCTGCTCAGTTTGCCGGGTGGGAAAATAACCGGATGGGATGTTTGAGGGAAGAACAGGGGGAAAAAAGAGGGGGGAAAAAAGGAAAAGCAGGGGAAGAAGGAAAAAAGGAAGAAAAGGGAAAAAGAAAAGATTAAAAAATGGGAAAAAGGGGAATAAATGAAAAAGAGAAATAGGAAAAAATATTAAAAAGGGGAAAAAGGAAAATAGGGAAATAAAGGGAAAAGGAGAAAGGGGGGAAAAAGTGAAATAAAGGAAAATGGGAAAAGAGGAAAATGAAAAAGGCACAAAGGAAAAAAGGTGGAAAAGGAAAAAGGAAAAAGAGAATGGGAAATAAGGAGAAAAAGGGGAAGGGTAAAAGAAAATAGGAAAGAGGAAAAGGGGAAAAAAGAAAAAAGTTAAAAGAAAAACAGGAAAAGGGGAAAAAGGGACAGGAGTGAAGGAGATAAAATGGGAAAAAAGGGGAAGGAGTGAAGCAGATAAAATAGGAAAAAAGGGAAAGAAGTGAAGGAGATAAAGTGGGAAAAAGGCAAAAAGTGGAAGAGGGAAAAAAGGAAAGAAGAAAAAGGAAAAAGGTGAAAAAAGAAGACAAAAAAGGGGAGAAAAAGGGGGAAAAGGAAAAAGAGGAAAAGCTAGAAGAAAGGAAAAGAAAAAAGGCAATAAAGGCAAAAAAAATAAAAAGGGGAAAAAGAAAAAATGGGAATAAAGGAAAAGAAGAAAAGGAAGAAGAAAAAGAGCAAATAAAAAAAAGGGAAAAAAGGAAAGAGGGAAAAGAGAAGAGAAAAAAGAAAATGGGAAAAGAAGAAACAGAAATAAGAAATAAAGAGCAAAGGAAGACAGGAGAGAGGAGTGAGTTTTCCTCAATGTCCATCTCTCGCAAAGGAGGGAGCACCGAGAGCAGGGAGGATTAATCCCGAGCTTTGCCCCGAAGAGGTGCCATTGTTTTTGTAAAGCCTCTAAACCAGTCCCAAATAGAAACTGGATTATGCTGGGCCAGATGTCAGGGCTGCTCCGAAACAATCCGGGTTGTGCATCTCATCCCAGCCTCATTAAAGGGATTAAAAGTACTTCCTATAGGGAAAAAAAAATGTATTTCCAAATGGGAGTCACAGTTCCCTCCCGCCTGTAACGGCTCCAATCCCAGCAGATGAATTTCACTTTAATGAGATGTCATTTTGGAGAATGGTTTAACATCCCTTCAAAAAAAAAATCCGAGCCCTAAAACCTCGTAAAACCACGTCGGGATTATTAAAAGAAAATTTACCACACAGACAAAATAAAATAAAACAAAATAGAAGCCGCCAATTCGCAGAATCCATGACACGGCCGTTTTTAAATGTGATGGAAAAGGCTTTCCAAGTTATCTGCTTAAACACAGGCTTTCTGTTTACTTCTCACTTTCATGTCAAATGAATTTGGGAAGAAAAAAATTGACAGGAACTTTAAGGCCATTCGTCACATTCCAACTCCGTTCGCAGATTAACGCGTCAAAAGCCGGGAAGGAGGAGGAGGGGGATTTTATCATCTTGATAAAAGAAAATTAACTCCCAGTGGCCCAACCTCTGCCCTCTGCTCTCAATTCCTTCTCCTCCATGTGGGGAGATCTGGGAGCAATCGGGAGGTAAAATCCCACCGGAATATCATCCCAATGAGATAAAGAACTGCCCTTGAAATCCCTCAAAAATTGAGGGATTGAAATCTGGACTTTGCACATCTCATCCACAGCACCAGCTTGTGCTCCCAACTGGTCAGCGGGAAGTTGGGATCCCACCTCTTGGACCCCTACAGTGGAAGGTCCGGACTGGTGGAAAAAATAAATGGATCAAGGAGAGAAGACGGCGTTTGCTGAGATCTTTAAAATCCCCATCCCTGTCTGCTCACAATATATGGGAACGTCGATTAAAGCCTCTCCCGTTGGAGCGCTCGGCAATTTTCCGCCCTGGAAGCCGACGTTAACAGTTTTCCCTGTTTTCTCTGCAACTTTTGAGATGACACTCCAGAAGCGGAGAAATATAGATTTGCTCCATCCACCATGAATTATGGTCCCAAACTCTGCTCTCCGTTTTCCACTCCCATCACTGACCCTCCAGAATCATGAACAAAGAATCCTGGAATGGTTTGGGCTGGAAGGGGCATTAAAAACCCTCAAATTCCAACCATCTGCCATGGGCAGAGACACCTTCCACTATTCCAAGTTGCTCCAACTGGCCTGGAAGACCTCCAGGGATGGGACAGCCACAGCTTTTCCAGGTGATCTGTGGCAGGGCCTCGCCGTCACCCCAATCCAGCACTGGGTTGTACGAAGAGCAACCAATGTATCCCAAGCACTTCCCAACAGTTCCCAAAGATGTCGCAGTTGTTGAGTGACCCCATCCCATTTCCTGAATGGATGGACTTTTTACAGAGCCTTGGAGTGCAACTAAAAAGCTTAAAAGTGATGGAATTCCTGTGGTTTAACCCGTTACTGGAATTATAGTGGACAACTCGGTGCAGATTCCCATCGCCCCAATCTCCAATCCAACAAGAGGCACATGGAGAGGATGAGAAAGCTTCCCAGAATTCCTAAGGATATGTTCTCCTCCCCCAAAAGAGGGGATATATTGAGTTTTCATGTTCATTTCATGCGATGAGTATCCATGGGAAGTCAACCACACCATTCTGTGGGAATGAGATATTGGAATGGAACACCCCCAACGGGATATGCGTGCCTCTATCCTGCAATCTGAGATTCCCATTCTACCATGTCTCCCTCTCCCAAGGATTTAAGGAGAAAGGGTTAATTCCATGCTGAGTACACCAAGACTGGCACCTGCAGCTCCAATCGCTCCAGACTAACGTGGAAAATAATCCAGCACAAAATGGGAAGCCAAGCGCCCTTCCCGACCACACGATCCTGTTGTCTCAAGGCAGTGAAATTATTTCACTTCTGCAGGGAAAACGTGCAACAGGACTGCAGGAATGTCAGAATAATGAGGAAAACTGGGAAGGTTTCCCTGGGAAGAGATGACAGGGGCTGCATGAAATGGACGGTCCCATTCCATGGAAGTGTTCAAGGCCATGCTGGATAGGGCTTGGAGCAACCTGGTCTAGTGGGTGGCATCCTGCCCACGGCACGGGGGTGGGACTGGATGCTCTTCCAAGGTCCCTTCTAATCCAAAGAATTCCGTAATTCTGGGTGATGAGTTGGATTGGCCGGTCAGCAACCGGTATCTAAAAAATGTTGCTAAGGGAGCAAAAAAAACTGGAAAGCAATTGGGAAGGGAAGGAAGGGATGGGACAAGGAGGTCGGTGTGTTCAAGTGACCTGGAATACAACATTCCGATTTCCAGCAGAGGGTGAATGGATACTCTTGGATACTTGGCCATTATCTCCCTTTTCCCTGGAGAAGCGGCCCTTGCATCCACCACTGTGGCTGAGCCCTTTTCCAAAACCTCCATCACCCACTTTACCCTTCAGCTCTAATCCCTAAAAGCTTTGGATCTTTGAAATCTGGGAAAAAAATCCTTGTAATCACCAGATCACAGGATCAGTTAGGCTGGAAAAGACCTCCGAGATCATCGAGTCCAGCCTGTGAGTGATCCCCACCTTGTCACTCAACCACATCCAGTCATTCCTTGGACACCTCCAGGGATGGAGACAATTGTTTCCATCTTCATCCGTTCAAAGCGCTCCAGGCCACGGAACAGAACAAAAAAGAGAAGAAAATAAAACTAAAATAGAAAACAAAACTGAACCACGAGACCGAATCCTCCGCTGACAAATTCCTTTCTCCTGAGCCGGCATTTCTCTGACAAATGTTGGATTATCTCGTTCTTTACTTCTTTATAGTGCTGGAGGGGTAGAATGGTCCCTCAAGAGGCGCCGTGGATTTTTCGGAAAAAAATATCCGAGCTTTCCCAGAAGTGCCAGACACAACTCATTATTTGCAGACAGGTGACTTTTTTAGCACTTGCAGCAGGATTTGGGAAGAAAACTCCTCAAAGTGGGTCAATGTTTCACTCACTCACTGGGGGTCTAGAAACACAACTCAAAGGGGGCTCTGCTCCCAAAAATGCAGCTTAAAGTGGATCTGGGTCTCCAGAAGGAGAACTGGAGTCTCCTGAAGGAGTTTATAGGATCCTAGAATATTCTGAGTTGGAAGGGACATGCAAGGATCATCCAGTCCAACTCCTGGCCCTGCACAGGACACCCCAACAATCCCACCTCATGCCTGAGTGCATTGTCCAAATGCTCCTGGAATTCTGACAGCCTTGGGGCCGTCATCATTCCGTGAGGATCCTGTTCCAGTGCCTGAACACACTATGGGGGAAGAACGTGGAGTTGGTTCTCCCAGCCAAAGCTCTCTGTTGCTCTTGGAACAGTTCCTGGCTGAGCCCATCACGGACACGTCACCCCCTGTATGGGAGCAGGGATTTTCCCATTTGGAATGACACCAATCCCGATGCTGCATGACACCGGTGATGAAGCTCCAAGGGAGAAGGGGACCAAGTGTGGGGATAGCATTGGAGAATGGAGACCTCCACATCCCCTCAACAGAAGCTCCAGAAGCAGCTTGGGATGGTCCCATCCCTGGAAGTGTCCGAGGCTAGGTTGGATGAGGCTGGGAGCAACCTGGTCTAATGGAAGGTGTCCCTATCCATGGCAGGGGTTGGAATTACAGGATCAAGAAGGTCCCTTCCAAACCAACCCAGTCTGTGATGGGCACTGGGTTTGTCTCGCTGCTCCGATCCCAAGAATGGCTGTCCCTGTGGTGGATCATGTGGCTCAGGAAGGAGGGAATGTGCAACATCCAGGACAGTCCTCCTGCCATTATCCTAACCTGCTCCTTCCATCCAAGAATCACTGCGGTTGAGGATTCCAACCACAACAGCAGATTCCCTACCAACTTTTCCAGCTGTTTCCACAAGCATGGAATCATAGAATGGCCTGGGTTGGAAAGTACCTTAAAGATCATCTCATTCCAACTCCCTGCCATGGGCAGGGACACCTTCCACTATCCCAGGTTGCTCCAAGCCCCGTCCAACCTGGCCTGGGACACTTCCAGAGATGGGGCAACCACAGCTTCTCTGGGCAACCTGTGCCAGGGCCTCCCCACCCTCACAGGGAAGAATTCCTTCACAATATCCCATCTATACAATATCCTTACTCATTTTCAGTGGGAAGCCACTCCCCTTGTCCTATCACTTCACGCCATCACAAAAATTCCCTCTCCATCTTTCTTTTGGCCCTTTCAGGTACTGGAATACTCCAATTACATCACCTCACACCTTCTCTTCTCCAGGCTGAACAATCCCAATTCTCCCAGCCTTTCCTCATAGGAAAGGTGCTCCATCCCTCTGATCATCAACACCAGAAGGAGCTGGGCAAGGTCTATGACACGTGGACATCCCGGATTTTTGGTGGCCGTCTCTGCTGACACCACGTGATCCATGGAAAGATGCTGGAAGCAGGAGCAGCGTCGCCGCCATCCCTCAGCGTGACACTTCATCCATCCCAACTCCTCCATGGCAAATCTCTCATCCCTCTCCCAGCAACGAGAGGTTGTGTGGAGAGAGGACATCTCCCCCCCGGGGATTTTTAAGGAATGACCAATCTCAATGTCACCAGGAGCAAAGGAAATTTAAGGCCAGCAAATCCCAGCCCTTGCAAGCTGCGCTCCAGCAAAGCTGCGGAAGATAAGGGGGAGGAGTGAAAAGGAGAATCAATAAATCTTCACCTCATTCACAATGATCTGGAGCTCTTATTAAGTAAATTAATTTAAGTTAATTTAACTCGATCATGACTCCCGATCACAGTGATTTAGTGAGGGGGAAATTGCATTAGGAAAGGCCACACTCACCAGATAGGAGAACGGAAGAAAATTAGATCCACTTAGCAATGTGAATTAATATGGAAATAGCAGGTGTAAATTTCACCTTATCAAGAGAGCGAAAATTATCTTCATAAATTTGGAGAAATAGGCCCCGAGTTGCTTATAAATCTATTTAAAACAAAAATATTACAAAAAGTGGAGTAAAATTAATTTAAAATATACTCCCACCTATCGCCTCGAAGAAAAGTCAGCAGCAGGGCTGAGTTTAATGTAACGCAGCAAGAAGGGGAGGATGGAACTCATTCCCAAGGGATCAGCATCTGGTACCTCCAGCAACTCTCCCTGTCACTCACTTCCCAAAGCCACATCCCTTTTCATCTTAATCTGGTGATTTGGGGATTTATCAGCAACACGGAGAACATCCCAGATATCCCAGCAAGGTAAAACCTTGGCACATCACTTCCAGAAATCCAAAAACCTGGATTTCACAGAAGAAATCTCTTTAGTGTCAGGTGGGATCCAATTTGAGCACAGCACCACCAGTTGAAATCTCACTTCTGGCTTAAGGGAAAGAGCATATTGAAAATATCAATTATAAAAAGATCACAATTATAAAAATTAAAGGCATTAGAGAAATATTAAAAATAACTCACTATTCGGTATAAAAGATAAAACTGAGGTCACTAAAGAAGTCCCATCATCACCAGAGCTGCTCGTTGGTTTGGGAAGAGCGAAGAAAATCAGGAAAAAAGCAGTTCCCGATTGCTTGCGACAGATCCAAGATGATGATAGGAATGATGGAGCAAAAAATCCCATAAAATCTCCAGGAAAAGCACTTGCCACGTGCTTCCTCCAGGCAGGCCGGATGATTGATCACACCCAACGAAGGTAATTGGGAGACGGAGATTTATGGCTTCTTTAAAATATAATTGTTTTAATTTGCTGATGGCATTTGATCAAGATTTGTCTGAAGCAGCTGTAAGATCTCAACTCCACCAATTTAATGAAGTCAGAGATTAATTGGGAGAAAATGATCTGACAAGTGGGAGCTCTCGGCCAATCGCGGCGGAACGATGTCTTTCCTTGGAAAAATCACTGCTGGGTTGAGCAAGACCCACCCTCAGATCCCAGAGGTTCCTGCTCCGAATTCCATGCCTGAAGCTTCTCCCCTCCTTGAATCTCACCATGGATCCTCCGTCCATCAACCACCCAGATCTGGATGATCCAAAGCTGAGCCGAACAGCCAGAGCACGAGTTGTTTTCCCATTAATTACGGCTGAAGGTCACAGAATCATGGAATGGTCTGAGTTGGAAAAGACCTTCAAGACCATCTCATTCCAAACCCCTTCCATAGGCACGGACACCTTCCACTATCCCAGGTTGCTCCAAGCCCTGTCCAACCCGGCCTTGGACAATTCCAGGGATGGGGCAGCCACAGCTTCTCTGGGAAACCTGTGCCAGGGCCTCACCACTCTCACAGGGAAAAATTCCTTCCCAATATCCTATCTAACCCTGTTCTCTGGCAGTGGAAAGCCTTTTTCCCTTATCCTATAATTCCATGCCCCTGTCCCAAGTCCCTCTCCAGCAATCTTGGACCCCTTTAGGCACTGGAAGGGGCTCTTAAGGTCTCCCTGGAGCCTTCCCCTTCTCCAGGCTGGACATTCCCAGCTCTCTCATCATTAAGCTGGGAATGCCATTGCAGAACTGAATCCAGAACCATACAACAGGTACAAGACACAAATTCCCCTCCTGGGAATAAAATTGGGATGACTGTGGAGCAAGGCAAGCCTTGCCTGGCTCCCATTTTCCCTTTTAACATCCCAGCTGAGGAGCAGGAATGACAGAGGGACACTAAAGCAGAATTTTGCACAACTCCAACACAGACTGTTCCACCACCACAAAAATTCCCAACAAATTCAGAAAAAAACTCCAATAAGATGGGCTGGATTTGCAGCGAGGGCAGAGACAGAGGGAGAAACATGGAAATCTGTTCATTAATGGCAACAGAATCCTGACTGGAAGGTGAGATGGGATATTGGGAAGGAATTCTTCCCTGGGAGGGTGGAGACACCCTGGCACATGTTTCCCAGAGAAGTTGTGGATTTCCCATCCCCAGAAGTGTCCAAGGCCAGGCTGGATGGGGCTTGGAGCAACCTGGGATAGTGGAAGGTGTCCCTGCTCAAGGATCTCAAGGTTGGATCTCAATGATCTTAAAGATCTCTTCCAACGCAACCACTCTGCGATTCCATGGAATTGCAGGATGACAAAACAAGAAAAAGGTGACGTGATCTGCTTGTGGAAAGGGAAATCCAAGAATTTCTTCCCAAGGAACGTGGAAATGAAGGCAGCACCTCCAAGTGGACCAATAATTGGAGGAGAATAACCAAAATAAAAGGATATATGGGGATTTCAGGGATGATGTCCAAGTGGGAAAATATCAAAGGGAAAAGAGAAAGCAGGACGTGGAGCAGGTAAGGTTGACCATTACTCCAAAAGGATTCCAATTTCCATACTGGAAGAAGCATTTTGAGACCAGTAGAGTACAGGAGCTGAGGAACTTCTCATCCAAGAGCTTGGAAAACAAGACCAAATAATTGACCCGATTTTATATTTTTTTTTACAGTTTAGAAATAAACATGTTTTTTTCAAATCTGTTTATCCCAAACTTTGCCTCACTACCCTGAACTCTTCCAAAACCAATCCTCCCTTCAGACACCGATTTGTGAATCCCACAATTCACTTATTAAAGGGAAAGATCAGGCAACATCAGGCTTCAAAAACAAACACCACCATTTTTGTCTCTCAGCAGCCCCTCCATAAAAGCCATCAAACATCAGGGCATTGCCAGGGAATGACTTTTGGAGGAAACCACCTGGAGCAGGGAGAACAAACACAGAGCGGAGCAGAGTCTCCTTGCCCAAAATATTTCCTGTGACTCCCAGACTTCCAGGGGGAGGGCAAGTCCTTCTCAACCTAAAAATAGCCAAAATCTGGGTTTTCACCCAATCCTTCATTTCTAATTGCACCTTTTTAAAATAATCCGTAATTTTAATGACCCTCCTGCTTCTCCATAAGCTCCAGGTTTTGTCTCGGCCTCTGAGATGCTCCCTGGAAACATCTCCAGTTCCATGGACACCAGCACAGCTGACTGAGGAATATTCCGACTCAAGAGTACAGCACCATCCTTTGGTGACTCCCTTCTCCAGGCAGCACCGAAACATTTCCTGATGTTCCACCCATCCAGATAATTGGGAAGAGCAAATTTGGGACAGCACCTACATCCTGGTGTAGGTCTGGAGCATCCAACACACTGCACTTCACCACCAACATACGCACGTTTATTCATCCTCCAGCTGAACTGCTCCATGGAAACAATTAATTCCGAGAGGGAATAAATAGGAAGTCACAGGCATAATCCTTTGGCACTGACTTGGGATAACACAATTCCTAACAGGATTTTACACTCTAAGTCAATAAACTCCGCACAGACCAAACAAAGACAAAAATTAAGCGGAGAAGATGCAATGGACAAACACGGAGCCAACGCGGGATCTCCCGCTGATCCCATGTCCCAGCCAGCTGCGGAAGAATTACCTGGATGTCACGGGCCGCCTGGTCTTCCAGGTGGGAATGGGGCTGGTGAAGGATGATAAGGCTGGAGACACCACGTTCTTCTTCACAATCCTGTAGCGCGTCTTTATCACCTTGCTGGCTGGGGGGCTCCTTACGAAGTGGAAGTTGGATCCTGGGAGAAAAAACATGGAAAAAAGGGCTTGAAATTCAGGTGAATGGGACAGGAAGGATGTCACCGACATATTGCAAAATCATGGAATTGTTAAGGTTGGAAAAGACCTTTAAGATCATCAAGTCCAACAGTCACTGGTCCCACATCCAACGTAAGTCCTACATCCAACTTTTTAGCACCTGGAAAAGAGGTGTGTGAGGGATGGGACCACCACGGCTGGCGGCAACAGAAAGGTCCTGATGGGCTTGGGAGTGTTTGGCTTCACCAATCCATCAGCTAAACTCTACCACGGGAATCGTGGATTCACCAACGCCACCTTGATCCTAATATCCACACTGGAAATAAATTTACGCCTCTAATCCTTGGCATTTTCGTCACATTTTTCATCCTTGGAAGTGTTCAAAGCCAGGTTGGAGCAACCTGGGACAGCGCAAGGTGTCCCTGCCCATGGCAGGGAATTGGATGAGCTTTAAGCTGCCTTCCAACCCGAATCATTCCAGGATTCTCTACGTTGCAGGATGATCTACGCGCCGGGTTATTCCGTGGAATGTTTCCTGCAATTAACAGGTCCATGTTTGACTGTGGTTTCCCTCCATGAGCCATTTTTTTTCCCAAGCTTTCAGGAATGCATCTAATTGCCCGACTTTTATAACATACAGCTGTAACTGCCCAGATAATTAAAGCTGACATTCCATGCTGAGCCTCCGGCTCCGGGTTTTAGAACTGATTTAAAGGACCGGCTGTTTTTCTTGGAGATCCTCTCATTAAAATTATGGCGAGGTTGAGAGGGGAAAAGTGGGATCATTATTTCCACTGAAGATGCTGGACCCATCCCCATGTTTGTCCCTGGGGGAGGAGGGAGAATAAGGTGGATTCCCAGGTAAACTCAGTGTAAAAACAGGAAAAATAGGGAAATGCATTTTAGAGCTAATGTAATTCCCTGGAAAGGAGGGAGCAGCTTCCCCATCTCCCTGGAAAAGTGGCAACATCAATCCCAGCTTTACAGTTTAATACAGGGAATATTTTCCTTCCTGAGCATTCCCAAAAAGTTGATGACTTGTGTTGGGTTTGGGAGGGATCAGGCAACACAAATTTCCACTCCCAAACTCACAGAGAGTTCCAACTCCTGGATGTGGGAAAAGGAGAAAACCAGGCTCTGCCACGACAGAAAAAATCACTGGAATTTTTCATGATAAAGATGACGATCGCAATATTCCTCGATCCGATCCCGTGGGATAAATGAGCACTGAGCAAGGAGCGTATGGAGGGATTCAGAGCTCTCAGTGCCACCTACAAAGCCTGGACACCACACAATTAATCCCTGTTATATGGATGGAATCAAATTTGGAAGGTGTTTGATATAAACAGCTCTTCCTTGGCATCACACTTGTCCAGGCCGTAGTGTCTGGAACCTCCAATCCCGGGATGAACCCAAGATCGTAAATCCAAAATGTTATTTTAAGACTCCTTCATGTCCCTCTAAATCCTAAGAGGGATTTTTGCATAATTAATACATCAATATAATGTTGCAAATTATTTTTGGCAACATCACAGTAAACAGCAGAATTTTGCTCACAGAATCATGGAATGGTTTGGGTTGGAAGGGATCTTAAGGATCATTGAGTTCCAACCCCCCTGCCATGGACAGGGAATGATGCTTCCAAGACCAGCACGATGCCGTGAATCAGGGAGCATCCATAAAATCAGGCGTGCTACAAAGGTCATTCCAAGTAAACATTCCTTAAGTCAACCAGATAATGTAGAACAAATTGAAAAGCAGGAATTAATTGGAAGAAAATTTAAGCCTTTCTGGTGATTCGGAATAAAAATTCAAATAAAAGAACTTCAAATAAAGCGGGAAGTATTGTGGGCCCACGGGAACCTTCTGGAGTTTAATGAGATCAACTGCAAGGTCCTGCAATTCCCAGTTCTAGTCCAGACTGGGGATGGATGGATTGGGAGCAGCTCTGAGGAGAAGGACTTGGAGGTGTTGGTGGATGAGAAACTCAAAATGCCCTGTCCATGTGTCCTCACATTCCAGAAATCCCCCATGTCCTGGGCTCATCCCACAGTATGGGAAGCAGGAGAGGGAGAATTCTGCCCCTTTGCCCTGCTCAGGTGAGACCCCACCTGGAATTCTGCATCCAGCCCTCAGTCTCCAACATCAGCAGGATGTGGAGCTGCTGGAATGAGGCCAGAGGAGGCCACAGAGATGCTCCAAGAGCTGGAGCTCCTCCGCTCTGGAGCCAGGTTGGGAGAGAGGGAATGTCCAGCCTGGAGAGGAAAAGGCTCCAGGGAGAGCTCAGAGCCCCTTCCAGTGCCTAAAGGGGCTCCAGGAGAGCTGGAGAGGGACCTGGGACAAGGGATGGAGGGACAGGACACAGGGAATGGCTTCCCACTGCCAGAGGGCAGGGTTAGACGGGATATTGGGAAGGAATTCTTCCCTGGGAGATTGGTGAGGCCCTGGCACAGGTTTCCCAGAGAAGCTGTGGCTGCCCCATCCCTGGAAGTGTTCCAGGAAAGGCTGGACAGGGCTTGGAGCAACCTGGGATAGTGCGAGGTGTCTCTGCCCATGGCAGGGGGCGGAAACAGAGGATTTTCAAGTTCCCTTCCAGCCAAAACCATTTCCTGAGTGGAGGAATTGCAGCCACTCTTTACTTTAGAGGTGAGGCAAGAAGAGAGAGAGGAAAAAACATGGAAAATGGAATTTCATCGCTCTTTCCCTGTCCTGGGACATTTTTGAAGCAGATCAAATTCCTCAGGGCAGTGACCAAACCTCTGCGTGGGTTTTAAAGCCTTTGCAAGGTTGAAGCTCTAATTACAATTCTAATTACTCACAAGTAGCAGCAAATTTGGAGCCTTTTCCTGCAGAGAATTGTATTTAGGACAGGAAAATGGGAACAACAAAAGGACAGAGGTGCCAACCCCTCCATGGACCAACACCACACACAAGATGAAATCTCAGCTCTGGTGACAGTGGTGACTGTCCTAAAATCAAAGAATCATGGAATGGTTTGGGTTGGAAGGGACTTTCAAGACCATCCAATTCCACCCCCTTCCATGGGCAGGGACACCTTCCACTATCCCAAGTTGTTCCAAGACCCGTCCAACCTGGCCTGGAACACTTCCAGGGATGGGGCAGCCACAGCTTCTCTGGGAAACCTGTGCCAGCACCTCACCACTCTCCCAGGGAAGAATTCCTTCCCAATATCCCATCTAATCCCGTCCTCTGGCACTTTTGTCACCCAGGACGTGCGGACACATCCAGCTCCTCATGGATACAGCACCAACCACATACCCAAAGCACTTCCTTCCCACGGGGAAAAGGATGAGAGCCACAATCCCACATCCTCCCCAAACAGCAGTAGCACAAGTTGCCCCTTTCCCTCCTCCACTCCGACCTCACTAAATTACTAAACTGGGAATTCATTGAATCCATAATTAACATTTTTTTTTAACCCCCCAAAAGCTCAAGCTGCCACTCATCAATCCAACTCCTGCCTGACAAGAAAGATCCCAAATTACTGCAGGCCTCCCCCTCCTCCTCCTTCCCCAAAACCGGGCTGGCACCTGGTAAACTCTATTCCCGGAGGTAATTGGATGGTGTATTCATTCCGAAGGCGCTCCTCGGAAAGTGCCTGATGCGCGACTCCGGCATTAACCACCTCCTCAAAGAGCCTCTCCGAAGAGCTCCGTTTTCTATTATTACTTGCTAGCTGAGGGGTTTTGTGTAGATAATCATGTTATTTAGACAGGATGTTGGTTTAATTCCCTTCATTACAGGCTCCCAGGGTTGTAATTTTTTTTCTCTCGGCGTGATGTATTCCCCGTGGCACTTTTCACTCAAATCAAACACTTCAGGCTTTTATTACCAACAATACCCCAGCGTCCCCCGTTATCAGCCCGGCGCACACATCCCCACTCCTCGCCGCGATCCAGAGGTCACTTCTAATGACTAATCGATCTCATTAGCTTTCCTAATTAAAAACTTTACTACCGCAATGGAAGACAAACTACAAAAAAACTGCTTGCATCATATTCGAATGGGATATGAGCATCATTTATCAGCCAGGGCCGCTGAGCTCGGGGCTTTATCCGGAGCCGCGAATCCCGCGGGCGCCGCTCGCACCTCGCGTTCCCATGGAAAAATTCCTGGTGCAAACTCTAACGGTGGAATTGTTAAGGTTGGGAAAAGAGCTTTAAGGTCGTGGAGTTCAACCATCAAGCCAGCCAAAGCCACCGCTAAGCCGTGTCCCCAAGTGCCGCATCCGTGCGGATTTTGAATCCCTCCGGGGATGGTGATTCCTCCACTGTCCTGAGCAGCCTGGGCGCTCCTTCAGTGGACCTATTTTTCCAAATATCCAATCAAAACTTCCCCTGGTGCAACTTGGAGCTGTTTCCTCTTGTCCAACACTGACCCTGACTTGGGGTATTTGCTGCCAAAATCTTTTACCGCGGAACTCTGAGCAGGTGGGATCCGGGACCCACCAGCACATGGATCCCTTAGGAAAAGGACTGGATGTGGTTATGAGGGTCCTTATTTCTGTTCTTATTTTCCTGAGAGAAGTACCAGGAATTGACCCCCTGGGAAAACTGAAGCAGGGAGGGCAAAAAAAAGGGTCAGCTCTTGGAATGTTCAACCTGGAGAAGGGTCTGGAGAGATCTTTTTTTTAAGGAAGCTTAAAAAAAGATGAGGAAACACTTCAGGCAAGGTCCTGAAGTGCTGGAACAAGGGGGAACGACTTCCCATTTCCAGAGGGCAGGGATAGATGGGATATTGGGAAGAAATTCTCCCCTGGAAGGGTGGTGAAGCCCTAGAATGGAATTCCCAGAGAAGCTGTGGCTGCCCCATCCCTGGATTGTACAGGACTTGGAGCAATCTGATCCAGTGGAATTTGTCCCAGAGTTTAGTGGTGGCCTTGGAAGTGCCAGGTTAATATTTGGATTTGATGATCTTAAGAGCTCTTTCTCAGCCTTAATGATTCCATGATTCTGTGACTCTAAATCCATAAGGAAAGAGGAAGATGAAGCTGCTCGGGGTGGATTAGGAAAACCAAAATATTGGTGGAGTAAATCCTGTCCAGCTACTGCTGGGAAAAAGGGAGTTAAATAAGCAAAGGGAACTTCAGGAGGGCAAATTCCCAAATCCAAGAGATTACTGCTGCTTTTGGAAAAGGATATAGGATAGAAAAGCTTCCTGTAGGGGCACAGGAATGGGGAAAAGAACTCAATTAATTCGTGACCTGGGTGCCACAAGGTTTCCCATCCTCAATCCTTGGCCACCACGGCCCTTCCCGTGTGTCTCCGACGGGGCTCGATGCCGAGCTGTGCCGTTAATCCCGATCGGAGGCGAGCCGGGAAGCAGTGAGTGACAGGTCCATTGATCTTCCAGCACTTGGAAGCGAGACGGGAGCAGGAAAAAATGCAAATTGGGGAGTAGAAGCTGAACCATGGATACACTGCCAGGATTGTCCCCAGTTCCAGGGAGAACTTCCGGGATGCAAAGAGGCACAGGAGGGCAACCCCAAGGTCCTTCTGAATGAGTCCATCGAGGGAAAAAGCAAAGCAGAGGTCAAAAACTTTGGATAAAACCAAATTCCTCTTTCCAAATGGGCATAAGGAAGAAAAATAAAGGGATAAGGACTATAAGGACATGTCCCAACTCCTGACACAAGGTAAAAAACATGCACTCAGCATCCAAAGGAGCTCCAAAAAGAAATTAAAATTTCTTCTGAAGGTTCCTCTGGAAGCAAACCCTTCCCAACACGAAGATCAATCCCTCCCACAGGATTTGCTTCAGGTCTGGAAGTGAAGATTCCGCAAAACCCACCATTATCTCATCCTCAAATCCCGGAAGGAAGCGGCCGCTCAGCCGATGCCATCCCAGGCGGATGCAGCAGGACAATCACACACGTGCAGTGGTGCTCTGGGACGGCATGGGATCAAATCTCCCTCTTTTCCATGGGAAAAGGCATCCATGACCCGAGACGACTTCCTGCTGGCTTCCGTTATGTAGAGTTTGGGATGACCGGTGTCAATTCACATCCCCTTTTTGTAAAATCCCTGCAGGACTATTTCCTAATGGATCCGATCCTTCTACGCTGTGTCCCACCACATGGATGAAGGGAAGGGGGTGGATGGAGCTTTTTGGGATTTTAGTAAGAATTCCTCTTGGACAAGTTGTTCAATTGAGGGAAGAGCGATGGGAGAACCGGGTGGATGACAGAGCTCAAAGTGGGCAGTGAATGTGGCTACATTTGGCTGGTGACCCAGCTCCAGTGGTGTTCCCAATTCCTGGAAGTGTCCAAGGACAGGTTGGACGGGGCTTGGAGCAACCTGGGATAGTGGAAAGCGTCCCTGCCCATGGAAGGGGGTGGAACGAGATGGTCTTGAAGGCCCCTTCCAACCCAAACCATTCCAGGATTCTATGAAATCCATGGCAAACTTCTCAGTGTTTTATATCTGTGGGAAATGGGAAAGAAGCTTAAATTATCAAGGAACATGAGGGAAAAAGGAAATTTTAAAATCACAACAGGGGCAGGAAATTTGTCCAGTGTTCACGGAGCTGACTGGAGCAGTCCTGTCCCAAAACTGCCCAATTCCAGCTGAACTGGAGGCACAGGCAGCGCTCCCATGGACCAGTTTAACTGGGAATTCTCCCTCTCACCAAGAACGGGCTCAGCAGGGATCTCAAGTAGATCCAAGGGCAAATTTCGGAGAAGAAGAGGAGTTTGCAGCCAGGAGCAACCTCAAGAGCAGAAGCACCAGGGGAAACTCTGATGGTCAGGATGGACCAGCTTCATTCCCACTTCGACAGCAGATTACAGGGATTGGGAATCTCAATCACTGCCCTTAATATCAACCCAGAGCCAGGTTGCTCCAAGCCCCATCCAGCCTGGCCTTGGACACTTCCAGGGATGAGGCAGCCACAGCTTCTCTGGGAAACCTGTGCCAGGACCTCACCACCCTCACAGTGAAGAATTCCTTCCCGATATCCAATCTAACCCTGCCCTCTGGCACTGGGAAGCCATTCCCTGTGTCCTGCCAGTCCATCCAAAGTCCCTCTCCAGCTCTCCTGGAGCCCCTTTAGGCACTGGAAGGGGCTCCAAGGTCTCCAAGGAACCTTCCCTTCTCCAGTCTCAGAGAAACTCCTGCTCATCATTGGGTGCAGAGGTGGAAAAACACCCAAAACTTCTGGGGATTATCCTCAACACCACATGGATGAGAAAACCTATGGATGAGACTGGAATAGCAATGGAAGGAAAAACTGAAAAAGATAGGGAGAAAGTGGGCTAAAACAAAAATCATGGAATGGTTTGGGTTGGAAGAGACCTTCAAGACCATCAAGTTCCAAACCTCTGCCATGGGCATGGACTCCTTCCACTATCCCAGGTTGCTCCAAGCATTTGGGAATGACCTTGCAGCGGGAATAAATCCATGGGAAACCAAAACAAAGTTCCATCACAGCTCCTCCACCCAACAGCAAAAGGTTTTGGTGTTTCCCATCACACCAGGATGGAGCCACCCCTGAACCTCGCGGCTCCGACACCTTTTGTCCCAGCAACCAACTTGGCCAAGCCCCTGGAATTAACAAAAGGCTTTGGGATTACTGTAATACTGTTAGGAATTCAGTGTGAAAGCAGACACCAGTATTCGGGGATGATTATCCCAGAGCCTGTTCAATATGTTCCCACAGAATGGCACAGCAAGAGGTTAATTATATTGCCACTGGAATCAGCTTCCAAAAGGACCATCCTTGGATTTAAGAGGGGAATTTAATTTCCACACTCCTTCAGTTCCGAGCTCTTTCAACAGCGACGGATTTTTTATGCCAGAATGTAAACGATGGTTTATGATCATGAACTGCTGCTTAATAGGGAATAAATCCAATTGATCCAAAGTGCTTTACCTGGGACCCCGGAGCACAGTGGATGCTCCGGTTGTCACATCCGGAGAGGATAGGAGAAGGGCGGGATTTGGAGCAGAAACCTTTTAGAGGGCTCCAAACCCACTGGAAAATTTGCTTAGCGTGGCAGCTGCTTTCACCTGGGAATATTTAGGGAATTAATGCCAAATCTGCTCGGTTAATTTCATTCTGCCAATCAGACCGCAGGAAAAGAGGAAGTTCATGGAATCCACCAGGAGCGAGGCTGAGTTGGGCACTGGTACTTGGAGAGGAAATGTAAGGACACACTCATTTTAGCAGGAAAAGTATTAAATTCATGGAATGGTTTGGTTTGGAAGGGGCCTTAAAGATCATCTCCTTCCAACCTCCCTGCCATGGGCATGGACACCTTCCACTATTCCAGGTTGTTCCAAGCCCTGTCCAACCTGGCCTTGAAACACACAGGGATGGGGAGTTCACAACCTCTCTGGGCAAATCCACATATCCTGCTCAAATAAATTCTGTGGGGCTGGGTCTGCATCCAAATTTCCTGAGTTTAAGTAAAAAGTACTGGTTATCTGTTTCCAGGAAATACAGAGTGGGAGCAACAGGGAAAATATGATCCAACCTGAAGAGAAAAATTCCAGCAGCAGGAGAGGGGGGAATTCTGCCCCTCTGTCCTGCTCAGGTGAGATCCCACCTGGAATTCTGCATCCAGCTCTGGGGTCCAATCCCGGAAGGATGTGGAGCTGCTGGAGCAAGTCCAGAGGAGGCCATGAAGATTCTCCAAGGGCTGGAGGCCCTCTGCTCTGGAGACAGGCTGGGAGAGATGGGAATGTCCAACCTGGAAAAGGCAAGGCTCCAGGGAGACTTTATTAGAGCCTTTCAAAAATCCAAAGGTTTAGGAAAGCCCCATCATGCGTGGAGATGTCATGGGGGAAGCAGGAGATCCCTGCTGAGAAGAAGGGGAGCGAGGAAAAGAGCATCTGGAAAAGCTGGGAATGGCACAGCCAGGATAAATCCGACAGCGGGGAAACATCGGCAGCGAGCGTGACGGGAGAGAAGCAGAAAGAAAAGCAGCAGACGTGAAAGTCACGGAGCTCCAAGGAACTCCCTGGAAAAATGCTGCTCCAAAGACACTCAGTATCAGCCTCCCAGAAGGCCGAAGATCTGCACTTCCTTTCCAACCCCACTTCCAACTGCATCCAAGATGCTGCACAGGAAGGATTTTAACGGATCTGGTTTAGTGGATTTGGTATCTCTGGGGTTTGGGTGTTCCCAGCACGCCACAAAAACCTGATGAATTATGGAATGGTTTAGGTTGGAAAAGAGCTCCAAGATAATCAAATCCAACTGTTCCCCCAGCACTGCCAAGGCCACCACTAATCCATGTCCCCAAGTGCCACATCCATACATTTCTGAACATTTCCAGGGATGTGACTCCACCACTGCCCCGGGCAGCCTGTTCCAATGCCTGACTACCCTTTCCAAGAAGAAATTTTTTCCCTAATATCCAACCTAAACCTGCAATGGCACAACTTGAGGCTGTTTCCGCTTGTCCAGTGCCCTGTTCCCTGGGAGCAGATCCCGACTCCCCCCTGGCTGCCCCCTCCTGTCAGGGAGTTGTGCAGAGCCAGAAGGTCCCCCCTGAGCCTCCTTCTCTCCAGGATGAGCCCTCCAAGCTCCCTCAGTCACTCCTGGTGCTCCAGCCCCTTCCTCAGCTCCATTCCCTTCCTTGCACATGTTCCAGCACCTCAGGAACCACAGTCAAACTCTGGGAAGTGATTTTTATCCCATTTTAAACCCAGGCTTAACTCTGGTGGTTTTCTCCATGGAGTTGCCCTTATCTTTATGGATGAAGAAATGGACGTGTCTCAGCACACAACTGGATCCTGGTCCTTTTCCACTGTAACTCCTTGGAAAAGTTAATCCTCACTATCATGACTATAACGGATACAAAACTCCATGAATTTGGTTTCCCGGGAGCACAAGGAAGAGAAGCATAGGCTGTGATGAACAACGTGCCGACGACGGATGTGGAAAGGGCTACCAATCATCGGGAAAGATCTCCCATGTCCTAAATCAACGTTCGCCTTTCCAGGGCCGGGAGATATCCATCACGGATCTTCAGAGCTCCGTGCAAGATTGAAATGCCTAATTTAGGATTATAAAATAATAAAATTCCCCGGCGCTGCAGTCCATGGATGGAGCTCACAGTGGCACAGGGAGAAAGCAGCTCGTTTGTGTGTCCAGGGAAGGGAATGGAACTGGGAAAGGGTCTGGAGCAGCAGGAGTGGCTGAGGGAGCTGGGAGGGCTCATCCTGAAGAAAAGGAGGATCAGGGGAGACCTTCTCACTCTCCATAACTCCCTGAAAAGAGGGTGGAGCTGCGGGGAATCAGAATCTGCTCCCAGGGAGCAAAGGACAGGATGAGAGGAAACGACTTCAAGTTGCATCATGGGAGGTTTGCATCGGTTATCAGGGAAAAAATTCTTCATGGAAAAGTGGTCACACACTGAAACAGACTTCCTTGGCAGTGGTGGAATCACCATCCCTGGAAGTGCTCAAAGATGTGTGGATGTGGCACTTGGAGCCGCGGGTCAGTGCTGGCCTTGGCAGTGCCGAGGGAATGGTTGGATTTGATGATCTCAGAGGTCTTTCCCAACCTAAACCATCCCACACTGATCCATACAAAACCCATCCCCACTGCTTTCCAAAGGGGTCTGGACCATCACACTTCAGCCCCACCTGGAGCCAGGTGATTTGGGAAGCCACGGAGAAAAACAGGAAGAAAAATCCCTTTGACTCAGCCACACAATTCCAACACCGATATTCCAACTGCAGCAGGAACACCGGCAAATATCTTGGTTTGTTCCCTCCAATCCCAAAATACAGGGAGAGGCAGAGACAGACAGACTCCAGCAAGGTCTTGGTGGGGACAGGAGGACACATCACCTGCCACCTCCCTCCCAGTAACCCCAGTAACCCCAGTAACTCTGCCACATCCCCACCCCCGCTGCCGAAAAGCCGAAGGGGGCCACTCCAAACACCACAGGAGCGGATGAGCCTGCCAAGGATGAGGACACACCGCGTTATCCACCGGGATCGGCAAGAGGAGGTGACACCGAAGGCACTGAACGCTCTTTTCCCAGCTCCAGCCCGTGCTAAAGAGCCTGAATGGGTCTCTGGAGCATCGGCCCTTGTTCAAACACAACCCTTATTATTATAACAAAAGAGGGTGGGGGGTTTTCCTTCCCCCCTTCCCTCGGTGAATGATTATTAATGTGTTTCCAGGAGCTGGATCCATTCCTCTAAATGAGAGCGGGATGGCAGGAGGAAAGCTGATAAATGCCCTCCTCCCCCCGGCCTCGCGGCGGGAGCTGCCAGGGGTTCTCGTTCTAACAAGCTGCAGATGGAAGACGACTGGAATAACAAAGTATGAATTTTTATGAGTCTAATAAATCACTCCACTTTTCCTGCTCTTGATCGTTTTCAGCACTTCAGACACCAGAAAAATCCCGGCTATCATCAAACGGGTTCATGGATCTCGTGTTAACGTGGCACCGGGAGAGGTGGCTCTGCCTCGGGAAGCGACGGGAGCACTCGTCAGGCTGGAATTCCATTTGCATTTCGTGCTTTGGGATTGATTTAATTTTTTTTTTATTATTGCAATTTAACAAGGCAAAATTTGAATCCCTTAGGTATTCCCCACCCTCAAAGCCACTTATCCAACTGAAGGCCATCCGGCTTTTACCTTCCTAAGTATTCACTTAAAAAGATCCTGACCTAACTCCGGCATCAGCAGAAGAACCGGGATAAACTTGGTGAGATTGGAGGAAAACTTTGGAGGCAGCAGGTTCGTTAAGATCCTTTTAATTCTCTTTTCTGAACTTTGATATAAAGCAGGTGATGGAAAGGCTTTAAATCCATCCCAATGGGAAAGAAAGGGATTCAACTTCAAGCTGTAACCACTGAGTGTGGGCACATGGATTTGCCAAGGGAAGTATCTGCCAAAAGTCCAGGAAAGCACCATGTCCATGGAAAGAAATAATCAAAATGTTCTTTTTATTCCCAAAAACCACTCTTGAAACCTCCCAGAGAGAGAACGGAGCCAAAGTCAGAGACACCACGGTGGTTCCCTGTCCATGGAAGGTGGGGTTGGAATGAGATGATCCTTAAGGTCCCTTCCAACCCAAACCATTCCAAGATTCCAAAGGAGAACACAGACATTGCTCCACACCAATCTACAATCCCTCAAAATCGAGCACAGGAATGCAACCTGCAGCTCCAGAATCTTTGAAATGTGGGAAAAAAACATCCTTATAATCCCCGAATCATTAAGGTTGGAAAAGACATCCAAGATCATCGAGTACAACCTGTGACCAATCCCGAATTTGAGCACTGAGTGCCACATCCAGTTATTCCTCGAACACCTCTGAGGATGGGAACTCCACCACCCTCCTGAGCAGCCCATTCCAATGCTTAACAACCCTTTCCATGGAGAAACTTTTCCTGAAATGGAATTAATGACTGCAGCTCTCCCAGTCCCCCAGCGCCCACATTGACATTGAGTCTCCATCCCAACATCCCAAACCTCGACGCTTCACCTCCCCGAAGGAAAGGACACCAAGTTAACTGGGAAACCTGTTGTATCCATCATCCTCATCCTACCCCAGTCTTTAATCCATCCAATATGCTCCTTTTCCCTGCTTTTCATTTGCTTTTCCAGCACCGCACTGCATCAGGGAGGGAATTCATCTTTGACAAACATTTACCGATTATCAAATCACAACTGCAGCCGCCGACAGGGGCAATAAGTCACTTTAAGCAGCCGCCCGGATTCCAGGCTCTGGAGTTTGGGCAGCTCCCGGATGACAAATCGCTCCTGTCAAAGCCTCGTGTTCCCGGGCGCTCCGGAGCCGTGTTCCCTGTTGTTCCACGCTACCTGGTGTTTAATGACAACAGTGTCAGACTAAGACGAAGCCGCTGCGCCACCGACTGCCAAAGCCCCATTAGAGAGAAGATTGAGACCCTGCTCTTCCTAAACTCACTCAAGCAACACAAGCCGCGAGTTTTTATAATTACGGAGCGGGAGCCATCGATTCCGCGCTGACATCCAAGCTATCCCTATGAAATGGGAGTAGTTTGCTGGCTGACACTTGCTATAGATTATTGTGGGGTGGGTTGGTTGTTTTTTTTCCCCCCCTTTTTTATCCGCCGCTCGACAAAGCTCAGAATGGATGGGAAGGATGAAGAGGGAAACGTGTGCGGTCGTTTCGGTGCTGTTTCTATCCCAGCTCTTTCCCTTCAAAGTGACTTCACAGAATCATGGAATGGTTTGGGTGGGATGGGACCTTAAAGACCATCTCATTCCAGCTCCATGGGCAGGGACACCTTCTATTATCCCAGGTTGCTCCAAGCCCCGTCCAATCTGGACATCAACACTTCCAGGGATGAGGCAGCCACAGCTTCTCTGGGAATTCCATTCCAGCCCCTCACCAATCTCCAGGGAAGAATTCCTTCCCAATATCCCACTGAACCCTGTCCTCTGCCACTGTAAAGCCATTCCTCATTGTCCTGTCACTACAAGGTCTTGGAGGACGCTTCTTCAGTTGGAAAAACCCAACTCCCTCCTGTGGCTCACACATCTCTGAGCAAGGTCAGCACAAATTTATCCATGGGAACTCCTTCAGTTCCTTCCCAGGGAAGCTCTGGATTTGGGGAAGAAGCAGAAAACCCAGCGACTCCAGTTGGGTGGAGGAATTTTTCCTTCCTGCGGAGGAAGAATTCATCCCCACCTGATGTTATTGAGATCGCATTGCTTTTCAGCATCCCAAAAAAATCCATGGAGATAAGACACAGACACTGTTGGCATCTCTGTCCATGGAGACATTCGGAACTCTGGGAAAGTTGTACTGAATTCCCAAGGGCATAAAGGAAGGAAAACAGTCCAAGGGCCATAAAAAGAGGCACAAAGGGAAGGATAGAAAAGGCAAGGAGACACCCAGCAATTCCAAGGGGAACTTGCATGGAAGAGGAGGAGACCATTCCCAAGCCTTGTTTGATGTGATGGCTTCCCACATCTCTCAGTGCCTCCACCTGCACGTCCACCAAAAATCACGGAATCATGGGTTGAGTTGGCAAGGACCTTCAAGACCACCTCATTCCAAACCCCCCTGCCGTGGCCAGGGACACCCCCCACTATCCCAGATTGCTCCAAGCCTCATCCAACCTGGCCTGGAATGCTTCCAGGAATGGGGCAGCCACAACTTCTCTGGGAAACCTGTGCCAGGGCCTCCACACCCTGACAGGGAAGAATTTCTTCGTTATTTCCACTCTAAATCTTCCCTCTTTCCGTTCAAACCTTCCCTCTGGAGAAGGAATGTTGCTGTTGCTTTAAGGAAATATGTTCATCTACTTGAAGCCGTTCCCGAATTTGTTAAGTTCCTATAAATAAGGAATTTCACAGCCTAAGCTGTGCATGAGCATCCGGGCATGTGGTTGATTTGCTTGGATTGCCCATTTGGATGATCCAGCTGGATGGGTTTGGCATTCATCCACTTCTCCCACTTCCCCAAAGACCACAGCTTCAGCTGTGCTGGAGGAGAAAGGATCCACAGGAATTCCACGGACAGGCTCTGGATGCTCAGCGTGGGGTGGGATGCCACCAAGAGACACCCAAACCCTACCCACCATCCCATTCCATGGTCAGAGCTCAGGGAATTGACCACCAGGGCTTAAGTGGGATCCAAAGACCCAAATCCACCATTTCTGCACCAGAGACGGAATCTTCTCATGGATCTGATCCAAAAAAATATCCTCTCTGGGATGGGTGCAGTGAGAGGGAGCTTAAACCATGGAAGCACAATGCCAGGACTTTCCCTTGGATCAAATCCACATGGAGGGCATGGACATTGAAATTTATCGTGTTGAAAATTAAGGATTACAAGAAGGAAATTCCCAGACTACCTGGAAGGCTCAGGAGAGCCATTCCTTCACAGAAAATCCCAAATAAGCACTGCACCACAAGACTGTGGAATAATTTTGATCCAAGGTCCTCTCAGGCACGTGGTGGGAATTCTTGGGTTGTCCTGTGCAAGACCAGAAGTTGGACTTGATGATCCTTGTGGATCCCTTCCAATTCAGGATATTCCATGACTCTTTCCAGCCATGGTTTCGAAGCGTAAAGGCACAAAAATGATCCCACATCACTTTTTTAGGAAAGGGAAAAGAGGAAAGCTTTGGCCTTGGTGGATTCTCAGCTCCTGAGGTCAACAACATCCTAAGAAGAAACGCTCAGACTTCCAAGTCTCTTGATCCCAAATAACTTTCCTAAACCCAAGGCTAACAAAGAAGTGAACAAAATAAAGAGAAGTTTCCATTTTTGGTGGAAAAAAAAAGCTGGTTTATCCAAAGTGTGGATAATCCCATCTCCACCCGCCAATCCAGAGCTTCATGTTCAGGTTTCTATCCCTGCATCCCTGAGCATCATCCCGGACTCTCCAAGAGCACATGTTGAAGGAAATGGCATCAGGCCAAGGCCAGGTTGGATTGGGTTTGGAACAACCTGGACTCATGGAAGACATTTGGAACAAGATAATCTTTGAGGCCTCTTCCAACTTAATTCATGTTTCTTTGATCTTTTCCTGCAACTCCAAACCTTCAGTAGCACCTGGATTCTGTTCCAATAAAAAAAATTAATTTTCCAAAGCCTGAGTGAAGGTGAGCAAAGCATTCCCTTTGGAGCATCCTCGGGATTGCCCGGGGGTGTCAGGGTGGGAGAGGGGAAGAACAGGAAATTTCCCTTTTCCAGCTTCCACATCTGACAGGCTGCTCCAGACAGGGGTGGGAATATTGGATAAATTCTCATTTCCCTTCCAAAGCTGTCGGGGAATCTTTATCTTGACAGCGCTCCAGGGTTTTTCCATAACCTCAGGGAAAAGGGCACGAACTCTTCCTTGTTATTAAACCAAATACATATTTTGGGGGGAGAAACGGCTACAATCCAACTCCTTTTCCAAATAAATCCTTCAGGTGTGAGTCCTGCAGAATTCCATACCTCACACAATCCACATGGGAGCCCGGTTCACCTGTCCTGACCCAGGTGCTTCCTGGAGGGAAGATAAACCTAGAATCATGGAATTGTTGAGGTTGGAAAACACATCCAAGATCATCAAGTCCAACTGTTCACTGGACATCTCCACGTTCACCACTAAACCATGTCCCGAGTGCCACATCCACACAATTCTTGGACACTTCCCGGGATGGTGATTCCGTCAACAAGCTCTGAGGGCTGGAGCCCCTCTACTCCAAAGACAGGCTGGGAGAGCTGGGAATATCCAGCCTGGAAAAGAGAAGGCTCCAGGGAGAGAAGGCTTCCAGTGCCTAAACGGGCCCAAGAGAGCTGGAGAGGGATTTGGGACAAGGGATGGAGGGACAGGACACAGGGAACGGCTTCCAACTGCCAGAAGGCAGGGTTAGATGGGATACTGGGAAGGAATTCTTCCCTGGTAAAGTGGTGAGGCCCTGGCACAGGTTTTCCAGAGAAGCTGTGGCTGCCCCATCCCTGGAAGTGATCAAGGCCAGGCTGGATGGCGCTTGGAGCAACCTGGGATAGTGGAAGGTGTCCCTGCCCATGGAAGCTGGAACGAGATGGTCTTGAAGGATCACTTCCCACCCAAACCATTCCAGGATTCCACGAGGACACAGGCAAGCGCACCAAGACCCCGCCTCACCAACAGCGCAGCTCCAGCACCTGGCAATGCCAATCTTCCCAACAATCCCACACCAGGAAACAGCTGGATTTTAACATGGACTAAATCACTTTGGATTTCCTTCACCACTCCACAGCTCCGTGGCTCCTTATCCAAAGGTCAGAAATCCTGTCCCTGAAATTCCCCCGGAATAGTTTCTCTATAAAAAGAACCGGGAGCTCACAGCAAATCCCACGTGTGAACCACAAAGCCGTAATCCCTGGAGCTCCTGGAATTCTGCAGATGCCAGTGGGTGTGTGAACAGCTGGAATACCAGTACCACTCTCAACTTTACCAACACCTCCCACAATTTCCCCGTTGGCTCCCAAAAGATCCATGAACTGGCTATTCCTCAGGCATGAGGCCTTAGGATTTAATCCAGTACAGCAAATTTTGGGAGGGTTTATGCTCAAGGAATCAAGTATTTCATGGAAGGTTCAGGAGTTCTACACAAATGGATAAAAGTTTTTATAAAGAACCCATATATTTTCTTTTCCAGTAACCCAACGGGATCCACGGTCTTGGAGAATTTATCTCCCATGTGCAGGAAAACTTGATCTCAGGTAAACGAGGATACATCAGTAAAATGACCGGATAAAACAACCGGAAAATTGAAAAGGAGGAATAAAGGAAATCTGGAATCACACAATTTTAGCACGATGGGGTAGAGGGTTCCCACTGCCAGAGGGCAAGGTTAGATGGGATATCGGGAAGGAATTCTTCCCTGGGAGGGTGAGAAGGGGCTGGGAAGGAATTCCCAGAGAAGCTGTGGCTGCTCCATCCCTGGAAGTGTCCAAGGCCAGGTTGGATGGAGCTTGGAGCAACCTGGGATAGTGGAAGGTGTCCCTGTCCCTGCCCATGGCAGGGGGTGAAATGGGAAGATCTTGAAGGTCCCTTCCAATCCAAACCATTCCGTGATTCCATGATAAGCCATCCTCTGAGACGAGGTTGAGACCTGTCCTTCCAGGTGGACTGAACTCATTAGGAATTGCAGCTGGGATTAGGGAATGTCGGCTCCACGTGGTCAGGCCCAGTTCAGGCCACGCAAAGCTCCAGGCGCTGCCAATGCCTCCAGGACGAAAAACACAGGGAAAGGATCTCTGGAGCTCCACAAAGCAGCTGAGGAATGACAACAAGGAGTCAGGGATGAGCTGGAAGTCAGAGCATCCTGGAAAGCACATCCAGGGAATCAGTGGAGCACTCGCGTGACTCCAGCTCTAAAATAAAGTGACTGAAATTAGAAATTCCACTGGTTATCCCGGCAGCTTGGATACTCCCAGTCCTCCAGGTGCTCTCCAGACATGGATCTCAGGAGCCTTGCAGACGATTCTTTGCTTTTTACAGGATCCCAAGGTTATTAAGGTCGGAAAAGACCTCCAGGATCATCAAATCCAACCTTGGACTAATCCCTACCTTGTTACCCATCCCAGAGCACTGAGTTCCACATCCAGGCTTTCCTTGGACAACTCCAAGGATGGGGATTCCATCACCTGCCTGGGCATCCCATCACCTGCCTGGGCATCCCATTCCAACCCTTTCCAAGAAGAAATTCCTCCTGATATCCATCCTAAACTTGCCCTGGCACAACTTGAGGCCGTTTCCTCTCATCCTGTGCCCTGTTCCCTGGGAGCAGATCCTGATTCCCACCTGGTTCCACCCTCCTGTCAGGGAGTTGTGGAGAGCCAGGAGTTCCTTCCCGAGCCTCCTTTTCTCCAAGATGAGCCCCCCCCCAGTTCCCGCAGCCACTCCTGGTGCTCCAGACGCTTCCCAGCTCCATTCACTTCTCTGGACAACAACAAATCCGAGGTCTTTTCCATGATATCTTTGGAGACGCCAACGTGACAGAGCAAAGCAGCAGCACCCGGAGCTGTCCCACTGCCCATATGAGCACATGGAAAAGGCAGCAGGATTTTAGGGAATGACAGCAGGGACACATTATTTCTCCTTAGCTTCCCAGGCTTCCTGACGTGTCCGTGCCCAGGTCGAGCTGTCACCACTCACATCCCATTGTTTGGCCAAGCTCAAACCATCTCCAGGAAAACAGCTCGGAAATCTCTGTCCCCACAAACCCCCCTTTCCCTGAATTCCTCGGGATGCAGCGGCACAAAATGCCTTTCCTAACGTTTCACACTCCAAAAGCTCCTCCAGCCCCCACAAAGCGCTTCCCAAAGCAGCTGCAGCTCTCCTTAATTAGTCTCTATGGGCAATGGGAATTAAGGATTCAGTCGGATGAGTAACTCCGTGCAAATCCCGCGCGCTCCCCCTGGAAGCGCATCCATCCGGGATGGCTCCGTTGAGCGGCTGAGCGTTGACCTTTCGGCCAACTCCTTCCGGAAAAGCCACGTCAGGAGCAGGTGACCACCGGTGGCTCCGAGGCAGTGCCGTCCCCATGAGGAAAACACTGACTCCAAGCTCCGAGACCGAACCACTTCCAGGTCTTGGGACAGCCTGTGGTCAACGCGAAGAATCCAACAGCCGGGTTTGGGTCCGTCACTCATGGATTTGGGATAAACTCTTAAATTACAGGAAGAATTCGCTGTGTTTGCTCCAGGGCTCCTTTAACAGGAGCTGCATTCCAAGAAACTCAACATCTTTCCTCAGGCAAATGGGGCTCCAGGGTCTGAACAGAAGGGAGCGGGAAGATGTTTATCCCATCAAATCGTTATCTTGACTCAGCACTTCCATGGAATCCTTCAGCAAAAATAATTCCAGGAGCAGGAGCAGGTTCTGCCATAAAACTCAGCCAGTGTGTCCACCTAGTGCCTAATTAGGGGCCAGGTTTTCCGAGTAATTATAATAATTAACAGGAAGTGGAAAAAAAAAGCTGATAATTTGGGAATTGGATGCTCCTGGAAAAGATGGGCTTAAGGAAAAAACAGCCGAGGATGTGGTGGTTTTAGCACCAGTTTGAATGGATTCAAGGCAGAAAATGCCTGAATCTCCCATTAAAATACTCCTTGGATACTTGTGCCTGATGGGAAATAGGCTTAAGGGTCAGAGGGATTTGTCTGCCAGGCAAAACACCCTCTGGATTCATGGAATTTCCTGAGTTGGAAGGGAAGCGTGAGGATCAACAAGTTCAACTCCTGGCTCTGCACAGGATATCCCGAGAAATCCCACCCTCTGCTAGAGGGCATTATCCAAAGGCTCTGGCATTCCCACTTCCCGGGGGAGCCTGTTCCAGTGCCTGACCGCACCATGAGGGAAGAAACTTTTCCTAATATCCAACAAAAACTTTCCCTGACTCAGCTCCAGCCATTCCCTTGCGTCCCTGCCCACAGAGAGGGATCAGAGTTATCCCTCCTGAGGGAGCTCCCAATCCCAATGAATCTCCCTTCAGTCTCCTCCAGGATTTTCCCCTCCAGACCCTTCATCGTGTCCCTCTGGACTCCCCCTAACAGCTTTAGATCCTTATTTCTGGGATTACACATTCCAGCTGTTTTTCTCATGGAGCTCAAACCGTGCTGTCCCCAGCGCCTGCCCAGCTCCTCTTCCCGCCAGCTCCAGCCCAAGGAATGAGACTTCCAGAGGGGGCTAAACATCCTTGAGGATAACAAAATCCAATCAATCAAGCAAAATCTTCTTCCAAGCACAGCACAAACCTCGGGAAGAGGCTCCTCTGGAGTAATTTTCTCCTCTTGATGTACCTGTGCAAATCCCAGGAGCAGCAGGAAGGTCCCCAGACATCCCTTGGATCTTTTGGGGAAGCAATGCGCTTCCTTCGGGGTGGTGGCTCCCAGGAAAAGACGGATCCGAGCGATTTGAGGCTGGGGAGAGCCAGCGGAGCAGCACACGGCACATTCCTCCTCTTCTCCTTTGTTTCCAGTTTTTTTCCTTCCTGCAGGGCACAGACATCAGGCGGGAAGTGCCCACGGGATCACGGCTGCTTCCCGCCCCAGGGAATACAGGAAGAGCAGCATTTCCACCTGGAGATCTTCCAGCCCCTCCAGCGGCTCCTCTGGATCCGAGGATGACACAAATGTGGTGCCGCAGGTTCCTGGGAAAAGTTCCCAAAGTTTTCTCAGGTGGGCACAAAAATCCATGTCCCGCTCACAGCTCCAGAACTTCTCCGTTAACTTTCGGCGTCGCTTCCCAGCATCCCCGTGCGTTCCCTCATGGATAACACCATCCCATACCTCCAGTGTCACGGATCAAAATCCCTCTCGGAATAAATCCCGAACTTCCCCCTTGATTAACACAAGTGGACGTAAAAAAACCCCAAACCAACTCGAGGCTGTTTAAAATCATAAAGCAGCTTTGATTTTTTCCTATCCATAAAATGCGGGGCAATATGGAAGCCCAGGAGGAGGTTTATCCATAAAGTTGGAGTGGAATATCAATATTTATTTAATGGGAATTTATAACAAGCTGGGAAGTGATTATTGAAACAGGGATCAGGAATTTGCACTGGATTTGATGCTAAACAACAACACCGCTGCCAAAATGTTCCTTTGGGGTATTTATTCCCATAAATATTCTACTTCCTGCTCCCACCAGAGGGAATCCCAGAAATCTGGTCTAGTGGAAGCTGTCCCTGTCCATGGAGGGACTTGGAATGAGATGGGCTTTTCCTTCCAAAACCATTCCAAACGACTGTGATTCCGAGTGTTGATTTGTAGAAAGAAAAAGGGAGAATGAAGATGGATTTGCAGGGATAATGTCTGTGGAGAACCTTTGGAGCACAAGTGGGAGCCGGGAGAGCTCAGCCTGGGAAAAAAGGAGAATCAGGGGGGGACTTTTGACTCTGCAATTCCCTGACAGGAGCGAGGAACCAGGTGGGAATCAGGATCTGCTTCCAGGGAACGAGGGATAGGACGAGAGTAAACAGCCTCAAGTTGCACCAGGGGAGGTTTAGGTTGGATATTATGGAAAATTTCTTCACGGAAAAGGTGGTCAGGCACTGGCACAGCTTCCCAGGGCAGTGGTGGAGTCCCCATTCCTGGGGGATTTAAAATCCCTGTGGATGTGGCACTTGGGGACACGGTCAGTGCTGGAGGAACCGTTGGATTCAGTGGGCTCCGAGGTCTTTTCCAACCTTAATCATTCCATGATTTTGTCTCATGGACTTTGCATTGCGGTCGCCTGATACTTCCACCCATCTCCACAAAAATTTATTCCTTAGGGCTCCAACCATGAGAGAAAGCCGCTTTTCCTGGAAAAACCTTTCCTTAGGGCAATCAAGTGGGATGGATTAGGAAAGAGGGTATCACGTGGGAAAATTGAAGCAGTGGTCGGGATACATCGCTGGAAAAGTAACGGAGACACCAGGGCTGCCCTCACTTCCAGGATTTCCCTCCCTCCAATGGAACACCTGATCCCTTCTCCAGGCATCCAGGAGAGAGGATAAAAGCGGGATGTAAACAAAAGAGCTGCAGTTTTCCAGCACTGGAAACGGCAGCGTTGGATTCTCCAAGGTATTTGTGTCCATGGGCAGGGTGGGAAAGGGGCTGGCGTCGGGTTTCGGTCCAGCCGTGTGAATTCCCAAACTGCGGGGCTATGAATAAATCCCGGGATGCTGGGACACGGTCACGGCATGCCAGCTGTGCCTCTGGATTGAGAACAAATGTGTGCAGGAAGCTTGGACCAAGGGTTGTTAATAAAACCAATCCCACCAGGGACGGCTCTGCCCTCCAATTCCCAAAACTCACCCCTGAAACGGGTTAATCTGGATCATGACATGGAATTCGGGATTAATGCTGCTGCAAATCCATGCAGGAAAACCTCAGGATGAGGTTTAAAGGAGCTTTAGTGCCTGTTACATTCCAAGTCTCAGAATCCAGGGACCACTCTGTCCCTCACTTCCCAAAATCCATCCTTAAAAAGTGGTTAATCTGGATCCTGACATGGAATTTGGGATTAATTCTGCTGCAAATCCATGCAGGAAAACCTCAAACTCGGTTTTAAAGGGATTTTAGTCCCTGTCACATCCCAGGTCTCAGATTCCAGGGATCATTCTGCCCTCCAATTCCCAAAATTCATCCTTAAAAAGTGGTTAATCTGGAACATTACACAGAATTGGGAGTTAATTCTGCTGCAAATCCATGCAGGAAAACCGCGGGATGAGGTAGAAAGGAGCTTTAGTCCCTGCCACATTCCAAGTCTCAGGATCCAGGGACAATCTCAGATTCCAGGGATCACTCTGCCCTCCAATTCCCGAAATTCATCCTTAAAAAGTTGTTAATCTGGAACATTACATAGAATTGGGAGTTAATTCTGCTGCAAATCCATGCAGGAGAACCTCGGGATGAGGTACAAAGGAGCTTTAGCCCCTGCCACATTCCAAATCTCAGGATCCAGGGACAATCTCAGATTCCAGGGATCACTCTGCCCTCCACTTTCCAAAAATTCATTCTTAAAATGTTGTTAATCTGGATCCTTACATGGAGTTTGGGATTAATCCACACAGGAAAATCTCAAACCCAGTTTTAGAAGGATTTTAGTCCCTGTCACATCCCAAGTCTCAGAATCCTGGGAGCATTCTCCCTCCACTTAAAATGTGGTTAATCAGGATCATTACATGGAATTTGGGATTAATTCTGATGCAAATCCATGCAGGAATGAGCACAATGGGGAATACTTTGGCCTTCCCTTAGGGTGCCTGGGAGGAATTTTTTAACACAGCCCTCAACATTCCAGGTGTTTTTTCCTCATTTAAGAGCAAGAAAATCAGGAAGCAGAAAGACAAACGGACTCTTCCTACAGACAGAGGGATCAACAGCAAAAACAAGGGTAAAACTCCCCAAAAAATCCCCAAATCACCTTTTTTTTCTTCCAAAACTTAACACTTCCCTGACTGCCCGCATTCCCAAGGAGATGAGAAATCTCCTTCCCATTCCTGATTCTGCTCCCACATTAAAAAAAAGAATCCGGAATAAAGCAATCTTTCCAAATATCAAGAAATTCCTTGATTTATCCAAGCATTTTGCCAAACATCCTCAGGAATCCCAGGAAAAAGCTCCGTGCCCTCAACCTTCCCTAAGATTCCTTCGCATCCCACCCTCCACTCTCTTCCAAAGGGAGGGAACGCCCGGACAAAAAACCACAACGTGGGAGCTCTTTCCCAAGACTCCTGACGATTTTCCCGGCTCTCCAGGAGCGGGAGTGGATGACGGATCACCGAACCTCCAGATGGATTGCCTGGAAAAGTGGGATGGTCGTGTTTGGGCCCCGACGTCAGCACATCCCATCAATCTCCAGAGCCGAGCACGGCTGGCGGGAGTTAATTCCCCCTCCCACTTTTCCAGAGTTCATTCCCACTTCATTATTCCGCGATGGAACGAGTCGGGAGTGTCTGATTTACCGGATACACTGCGGTGCCGGCGCTTCCCGAGCCCCGGGAAGGCACCGGGAAAACAGGAGCGGAGCCTTGTATTCCCAGGGCAGCACCTGTCCCACTGATATTCCTTAAAAATGGATACAGGGCAGGAGGAAGGAAGAGATTCAATCCTATGGAATTATCTGGCTTTCCACCTCCCTCTGTCAGGGTGGGAAAATCGTGGGAGAAATGGGCTCCCTGGAAGGACAACATATTCCAAAGGGTCTGGCCTGGGAGATCTCCTGGAGATCCCGGTGTCCCACACCAAACACCAGGAGCCTGAGGACACAGGAGAATCCAGTTTTCCTGGCTGGACAACAAGTCCCAAAGCTCTGCCAGCTTTTCCTGCAATCTCCTACAAATCCAACTCCCCAAAATCAAACGCTAGGAGCCTGAGGATACAGGAGAATCCAGTTTTCCTGGCAGGACAACACATCCCAAAGGATCTGCCCTGCTCCCCTGGGAATCTCCTGGAGATCCCACTCATCCACACCAAATTCCAGGAGCCAGAATCCACGGGAGCACCTGATTTTCCATGTGGAAACTTTGCAGCACATCCCCAAATCCCACCTTAAATCACCACCACTGAAGATTTAAATCCCCAGTGCAGCCTTTTCCCAAAGAAAACTTCATCCCGATGATAAGCCAGAGGGCTTTTCCCACTTTTTTTCCATAAATCCATGCCCTCCCTGGACAAGCCAAGCCGTGCTGAAAACTGATTTGTGACATAAAGGTGCCGCTGCTCCCAGCTCCCAGGTAATTCCCTGGTCAGCATCCCTTTATCCCACCATCTGCTGGAATGATTACGAGCCGGAAAAATCCTGAACCAGCAGGAAAAGTGGAGAGGGATGAGGCGGGAAGAAGGAGATGCTGCTGGATCGGCCTAGAGTTACAGCACAGAGCTTGTGCCTCAACATTCCCTTTTCCAGAACAAAATCCTCCCGGGAATGTATCAAAGAATAAAAAAAGGGGGAAAAAAAAAAATCCCAGCCAGAGGATATTTCATGGAAAAATGAATGTTAGGAAGTGGCTCTTTTATTTTGTAGGAATTTGAGGCTATAAAAATGGAATCCGAGGAAAATTGGAGGTGCTTTGGAGTTTTCTTTCAATCCCGAATTTCTGTCTGGGAAAATCCAAGGATGCACATCCTCCCCTCCAATTTCAGGGATCGCCTCATTCCTTAACTTAGTCAGGATCACTCTGGCACAAAGGTCTTTGCCAGCTTAATCCAAGACAATCCAGGTCCGGCAGGGATGGATTGGAAAAGAAGGATTTAATCTCCCG
Source organism: Atrichornis clamosus (assembly GCA_013400975.1). Taxonomy (NCBI): domain Eukaryota; kingdom Metazoa; phylum Chordata; class Aves; order Passeriformes; family Menuridae; genus Atrichornis; species Atrichornis clamosus. Next base: position 40,917 of record WBMZ01007773.1, on the reverse strand, counting down.
ACAGAGCATTTCCCGCTGTTTCTGCTCCATAGGGTCCGGAGGTGATGCCGCACCATTCCCTCTCCCTGGAGAGCAATTAAGGCAGCAATTAATTAATTGTGGTTTAGGACGGAGTGAAAATTTTCGGGAAGACAGGGAAGCAGCTTTATTAAAATAATACAATCCAATAAAAATTCCCGGTGAACTCACCGGTCTCGGGAATCAATTAACGGGATGGGAATCAGCTCCGTGTGGGAAAGATCCCGGAGGCAGCACAAAAACAACCACGAGGAATCACACACGGAGAGGGAAAAGGTAATTACAGGAGCACTGGAAAACAGGATTTATTCCCAAAGGGTTTTTTATGGAGCATCGTTTTCTTGGCATCCTAACACTGCTCTCGCTCCCGATAGTTCGGGAATATTGGGAATGAAGGAGTTCAAAAAACCGACACAGCCTTGAAATTCAATTCCTGCACCTCCAAGCAGGTTATCCAGGATATCCCGCGTTATTTGGGATGCACAAGGACAATCCCGGAGGTTTAACCAAAGAGGAGCCGGGTTATGCCTGACTTTATTCGGGATCGAAGGGCGGAATTAGGGATGAAATCCAAGTGTATCTTAAAATCAGGACAAAAATTAAGGCAGAGCTTCACTGCCGGGGAAAATCCAAGCAGCTCCGGCCAGGCTGCGATTCCTGCTGAACACACGGATATTTTGCTGCTCCTTGGAACTCTCAGCTCGTTTCCCTATGGAAAAAAAACCCTTTCTCTGGAAAAACGGCGGATGCATCGTGCCCCCTAGAGGGTCCTCACAGAGCCGGGCATCAGATCCTGCTTTTCCATACACAAACGGGAAAAAGAGGGAAGGAAAAAAATCCATTTCTTCCCATAGATTCCACACCTGAACATGCTTTATAAAATACGGGATATAGAAAGAATTGGAAAAGAGAAGGGAGAAAGGGATCTGGGAATTTTAAACTTGGCAGAGCAGGCTCCAAATTTTATCGCACCCCATTTTCTTTTCCAATTAGGAAAACCTGTAATTAATTCCTGGATCCCAAAACCCAGGAATACAGGGAAAAGACCCCTTCTTGTTTTGCTGGAATGAGACACACATGGAATTAAGGTCTCCAGGGAAGTTGGTGGTGCTGGGGTGAGACCAGTTATTCCTAAAATTCATTCCTAAATGATCCCTTTGGGATGTGGTCTTGCTTCCTCAATCCCTCTCCCGGTAAAGCAAAGCCTCAGGGGGGGGTTTATTCATCCACCTCCCTCCCTTTCCCAAATCTCTTTCCGCATTTTAGCGCTGGGAAAATGCTGAGTCCAACAATGGCTACAATGAAAAGGAAAAGTGAAAGGGGAAAAAGAGGGAAAAGCCAAAAGGAACGGGTAGGTTTGCATCCGGAGAGTGCAAACAGATGGGAAGTCAATGAGGTGGAAAAATACAAGGAAAAGGCTGCTCCTGCCTCAGGGAGCTGCCAAGGTGAAGGATCCATCCCAGGAAAAGGATGGAAATGGAATATCCCGCCACGGGATAGAGCCGGAGGAGCATCCATGGATGAGGAAGGGGATGTTTGCTTCCCTGTCTGGGAAGGGGACAGTGTTTTCCTGGTGGAATTTAAGGAGCCAAAAATCCCCGTATTTGCACACACAGAAGCCCTGGTTCATCCCAAATCCCAAATCCCAGCCACACTTTCCACAGGGCACAGGAATGTTCTGCTCCGTTGTCAGCAACAACTCTGCTCCTTCCCCAAACTCTCAGGATACTTTTCCCAACAGATTATTCAAAAAACCCCATGAAATTGGGAAGATGAGGACACAGTATTCCCGAAGGCCTGGATAGCCTGGAGCTGACATTCCCACAGGGAACGAGCCGAGCCTTCCCTCCAGGCTTCCTTCTGCTGAGTCCATCAGGCTCATTCCAAAATATCCGGCTCTTAATTAAGCGTGGCTAATCAGACACCTGGAATTATCCAGCCCTTTGGCATTCCCGGGGGGAAAAGGGGAGGGAAAATAAATCCCACTCCACACTTGTTTGCTTCCCACAAGTTCATTCCCGGATGGAGCACAGGGACAGCTGTGGACGCTGACCGGGAGCTTCCCATTTGTTTCGGAGCTTTGGAAAACGTCCAAGAAAGAAAAAAGGGAGAGGGGATTTGCAGGTGGAGATGGCATTGGAATAACTCGTTTGGGAGGTGGCACCTGGGAAGTTTTGGGCACTGCAGGGAGCAAGGTGGGACCACCTGGAATGTCCAGGCTCCGAATCAGAGGATTATGGAATGGTTTTGGTGGGAAGGGACCACCACGATCATCTAATTCCAAACCCCCTTCCACGGGCAGGGACACCTTCCATGATCCCAGGTTGCTCCAAGCCCCGTCCAACCTGGACTTGGACACTTCCAGGGATGAGGCAGCCACAGCTTCCCTAGGAATTCCATTCCAGGGCCTCACCACCCTCCCAGGGAAGAATTCCTTCCCAATATCCCATCTAATCCTGCCCATGGCAGTGGGAAGCCATTCCCTGTTTCCTGGCACTCAATTCAAGGTGAAGAAAGGAAAAAGGAGTCTCTCCAGAGGATCCTTTGGGATGATGAGGCCGATCTCCTGCTGGATCATATCCATGTGGGATGAAGTAAGAGTTGAGATGCCTGGAAACGTTTCCCAACTCTACTCCAACTCTCAGCCCACAGTTATCCCATTCCCAATGCAAAGGAAGGATTTAGGAGTTGATCTTCCGGGATTATTTGAGGGAATGAAGCAGCATCCAGGAAGGGAGCAGAGCTCCTCAGGCTGCTCCTTGAGGGATCCACCATGGAGCAGCTTCTCCTCCAAGGAGAAATTCCTCTGCCTCCAGGCATGGAGCAGATTCCAGGCTGGCTCAGCAGCCCACAGGGAACTCTGGGATTGGATCCAAACCAGTCACAGTGACACAACTTCCAGGGGATATTCCCCACCACCAGCTCTGCTTCTTGAGGGAGACCTGCAGGAACCTGGAGAGCTTGGGGATTCCACATCCCTGGAATTGTTCCAGTCCAGGTTGGATGGGGCTTGGAGCAACCTGGGAGAGTGGAAGATGTCCCTGTCCATAGCAGGGGGTGGAACTGGATGAAGATCCCTTCCAATCCAAACCATTCCATGATTCCATGATTCTAGGAAGGCAAGGGCCACCAACCTGCCAGCATGCAGGGATTTTATCCAGGGAAAAGACAGGATCACAGCAATGACTCCCATCCTCCATCACCTCCTGCAACTCATTACCCTTCCCAGCCTGGAATGACAGATGAGGGAAGGGGGGGTCAATCCACAAGGAATCAGATGAGCCAAGTGGGAAATCAGCAAGAGGATTGGGATGAGATCATCAGCAAAAATTCCCCCGGGAGGTGTCAGGAATCAAATCCCACACAATTCCCTGCTGAACTCCCGATTTCCAGCCCTCTCCAGCTTTCCGTGCCTGCCCGGGATGCGTTTTTAATTTACGGGAATCGCATCTTGACCGGAGCTTTCCATTCCAAATTCCATCAATTCTCCGCATCCGAACCCAATCTTAAAATGGGAAAAGCACCTGTGAAAGGAGCGGGAGCTTCCCGAGGCTGCGGAGCGGCGGTCGAGCCAGGCCCGACGTTCCTGTCGTGAGTGGGATGCCAAGCTGGATGTTTCCGTAGGGACGCTCCAAATCCAAGCACTATCCCGAGCCAAGGAGGGTAAAGATAGATCCGGCACACCGGGATAAACCCGCAGTTGGAGTTTCTCTCGTTCCCAGTTTTCTCCCTTTTCCTCGTGTGTAGTTTCCCTGTTTTTCTCCAGGAAAAAACACCCAGGGTCGGGTGGATGCTCCGGAGTGCTGGGAGGCAAGTTGGGAATGGGATAGGGTTACTTTATCCCTAGGGAGGGATAAGGGGCTTGCTCACAGCTGGCATTCCCTGGCTTTCTCACAAGCAGCTAATTGGGAATTTTCATCACTCCCACTGTTAAATATGGACACAAGAGATGGAAAAGGGAAAAGCTGGTGGCTGGAACAGGTGTTTTCATTACGGATTTCAGCGGGAATATTTCCACAGGCTGCAGAAAACACCTTCCAGGAGTCAAATCCAAGGCACAGCCCTGGAAAGGAGCAGTTCAGGACATTCCTCGTTCCTTTTCCAAGGGCTGATTCCAGAGCTGAGGGATGAGACTCCACCACTCTCTGGAGATGGACAAATGTCACCCAAAGGAATAAAATCCACAACTGGCACCTCCAAAATCCGTGTGACGCTCTTGGAATGTTCTTTGCTGTTGATGGATATAGAAAACATCAATTAAGTAGGAATTTTCCTTCATGGGATAATAATAATACATGGAATAACACAGGAGGGAAATAAGTTTTAATTAGCAGGAGTTCAAATTCCTTTAAATAATCCTGGAGGAAAGAGGTTTTCCCTCTCCTGCACATCCCTGTATTCTGTCACTCCACAGTTCAAACCTACAAATATTCAGGAAAATTGGATGGAAGAATATCCTGGAGCATCACAGCCATGGAAGTGGATCATTCCAGCCACCTCCGCATCCCTTCATGGATACCAAGGACCTGCCAGGACCGTGAGATGTGGATCACAACCATGGTTCTAATTCCAGCTTCAATTCCCAGTCCGTGCGTGTCCATGGAAAACCTCCCTGTCCATATCCTCCAGCGAAGTTTGGGATTAAAAGCGTGCCCAGCCAGCAGCTCCTGGAGGAAAGCTGGGAAAAGAGACCCTTTGGAAGTTCTCTGGTTTCACTTGTAGACACCAGGACACCTTCAAAATTCCCATGGCATGGGAAGCAGGAAAAGGGAGGGAATTCTATCCCTCTGTTCCACTCAGGTGAGATCCCACCCGGAATTCTGCCTCCAGCTCTGGGGTCCAATAGCAGAAGGATGTGGAGCTGCTGGAGCAAATCCAGAGGAGACCATGGAGATGCTCCAAGGGCTGGAGCCAGGCTGGGAGAGCTGGGAATGTCCACCTTGGAGAAGAGAAGGCTCCAGAAAAACGTTAGAGCCCCTTCCAGGGCCTAAAGGGGCTCCAGGAGAGCTGGAGAGGGATTTGGGACAAGGGATGGAGGGACAGGACACAGGGAATGGCTTCCCACTCATTAGATGGGATATTGGGAAGGAATCCTTCCCTGGGAGGGTGGTGAAGCTCTGGAATGGAATTCCCAGAGAAGCTGTGGCTGCCCCATCCCTGGAAGTGCCCAAGTCCAGGTTAGACAGGGCTTGGAGCAACCCGGGATAGTGGAAGGTGTCCCTGCCCATGGAAGGAGGGTGGAACTGGATGACCTTCAAAATTCCCTTCCAAGCCAAACCATCCTCTGCCCATCCCGGGATGAGTTAAGCCTTTATTTTCCGGGATTGCCAAACTGACACTTGGAACTAAATCCTAAATTACTCAATCAGGACAATTATTTACAGGATGTTTGTTCCCATGACCAAATCCAGACAGACATAATCCCAAAAACGCTGAATATTCCCAATCTCAAAATCGGCTACATCAGAATCAGCCTCATTCCAAGGAATCCCAGGAGCATCCAAAGTCAGAGATGAACTTCTCCCATCTCTGCTCTCCCACTGCATAAAAATTCCCTAAAATCCCACAATATCCAGGAAAGCAGCACTTATTGTTTTCCATCATAGGTGTAAAATGCTTGGAGTTTTCCCAACAATTCCCAACAGTTAATGAACAACACAAGGCTTCATTTATTCCCGGGAGGAGTCAGGGAGGGAAAGGAGAAATGATCCGGAGCAGGAAGAATCTGGGAGAAAATACAGATAATAAAGGGAATTAAAGAAGGGAAAAGCTCCTGATCCGGCAGCAAAATCCAGCAGGGAATGCTGCAAGGAAGAGCAGAAGGAAAAGCAGCTTTACAGGAAGGAAAATAGGGAAGAATTAAGGGATTAAAAGGGAGATGCTCCATTAATATTTCTCCTTACAAAACAACGGCCAGAATCCAGCCTGTTCCAAGGGGTGCCAACGGGACACTGGAGCTGGAGTTGCTCTTGGGATCCCGGGAGAGCCTTTAGAGCCGGAATTGAGGCAGAGATCAGATCTCCACATTTTAGTGGGATCACTCTGCTGGCAGCTGCTCGGCATCCTGCAAAAAGGAATTGTGGGCGATGTCCAGGATCCCATCCCGGGAGGTGCCAAACAAATCCCAAACAAAGAGCTTCAAGGAGTTTATTGTTCCTAACAATGCCAGGATTGTTGGGATAATTAATGAATGCCGGCTGGAGCCTGGAGCAGAGCTCTGCCTGCGCTAATTATGGAATTTTTAATCCATTCCCTCTCTTTTCACTGGTGGAAGCAGCACTCAGGGATAGCAAGGAAAGGGAATTTACAGGGATGCTGCTGCTTCCCACCTCCTGTTTTCCAAGATGGCTCCAAGTGATGCTCCACTACCAGGATTCCAGTCATGGAAGCATCCATAGGTAACATCCTACAGGTGGGAACCTCCTTTTTCCCTTCTCCTTGACCTTCACCTTCAGCTCTTTACTTCCCACATGCAATTCCCATTCTCCCGGGACTCAACATCCAAGATTTCTAGGAATAAACCTCAAAACCACCTCCTAATCCTGTCCCTTTCTCCGGAGTTGTGGAAGTGACCACATCCCAAGAATGGGATGATGAAGGATTGAGCGCAGATTCTCATGGAATTCAAACGTATATTTGCTTCCAGAGAGGGGAATTGGGAGAAAATCCCAGGAAAGAGCTTGGCTGGCAGCAGGGACAGTTGGGAAAAGCAGCAGTTTGACTACACGAACCAAACAATTCCCTAATTCCCAGTTAAAACGGGAAATGCCAGCATTGCTCCTTCCACTCCTTCTCCCTTCCCGCTCCCACACCACAGCTCTTCCCAGGAAGTGCTCCAAGATCCCTCGCTGACATCCCTAATTACCTAATTTTTATCCCAAATTTTCAAAGGGAAAGCTGGACAGGGAGAGGAGACGCTCATCCATGGATCATACCCACATTCCAACAAGTTTGAAGGATGATAGGATGTGTCAACTTGGAGATCGGGCCCAGAATCCGTGCAGCGCATCCACGTGGTCCCAGATTTTCTCCATGTCTTTCCACGCTTGTGATCCAGCTGTAATCCAAGCTGGCAACACCTCAAGCTCCTTTTCCTTCTCATTTACCCCAGTTTTCCCTTTTCCAAGCTGGGATTCTTTGGATAGTGGATGGAACACGGGCAATGTGACACTCCAGGGTGGGAAGGAGCCAACGGAGGGAATATTCCCTAAGAATTGTGGAGGACAATCCTATAATTCAGCCAAACAGGGGAAGCTGTGCCGAGGTGTTGAATGATTTAAAACATCATTCCCTGTCCAGTCATTCCCTGGAGCCACCTGTCGGAGTTTGGAGCCTGAGAAAATACCCAGGAATGAGCAGAATCCCGAGGCACGGCTCCGCTCCACCAACTGCCGTAAGGAAGAAGCTGCTAATGGCTCCTCACTTGCTCCAGGGATTATGTCATAGCTCAAATTGTATTCCCAAGGAATGGGGTTACCGCATTCCCGAGGAACGTGTTAGATACACACAGAGAGCTTCCCAGAGCTGGAAACAACCCGGGCAGCGCGGGAGCACAGGGAAGAAATATCCCGGCAGGAACACGTGGAAGTTTGCTCCGAGGATCCCTCCGGCCAAGCCAATCAGTTTGGAAATTTTTGGGACAAGGGACACACTTGATTTGGAGATTCCAGGGAAAAAAAAAATTCATCTACAACCAAAAAAAATCAAGGAATCATGGAATGGTTTGGGTTGGAAGGGACCTCCAAGACCATCTCATTCCAAGGAAGAGACTCTTTCCCCTAGATCAGGGTGCTCCAAGCCCTTTCCAACCTGGAAAAGGCCAAAACAACAAAGGAAAAAGCACAGATTCCTTAAACACCCTCTTCCAAGAGATTTCCACATTTCCAGGTGCTGTCATGGATGCAGCTCCACGGTCACTGCAGCCCTCTGGTACCTCCCAGCTGTTCCAAGGGCCACCACACACTCCAAGCAAATTCCAATCCCTAAAAACACCCCTTCTCCTCGTGCTGGGACAGAGAGATCCCACCAATCCTCAGATCCTACTTCACAGATTAAACCCTTTCCCTAAATTCCATTATTTTAGCACCGCATTTGAGATGAAGCAGCCACCAAAACTTGCCAAGATCCCAAATCATGGAAAAATTCCCATGAAATCCAAAAGAAAACAAGATTTAGGCCAAGATTTAGGCCAATCCATAAGCCTGGTTTCTTTGGAGAGTCAGCACTTCTCAAATCCATCGGATTGCACCGCCGGGACTTGGAGCTGCCAGGGAATGTCACCTGTCAAGGCCACTTAGAGGGAGAATGGATCATCCCTGATGCTCCCATCCCGTAAATATTTCAGACCAAAACCAATTAAGACCACTCCAGGTTGGAAAAACGCTGCTCCATTCTTTTCCCTCGGAAAGAAACTTTCCAAACTTGGAGGAAACCGGAGGAGAAGAAAAACAAGCCAGGATTTGATGTTTTCCCTTTCCACTTGGATCCCTCCTGGATCCTTTGGAGAAGGGTGGCAGCTCCAGGTTTTCTCCCACACCTTAAAATCCTGCTCACAAAACATCCTCAGCATTTTTGCCACAGATCCAGATCTTCCCGAGCTCTTCCCAGCACTGATCCCGAGTCCCTGCTTGTCATGGAATCGATGAGGTTGGAAAAGCCCTCGAAGGTCAGTGAGTCCAAGAGAAAGGAATGGAGCTGGGAAGGGTCTGGAGCACCAGGAGTGGGGAGCTGGGGGGGCTCATCCTGGAGAAAAGGTGGATCAGGGGGGACCTTCTGGCTCTCCACAACTCCCTGACAGGAGGGGGGAGCCATCTGGGAGTCAGGATCTGCTCCCAGGGAACAAGGGACAGGATGAGAGGAAACGGCCTCAAGTTGTGCCAGGGGAGGTTCAGGTTGGATATCGGGGGGAAGATTTCTCCATGGAAAGCGCTGCCAAGCCCTGGCATAGGATTCCCAAGGCAGTGGTGGATTCCCCATCCCTGGACGTGTTCAAAAGACTTGTGGATGTGGCACTTGGGAACACGGGACTCTTAGATCTTAGAGGCCTTTTCCAACCTAAATGATTCCATGATTTCTTTGGCTCTCAACCTCTTCCTTTCCCATCTCCAAACTCTTTGGTTTTCTCCCCATTTTCTTCTGCTTTATCTCCCCAACTCCGCTCTGATCCTACGGGAATGGGAACCGACGGGATCAATACACCCAGGAAGGAGCGAAAAGGGAACAAATTCCTGAGCCGGATCATAAAATCCTGGAATGGTTTGGAAGAAACCTTAAAGCTCATCCCATTCCAATCCCTGCCCTGGGCAGGGACACCTTTCCCTATCCCAGGTTGCTCCAAGCCCCGTCCAACCTGGCCTGGAACACTTCCAGGGATGGAACAGCTTCTCTGGGAATTCCATTCCAGGGCCTCCCCATCCTTCCAGGGAAGAATTTTTGCCCAGATCCCACAGCACTGGGATCTGCTTGAGGTTTTTTTTCCAGATCCCATGGCTCTTTTTTCCCAGATCTGTTCTTCCCATCTCCCAGGCAGGAAAATCCAGGGACAGCAGGAAAACCATTCATCCCAAGGAGGTTCAGTGACAGTAAAGTCTGGTTGGTTTTAATTGATTCCAAATGGATTTGAAGGACATTCCCTGGGATTTCCAGGGGTAGTTGGTATTCCAACACCTTTTTAGACCACCAGAAATTCCAGAACTGGGAAAACAAATCCCTCCTGTCTCCCATGGCCTTGGCTGAATCCCTATTTGACCCCGGTTGATTTGAACATCCAAGTTTTCTCTTGGTACTGGGGGAATTTTTTGCTTTGTTTTCCTTCTTTTTTTTTTGTTAATTCCTAAATAAAACCAAACCAAACCACCCCAAATTTAATCCATCCGCACGCACTGGAAGGAAAAATCCCATCCAGGCTTTTCCACCCTGCTGCCACATTGGATTATTCTCTCCAGACCAAATGTCAGGCACCATCTCCTAAACCTATGGAATATTTGAACAGCAGGAGACTCAGTTTTCCAGCCCTCATCCCACCAGTGACCTGAAGGAACTGGGAATTAACTGGCAGCTGGCAGAGCTGGAAGAAACAAAACCATTCCCTGAAAAATTTCTGACATTCCCTCCTTTTACTCTTCAAGAATCCACGGGATATCCAAGAGCATCTCAAGCCCCAATTCCCAACTCTGAGAACTTTCCAAAGAAGGGAAAAATAAATCCTTTCTTCTTGTATGATTCCCTCAAAGTTATGGAGCAAACTCTTGTCCGACAAGAAGAGACGATTCCTCCTTCAGTATCCTTTTTTTCCAGGGTCATTAATTCCTTTACCCTTTCTCAATGGGAATTGATGATTTTAAGGAATAAAATCCTCCAGAGGGGAGGTGGAGCTTCCATCACCAGAAGTTTTTAAAGGAGGGTTAAAATCCCTCAAAAACTCCAGGAATGATGGAGATGGGTGGCTGTGCCTTGGGTAAGGGAGAGACTAGACAGAATTCCAGGCCCATCCCAACTTTCTGGAATATCCTACACCAATGTGGGACTCTTCTCACGCACCAGACAAATCCAGGAGAGTTTAAATCCTTAATCTGCACATCCAGGAGAGGATGTCTGGAAAGGTTGTGGATTTGCCATCCTTGGAAGTGTCCAAGGCCAGGCTGGACAGGGCTTGGAGGAACCTGGGATAGTGGGAAGTGTCCCTGCCCATGGCAAAGGTTGGAATGGGATGCTCCAAGGGTTGGAGCCCCTCTGCCCTGGAGCCAGGCTGGGAGTGCTGGGAATGTCCAGCCTGGAGAAGGGAAGGCTCCAGGGAAACCTCAGAGCCCCTTCCAGAGCCTAAAGGGGCTCCAGGAGAGCTGGAGAGGGACTGTGGAGAGGGATGAAGGGACAGGACACAGGGAATGGCTTCCCACTGCCAGAGGGCAGGGTTAGATGGGATATTGGGAAGGAATTGTTCCCTGGGAGGGTGGGGAGGCCCTGGCACTGGTGCCCAGAGCAGCGGTGGCTGCCCCTGGATCCCTGGAAGTGTCCAAGGCCAGGCTGGACAGGGCTTGGAGGAACCTGGGATAGTGGAAGGTGTCTCCCCCATACCAGAGGGGTGGAATTCCATGATCTTTAAGACCCCTTCCAATCCAAACAATTCCATGATCCTAAATTCCTTCTTACTACCTTGAGTACTTCTTTTCCAGGGATTACAGGGAAAATCACCCTCTGAAAATCCCTCAGGTTTGTCAGACATCCTTTTTATAGGATGAAATATCCTTGTCCAGCAAGAAATTGGAAGTTCATGGAATTTCTCCTTCTCCCAAAGCAGCACATTTGCAACCAGCAACTCCAGAATCCATTTAAACTTGAAAAGAGGGAAAATCTGTCATTCCCACCAGCTCCCAGCCGGACTGGGGAGAAGTTTTTAGAAGCTATTGACAACAAATCCATTCCTGCTTTGAATTCCAAGGATCACACTCCATTAAGTAACCCGGCCACTCTGCTTCCATGAATATTTAAAGGAAAAAAAGCAAAGCATTAGGGAATGAGGCAGCCTGGAATGTGCAGTCAGATCACCGGGAAGAGAGGACGGGACAAAGGAAGCGCCAGCAGAGCTGAAGTGGTCGCAGGAATGTCCAGGGTTTTGGGATTTAAGAGGATGGAGTGGGAAGGAAAAAGACTTTTCCAACACCACTTAGTGTGGAATGTGCCCTTTGGGTTCTCAGGAGACGCAACGAGAAGAGGATCCACAGGGAAAATCCAGGAATGGAAAAGCAACAATGAGGAAAATGTCCTCTCAGTTTAAAGGTAAAACTGGGAATTGTGGAGATGGAATAACACGGCAGGGATTGCAAAAAAAATAAATGAAATTGATGTTTCCTACCAGGTGTTGTCGGCAATCCAGAAAAATCTGGGAATATGTTAAGGAATGAAACTTAAAAAAAAACAGGAATAAATCTGAATCCTCCTTCCACTGCCTAAAGGGGCTCCAAGAGAGCTGGAGAGGGATTTGGGACAAGGGATGGAGGGACAAGACACAGGGAATGGCTTCCCACTGCCAGAGGGCAGGGTTAGATGGGATATCGGGAAAGAATTCTTCCCTGGGTGGGTGGGAAGGCACTGAATTGGAATTCCCAGAGAAGCTGTGGCTGCCCCATCCCTGGAAGTGTCCAAGGCCAGGTTGGACAGGGCTTGGAGCAACCTGGGATAGTGGGAGGTGTCCCTGCCCATGGCAGGGGGTGGAATTCCATGATCCTTAGGATCCTGTGATATTCCAAAGAAGAAATCAAGTTCCATACCCCAATTCCCAACCATTGCTGTCAGGCACAGGCTGGAGACACGGAGGGAGGAACAACACGAAGTACAGAATCATGGAATTGTGGAGTTTGGAAAAGAGTCCCAAGATCCTGGAGTCTAACCATCAGCCCAGCACCAATCCATGTCCCCACCTGCCACATCCACACTTTTTATGGACACTTCCATGGATGAGACCCCACCACTGCCCCCAGGAGCCCATTCCAATGCTTTACAACTCTTTCCATGAAAAGCATTTTCCCAATATCCAAACTAAACCTCCCATGGGGCAACTTGAGGCCGTTTCCTCTCATCCTGTCCCTTGTTCCCCGGGAGCAGATCCTGACTCCCACAAGATTCCACCCTCAGGGAGTTGTGGAGAGCCAGAAGGTCCCCCCTGATCCTCCTTTTCTTCAGGATGAGCCCCCCCACCAGCTCCCTCAGCTGCTCCTGGTGCTCCAGACCATTCCCAGCTCCATTCCTTTCCCTGGATATGCTCCAGCCCCGCAATGTCTGTCTTGTCATGAGGGGCCCAGAACTGATCCCAGAATTCCAGGTGCTGATCCCGGCTCCGCTTCGGAGCCCTTGAAACAAGACACAAACCAAGTTCCTGCTTCCATAGAGATTACAAATCCCAGGGAAACTCCAGCCTGGAGATTTCCAGCCTGGCAGCAGCAGCAGCAGAGGTTTTCCATCTCGATTTCACCCTGGAATTCTTCCCTACGTTTTATTACCGGGCTTTACGTTGTTCCCGCAGTGTCCATGTGGGAATTAAGGAGGTTCCATTCAGGAATGTCTCTAAGTCGAGACACTAAACAACCCCGGAGAGGGGCACGGTGTTCCCAACTCCGGGAATGACAGCAATGCTGGGAGCACCCAGGAGAGGAGCCGAGGCTTCCCTGTGCTAAGCCGAGGCACGTGAGTGCTGGCCTGGAGCAGGGAAAAGGAGCAGGGATCCCACAGGACAGGGAGAGAGAGGCGGAAAAGGGAAATAAAGGAAAATAATCCAGGCACGGGATCATGGGGTTCAATTTATCAACAAGTCCAAGAGGCTGGAATGTCTTAGATGTGGGCAGAAAGTGAGGGAAGCAAACAGAAGGAAACCACGGAATTTGCTCTGAGGTCTGGAGAAGGGCTGGGAAAGATGGGAATGTGCAGCCTGGGGAAGGGAAGGATCCAGGGAGACCTCAGAGCCCCCTCCAGTGCCTAAAGGGGCTCCAGGAGAGCTGGAGAGGGACTTTGGGATGCCAGAATAAGGGGGAATGGCTTCCCACTGCCATGGATAGGGTTAGATGGGATACTGGGAAGAAATCCTTCCCTGTGAGGGTGGGGAGGCCCTGGAATGGATTTCCCAGAGAAACTGCGGCTGCCCCATCCCTGGAAGTGTCCAAAGCCAGGTTGGACGGGACTTGGAGCAGCTCCAGGTGCTGGCGCTGTCTCCGTTCACGGCCCATTTGCCACAGGGATGCTCCAAGCCCTGAGGGGAGGCAGGAATAACTCCCCACGTAAACACAACTCCCTCTTGGAATTATTCCGGCAGCGCAGCGGCTGTTGGGAATTGCAAGCACTGGCACCTGTTTATCTCGAGGGGCCAGGCAGGGCCTGGGAAGAGATAAACAAGGATATCAAGTTCAGGACACTTTTCCACAAAGCTGCTTCTCCCACGTTGCGGCCAGGCCATGGAATGTCTGTCACCCACGCCCTGCCTGATCCCACCGGGAGAGTGGTGACAGTGGGAGAGTCACTGGGGCTGGGCATCCCCCTGCTCCGGGGGCTGGAATGGCTCAGGAGCAGGGATCACTTTACCGGCATTGTGTGTCCTGGTTTCCCTAAATCCCTTCGGCTCAACGAGTGTTTGTTCATTCCGTGCCCTGTCCTCACCTGTCCTTTGCAGCCCCCATCCCCCCTGATCCCAAAAAGCTGGGGAGGGGATGGATGTGCTACAAGGAGAAGTTAAGATCCAATGGAGCAGATGATTCCCAAGCTCTGGAAAGAAACTGCAAAGTCCAACCTGCCTCTGAGGAGCCACGGTTTTCTCAGAAATTCCTCAATATCCACAGGCAGCAGGAAAGGGCCGGATCCCTGGGGGCTCGTGATCACAGAATCATGGAATGGTCTGGGTTGGAAAGGGGCCTCCAAGATCATCCCATTCCATCCCCTGCCATAGGCAGGGACACTTCCAGCTATCCCAGGCTGCTCCAAACTCAATCCAACGGCCTTGGACACTTCCAGGGATGGGGCAGCCACAGCTTCTCTGGGAATTCCATTTCAGGGCCTCACCACCCTCCCAGGGAAGAATTCCTTCCCACCATCCCATCTTTCCCCGCCCTCTGGCAGTGGGAAGCCATTCCCTGTGTCCTGTCCCTCCATCCCTTGTCCCAAATCCCTCTCCAGCTCTCCTGGAGCCCCTTTAGGCCCTGGAAGGGGCTCTGAGCTCTCCCCGGAGCCTGCCCTTCTCCAGGCTGGACTTTCCCGGATTTCCCAGCCTGTGAAGTTCCAGGGTTCAGCCAGACCCAGCCCTCATCCCAGAGAGGCACGGGCAGCATCTCCTTGAAAACAACAGGGAACAGCACGGAAGAACATTTGGGAAGCAGCGGATGGGAATGGATGTGCCGCAAGCCATCAGCTGGAGAAGGGAGAGCAGAGATCTTACGACTCCTTCCATTCTTTCCTGAAAAACCCAGGAAGCTGCAAAGGGATTTTAGCGCTTAAAGTAGGACTTTCAGCCCTGGAGCAGGTAAGTTACTTCCTTAAATCCACAGAAATTTTGGAGGAACCTCTGGACGTCTCTGGCTCAATCACCTGCTCAGGGTGAGCACCACGGACACCAGTTCAGCTCCCTCTTCCCAGATCTGAAACGTCTCCAAAGGAAAAGACTCCACAGCTCCTGGAGTTGAGCCCAGGGCCCTCAACCTCCTCCTTGAGGTCACATTCCCAAGGTAATCCCAAGATCCATTGGATCATCTCTTCGCATCCTTCCTGAACTGGGACGGCCCCATTAGTGCCACGAAGAGGGTTTAACACCAGCTGGAATTCTGTGATTCCTAAGCTCCATTTCAGGGCTCCGAGTTTCCTGGGATCTGAAATCCTTTGGAAACAATGAATCCAAACTCTCCAGAAAGAGATGAAGAAATTGAGGTGAAGGTCTGTGCAATTCCAACAATTCAAGGAAGGTCCTCTCCTCCTGCCAAAGGGAATCATGGAATGGTTTGGGCTGGAAAGGACCTTAAAACTCATCCAGTTCCAATCCCCTGCCACGGGCAGGGACATCTCCCACTATCCCAGGTTACTCCAAGCCCTGTCCAACCAGGCCTGGAACACTTCCAGGGATAAGACAGCCACAGTTTCCCTGGAAAACCTGTGCCAGGGCCTCACCACCCTCTCAGGAAAGGAATTCTTCCCAATATCCCACCTCATCCTGCTTTCCTTCAGCTTATCCATATTGATCCACTTCTTTAGGGCTCTTCATCCTTCAAAAATTCACACTGGAGACTCTGGATGTCAGGAATGTCTCCAAAGCCACCACTGACTTAGACCCACAATTTGTGGAGCGGTATTTCCTTGATTAATTATTAATTAGACTGTTCCAATTTAGGAAAGCGAATTCATGAACCCCGGGATGGGGGCGGGGGAATAAAATTCAGGAAAACATACAAATCCAGCTGCCGTATTTTGCAAGTCCATTAAACCAGGAAGGGGCCAAACTTTGGTGCTTCTAAACATCAATTATTCCCGAATAATTAATTAGCAGAGCTCTAACAATACATAAAATCACTCGCCTCTGACTCTTCTTCGGATAATTTATGCAAGATTAAAGTATCGCTGTGGTTGCCTTTTTCTGGTGCCTAATTCAGCATTTTCTTTTTCCTTATGGAAGCAAGACTCCCGATTTTAACTGCTCCGATGCCCTTTTACAGCGTTTGCCGTTGTAAAATCCAACAGCCGCTCCGGCAGGAGAGCCGGGAAACGATGGATCATGGAAGCTCACGGAAGGGCAGCGCTGGGAAACCCCCCCCGGGTTCACGTGGAGAGAGCGGAGGGAAAGCTGGTTTTCAAAACGGAGCGGGATCGCTGATGGATTCGTGTCACCCTCTCAAATTCCCTTTGGGTTTGCCTCCCGGATAATGGAGAACTCCGCTCCGGGACTCCTGATCACAAGGAAAGCATCTGGAAGTCGTCACTGCTAAATTGAGGCCGCCAATCGCCACCAAGACCATGACCCAGCTAAGAACAAACATTATTTGGGATACAGGTTGGGCTCTTCTTCCCAAGAAAAGAATTCCCTGGTTTTTTTCTCCCAAAAAAAGTCTTTGCCACTGTTCCATCGGAGCCCTTGGATTCGAATATCTTTGCCACCCCAAAGCTGGATAAGGAATGGATTGAGAACAGTCCCGGAGAAGGAACTGGGGGTGTTGGTGGATGAAAAACTGGGCATGTCCCATCCACGTGTGCTCACATTCCAGAAATTCCCCGTGTCCCAGGCTCATCCCACCGCGTGGGAAGCAGGAAAGGGGAATTCTGCCCCTCTGTTCCACTCAGGTGAGGTCCCACCTGGAATTCTGCATCCAGCTCTGGGATCCAACAGAAGGATGTTGAGCTGCTGGAGCAAATCCAGAGGAGGCCACGGAGATGCTCCAAGGGCTGGAGCCCCTCTGCTCTGGAGCCAGGCTGGGAGAGCTGGGAATGTCCAGTCTGGAGAAGGGAAGGCTCCAGGGAGACCTTGGAGACCTTTCCAGTACCTAAAGGGGCTCCAGGAGAGCTGGTGAGGGACTTTGGAGTGACAGGACACAGGGAATGGCTTCCCACTGCCAGAGAGCAGGGTTAGATGGGATATTGGGAAGGAATTCTTCCCTGGGACGGTGGGGAGGCACTGGAATGGAATTCTCAGAGAAGCTGTGGCTCCCCTATCCCTGGAAGTGTCCAAGGCCAGGTTGGATGGGGCTTGGAGCAACCTGGGATAGTGGAGGTGTCCCTGCCCATGGGTGATCTTTAAGACCCCTTCCCATCCAAACAACTCTGTGATTCCATGGAAAAAACAAAGTTCCACAGCACATCCCACTCATTCCCACCTTCCCCGGGCTCTCTGCGTCCCACCAAGGACAAGAAGTCTCGGGATATTTGCCGCAGCCGTGAGGAACAACACGGAGTTTTCCCATCGCAACCAACGCTGGAGCAAACTCTCCATGCTGAGTCTCCAAGAATTCCCGTGCCCTTTTCCACTGGAGAGCCCCCTGAGGGCGGCTTAAGGGCCGATAAAACGTGGGATCAGCTTTGGAACCCATCCTGTCCACACATCCCCACAAAATCCCACTTGACACCGCTCCAAACGATCCAAAATAGAAACCTCCCGAAAACCGCACGCGTGGGGATTATCCAGAGGCACAGGGAGGAGGATGAAACGTTCCTCGCACTCAAATTTCCTGGGAGACGACGGCAAAATTCCCGTTGACAAGAGAAGTAAATGTGATTCCCCCACCTGAAGCAGAAACTCCGGGAAAGCTGCTGGAACAGCAGAGTTTTGTGGGACTCGGGAGATGCTGTCGAGTCCACAAATCCCTAATTCCAGGTGCGCTCCGGCATCTGTTCCCTATTCCAAGGGGTTTTACTCATTTCCAGTGCTCTGAAGAGCACACGGAGCGATCCAGCAAATCCTGGAATGAAAGGATTCACTCAGCTCAGCAGCCAGGGAGTGGAATTTCCCTACGACGTTTCCTAGTTGCTACAGGGAAAATCTAATGGGAAGATTTCCACAGGAAAATTTTAAAAAATAAGGATGCAAAGAGGGATTTGGGAAAGAACGGGAAGCAGAAAGCAGAACAGAGAAACCTACAAAGGGTTTTACAAGGAATTGAGCATCTGCTGGGGCGGGATTTTGGGAATCCTGACAGCACAGTGGAGGATACTCCGATCATCCACGCCGGCATCAGTAATTCCAAGTGTGACCGTGCTGGGAATACCGTCAGACAATTTATCAGGAGAAGGGAAATAGCAAAAGGAAGGGGGAAAAAAAGGGAAAAGGGACTCATTGTCACTCTCCAGGTTTTTTTTAAGCGCCTTAAACATCCACTTTTATTTCCCTGATTTTTATTTAGAAGCCCATGGAAAGACAACCAGAGGGATAAGAGGCACTGAAATTCCAGCCCATTCAGAGCAGTGGGTCCAAAATTGGCTTAAAAGCTTCATTTTTCATTGGATTAGGAGACTCCTAAAGGTCCCTCCCGGCCCAAGGTATTCCATGGACAAATAAATATCTATTTATAAGGTAAATATCCATTTCCAAGGGCATGGAGTGACAGGATAAGGAGGAATTGCTTCAAACTGAGAGCAGGTTTGGATGGGATATCGGGAAGGAATTCTTCCCTGTGAGGGTGGTGAGCTCCTGGCACAGCTTGCCCAGAGGATTTGGGGATGCTCCATCCCTGGAAATGTTTAAGGCCAGGCAATTCCCAGTAGGCCAAGGGAGAAATGCAGGACCTACTGCTCTGTTTTCCATTTTTTTCCCTCTGGTTTTTTTCCCTTTCTATTTTAGCTTCCCACCGTGCCATCCCTGAAAGGTTTGGATTCTTAGGAAAGCCCCCCATGGACTTGGAAATATCCAGGGTCAGAGCCAATGGAAGGGTGTCATGTATTCCCAAAGCCAAGTATTTTTCCTATTAGTGTATAAATGGATTATTCCCCCAAGAACTGCTGGATACCGATGGAATTTCCCAATCCAATGGAGCTGGTGCTGCACTTGGCACAGGAGAGGATCTAAAATAGGGACTGAGGTAAAAATACCTAAAATAGGGATTGAGAGGTGACTTCCAACATTAAATCATGGAATGGGTTGGGTGGGAAGGGACCTTCAGGGTCATCTCATTCCAACCCCTGCCATGGGACACATTCCAAGGATCAGGCTGCTCCAAGCCCCATCGAACCTGGCCTTGAACACTTCCAGGGATGTGGAAGCATTGGAAGCTTTGGACTCCACAACAAACTGAGTGCAGGTTGAATTCCACAAGGAAAAAGCCACTCTGGAATTGTCACCTTCAGGATCTCTGCCCCATTTCCCTCCGGATGTTCCCTCTGTCACAGCCACTGATTTCCCTGATCCCAAATCCAACCCTGGATCACGGAGCCGACGGGATGTTGAGCAAAGCCGACTCCCTCGCTCCAAGCAGGCCGTTATTTTTAAAAGAGGTCCCTGCAAAGAGAATTCCCATTCCTGGCTCCCTGCCTGGAGCTCGGGACGAGTCACCTGGAAATGCCAAGTCCAGGCGGAAACCCAAAACCGTTACTTACGACCACTGACGTAACCGGGGCCGGCAAAGAGCCAAGAATTTGAACTTTTCCCAATTCCTGAAGGAGTCAGGAGCCTCCTCGCCATCCACGCTCCACCCCTGGCTCCCAAGGACAAGCCAGAGGGAAGAGAGACTTGGCAATGGAATGATTTATGGACAAGGTCAAACCTTGGGACAGAGGGAAGACGCTCGCCTCGAGCGGTGACTTGGGAAAGGTTTGGATCAGCTGGAAGGAGCTCGGGAAAACAGGACGGATGATGAGGGAGCAAACCGAAGATGCGATGAACTCCGAGGAGTCCTGTGCCTGATCCAAGGGTTTCCCTGAGGGAAGGGATCAAGAGCTTCACTCGTCCGTAACGCGATCGGAGGCGTCACCTCCAAAGGCAGCAAAAATCCCCGAGAAGGAAAAAAGAAATAAATACAAAACAAAAACACAAAACAAAGGAAAACAACTCCCAAAAAACCCCTGAACTGCCACCCCGCTGGAAAGATTAACTCTGCTCCAGAAATTCAAAAAAAAAAAAATAGGAGAGGGTAAAAAATCCGTGGCTGAGATTTCCAGAGCTGCCAGAGGGATCCAAACACTCGGTGTCAATAAGATTATCAGCAGCTGAGCATTCGGATGCCACCCATAACTCGCTGCTCACCCCCTTTACGCGCAGCTCCTGCCGCTTCTGCCGCCGGCATTTTTCCAAGGAATCATTCCTTGTGCCCATCCCAACACCCCCACGGCACGCGGCTGGTGTTATGGAGCGAGGAGGAAGAGAATGGAAGGGGTCAGGGAATTTTTCTGGAGGAGTTGTAGAAGCTTCTGCAGGCGCAGAGTGAGGCGGGTCGTGGGAATCCTGATGGAATTTCTCCCCGGGAAGATGGGAATACAAACAGGATTTCTGTCTGGCACATCCACAGTTTTAAGGCTGGGGTGGAAACACAGGGTAAGAAGGAAGCTGATAACACAAACCACTGGCTTATCTCAGTTTGGAGCAGGAGAAAGGGAAAGATAAGCAGGGAAGGAATATTTGGAAGGGGAACAACCCAGAATCGGCCTCCAGGACGGATGTGGTGGATAGAACTAGGAACTGCTCCCGGTTTACTCCTCCTCTGGCCATGGAGTTGCACGGCCACAGATGGGGAATTGCAACAATCCCTCATCTCCTTTAGCTGAAGGAGAGAAGGTTTAGATGGGATATTGGGAAGAATTCCTGGCTGAGAGCGTGGCGAGGTGCTGGCTCAGGTTTTCCAAAGGAAAGGTGGCTGCCCCATCCTTGGAAGTGTCCAAGGCCAGGCTGGATGGGGTTGGAGCAACCTGGGATAGTGGAAGGTGACCTTTCCCAGGAATGGGATGATCTTTAAGGTCCCTTCCAACCCAAACCATTCCAGGATTCTAAATTAAAGGATGAAGCACCCACCTCTCCCAGGAAAAGAAAATCCAAAAGCTCCTTAAAAACTCCTTTAATAGCCAGACCTGGAGACCACAAGTGGGAAGAGGGAGTCAGACTTTGAACTCAGGACACTGCAAGAGAAGCTGATCTTTAAGATCCCTTCCAACCCAAACCATTCCATGATTCCAACCAGGGCATGACCGGTCTCACATGGGAACATCCAACCCAAATTATTTAAGGAACAAACACATAAATAAGGAAGAATCCCTGGAGATTTTGCCTCCTGCTTTCTCCATCTCCTGCTTCCAGCCAGCTGTGACCGTGCCGAAGCAATCCATGAGAAGTCCTGCCTGGAAGGGGCCATGCCAGAGGGGGAAAGGGACATTCCAGAGAGGGGAAAGGGACATTCCAGAGGGAGAAAAGGGACATTACAGAGAGGGAAAAAACACGGAGCAGCCTCTTTGTAATATTCCAAGATCCCCCCGGGCGAGGCGAGGAGCCGGCGCTGCTGAACGCTGCACTTTTGGATTCAATTAAAGTGATTATCTGTTGTGCCAAATAAATTGTGTCCAGCATCTATCCTGCAGGATTTTACACCTCCAGCCTCATTATTCCCTAACTGCTTCCTCCTGTTTATGCTCTCTCAAATTAAATTGCTGATAATATGCGCCAAAATAAAAAACGAGCGCACCTTGTCCGGAGAAAATTGATTCCCGTTTTTTTTTTTCCCCCGGTTTTTTTTTTTTTTTTTCCCCCTCCTGAACCGGGCGATTGCCAGGTTTTATAGACTCTGTTCCTGGCGATCATTAGTAATTCAATTTTCTTTTTATTAGCCCCCTTATCTGCTGAGCAATAGAGTGGCAGAGCTGACCTCTTTCGCACGGGGAAATGTTTCCAAATCTTTTCCCTGATTAATTTTGCCAGTTAAGGAAAAGAGGAGAAATGGTCCGGCTCTTTGCCATCACAATGAATAAAGCTTAATGTTGATTGTGATGGAATTTCTAATGCCAAGGAAATTGATTGAGCGCCGCAATTACACCGCAAGAGGAACTCCAGGGAAATGGGATGGTTCTCTGCCGGCCGTAGCCTTTTGGTTATTTAAAACAATCCAATTTGCAAGGATAATTATCTATTAGTGTTTTATCTGCCACTGGAAATGAACATGGGAATTTTGATACTGGCCCGGCATTAGGAGGTTATTGCTGCAAATTACTCCATATCTGCTTTCTTTCACATAAAGACGAAATTAGGCCATCAATAACCGGAAAAAGGTGGATTGGGAAGATGGGAGAGGCACGAGTGCCCTCTGCAGGGCTGTGTGCGCTTCCCAAAATCCCCAATTCTCCTGGAAACCCCCCCCCATCCCGACTCCCCAGTGTGCTCCACACTTGTCGCTCCCATTCCCCGCATCCGTTCATTTTCCGTATCTCTGACATTAAAATACATTTTTAAAAGGAATCAATCTTCCCCCAAAGCACTTATTCCCAGTTTTTCCTAGGGAAAAAGCCATGGGAATGAGAAATGACAGCTCGAATGCCCGAGCATCTGAGCCAAGGAACGGTGAGGAAAAGTTCCCAACTCCCAGGATTTACCTATCATCAGCAAGTAAGTTGGGAAAGGGTCTCATCCTGCAAGAAATCCCAGATAAAGCTGTGAGGAAAAGGCTCTTGGAAAAGTTGGGAGATTCCCGTATCCGCACTGCTGGCATGGGAATTGCAGGGTGGGAAAAGCAGGCACATCCCACTGTTATCACACCCGGATCAATCAAACCTCACTCGGAAGTTGGGGTTTTCCCTGAAAACTGGTGAGAAAAAAATGCCATCCCTGCATTTTTGGGAATAACCCCAGCTCCAGTTTGGAAAAAGCGGATAAATTATTCCCAAGGTGATGGGACAGCACATTTGGCATTTAGACAGGTTGGGAGAGCTGGGAATGTCCAGCCTGGAGAAGGGAAGGCTCCAGGGAAACCTTGGAGATCTTTCCAGTGCCTAAAGGAGCTCCAGGAGAGCTGGAGAGGGACTTGGGACAAGGCCTTGGAATGACAGGACACAGGGAATGGCTTCCCACTGCCAGAGGGCAGGGATAGATGGGATATTGGGAAGGAATTCTTCCCTGTGAAGGTAGTGAGGCACTGGAATGGAATTCCCAGAGAAGCTGTGGATGCCCCATCCCTGGAAGTGTCCAAGGCTGGGCTGGATGGGGCTTGGAGCAACCTGGGATAGTGGGAGGTGTCCCTGCCCATGGCAGGGGTTGGAATTCCGTTCCTTCCCACCCAAACACAGGGGCACCAGTGACCTTGATGATCCTGATCCCTGAGGATCCCAGGGGAGAACGAGGCACCCTGACCCGGCATCCCACTGGAACAACTTCTGTCTGGGATATACTCCAACATCGGAGCTGTTATTAAACATTCCACTTAATCAAATAGTTTGGAATTCATTGATAAGAGCTGCAGGTGGATCTCACACGGGAACAGCCCAAATAATCCCAAGAGAATTCCTACCAGTCTGCCCCTTTCCATTGGCTCTCTGATCCCAAAATAAAAGCAATTTCCACAGAGGGAAGTGCCTCTGGATACAGAGCACTGGGAAACACCAATCCCAATCCAAGATTCAGTGGCTGGAAGAGCTGCCCCACTGATGAGATCCCACAGATCCATTTGGGTCCAAGGAGGGAATTGGAGAGTTGGGAGACAGGGATTTGGGAAAGGCAGGAGCAATGGCTTTGGTACAGACCACAGAGCTGTGCCACGTATCCCGAAATCCTGTGGAACAGGACAAACAGGAAAACAGCCAAGCTGTGTCACCACAGCACCCACATCCGTGGGGACAGGAGGGGCTGATCCAGCTTTTCCACCCACAGGCAGGAAGCTGGGAACATCCCTCTCCTCCGTCCCGTGACACAGGGTGATCCCAGAAATGGATGTGCTTCCTCAACATCCATCTCCCTGCTCCATTCCCGCCCCACTCTGATCCCAGAGTCTCCCAGCAATCCCAGCTACTTCCCTCGCTCTTGTCCTGAGAGAAATGGAAAAGACTTAAAACTCCAGCACTTTGTGGGAATGCGTATCCACAATATTTTGCGGTGGTTAAAATCCACACTTTGTCCAAAATGAAACTAAAACAACCTTCCCAAAAACCTCTTGGATAACCTGGGAGCCAGGAATTGAATCCACAAGACTTCACTTATTCCCAGCTCACTGTGGAAACCAGGAGACTCCAACACCACATCCATAATTACAGATTTATAGGGATCACAAGTGGTGTGAGTCAACCCAATCCCTGTCTGTATCCAGGATTTCCCAGACTTGGAAATATCCCTGCTCCATCCATCACCCAGCGATCATTTCCCAGCAAACCTGGGGAAAAAACCCCACAAAAGTCCTGGATCCAAATCTAGAAACTCAATTTTAATCCAAAGGAAGCAAATGCAAAATTCCTTGAGGGAATTTCAAGGCTCTTCCTGAATTTCTTGGCTAAGGAAAAGCCAAGGAGAAGGTGCCACACAGAATTGCATCTGTCAGGAAAAGTTGGATAATTTTATCCAGTTGTGGACAAGGGAATGAACTCCCTGCTCTCCCAAGGTCACTTCCAGACCTATATCCCATTTTTTCCTTCCTTTCTCCAACCTTTTTTATTTGCCAGCTTCCCAAAGTCGGGAGCACAACCACATTCCTGCTTTCTTTTTTCATTCTTATCCAGTTTAAGACCAAGATTTCAGTATGGGAACATTCCCTTCCACCAAGGAACTGGAATTCCAAAGAAGCTGGTATCCCTGGAATCAGCACTGCCTCAATTTTCCCAGAGGTAAAACCCTATTGCAATCCCAAATTGTTCCATAACTCCGTGACTTCCAGGGAATCCGCTCATCTCAGGCTCTCAGCGAGCACAGAAAATTCCTTAAAAAGGAATTTTACAGGATAAAGATTTCATTTAAGGATTCATTTTGGAAGTGCCACAGCGGAAAAAAGATCCCACCGAGCAGTTTGTGAGGTCAGAGTTGGAAATTTATCCCAGGGAAAGTTTTTGGGAAGTGCAAGGGCTGCATTCCCTATCCCACACGCCACCAGCATCCAAGAAAGACAAACGTGTGCTGTATCCACGCCTCTGGAGATCATGGAAAAGCAACCACAGGACAGGAATGATGGAGATTTCCATCCACGGGATTCTCCCTGATCCCGCCCCTCCCATGCACCAGATCCAAAATCCTCCTCACAGTGTTCCCACATCCCTCCAAACACAGAAATAATGGGAAAACAAAGGCAAAAATCCTTCTTTTCTTCCTCCTCCAAAAAGTGTTTCCCTTTCCTGGACAAGTTCCCATTTCTGCCTTTTCATCCAATCATGGAATGCTTTGGGTTGGAAGATCTTAACGATCATGGAATTCCATCCCCCTGCCACGGGCAGGGACACCTCCCACTATCCCAGGTTGCTCCAAGCCCAGCCTTGGACACTTCCAGGGATGGGGCAGCCCCAGCTTCTCTGGGAAACCTGTGCCAGGGCCTCACCACACTCCCAGGAAATAATTCCTTCCCAATATCCCATCTAACCCTGCCCTCTGGCAGTGGGAAGCCATTCCCCGTGTCCTGGCACTCCACGCCCTTTTCCAAGTTCCCTTCTCCAGGAAAACACAACAACACCTCAACGCAGCTGTTTGAACCCAAAATAATTCCCAAAGAAAACTGGAGACAAGTCACAGCTACATCGTGATCCAAACACCCCTCCCAGCTCCAGCAATTCCCACAGGGAAAATGTGCCTGATATCCCTCCGAAACAACTGAATCCCAGGTGGGGGAAGACTTTTATCCATAAAAACATCCCCATGGAACAGCAGAACCAGACCTGGAGCCACCAACATCCCACCAACATTCCAGACACACGGATGTGCCACTCTCCCAGCTCCAACTGGATTCTGTTCCGACCACTGCCAAAGGAAGCAGGACATGGATGCAAATTTCCTGTTGGGAACATGTTGGATTCAGCATTCCTCTAATTATTGCTGTTTTAGCTAATTAGATCCAAAACTAAACACAGCCCTGGGATACAGGTGAGAGGTTTTGTATTCCTGCCTCTGCCAAGCTCTTCCTTCCTGGAAAATCTTCCTACTTGATGCCTGAAAACCCAGGGAAACCCCAGTACAAGCAAGAAACAGCTTTAAAATTCCTTCGTGTGGAGATGCCAAAGGACAACACGGATATGGATTCAAACTTCTCCTCAGCGTTTGCTCCAGGACCAACAACACTTCCAGGAGGACTCGGCAACACATTCCCAGATCCAAGAACCCTTGGAACCACTTCGGCGAGCCAGAGAACCCTTGGAATGCCCATTCCTACCTTCCTTGGTGGCCAGCTGTGTCCTGGTTGCCGGCATCCTGCAGAGCCTGTGCCTGGAAACCTGGATCAGGCCCCTGGGCGAGGAACGTTTCGGAGTCACCGAAGGTTTTCCCCGCATGGAATTTCTCCTCCGGAGGTGGAAGCGGCTCTTCAGGGCTGTGGTGGGGGAGATGTTCTTCTTATCCGTCGGAGAACTGGGAAAGGGAACACCACAGAGTTAGGATGGAAGCAGAGAGGTGACCAAAACATTCCTGGTGTCCTTTTCCGAAGCTCCGAGGAGCGGAGACAAATCCCAGCAGGATTCGGCTGAGGGAGAGGAGAAGCTCCAAACTGAAAATTCCAAGTAAATGGGAAAATGTGAGGAATTCCTGGCAAGGAACAGATGGAGAACGAGGCGTTTGACAGCCAAACTCACTGCCTGCTGCTCAACAGATGTGCAGGATTGAATCCCAGAATCATGGAACCACGGAATCATTTCGGTTGGAAAAGACCCCTGGGATCGTGCCCCAGCGCCGCCAAGGCCACCGCTAATCCATGTCCCCAAGTGCCACATCCACAGGGATGCTCAATCCCTCCAGGAATGCCGATTCCATCCCTTCCAAGGGAGCCTGGGCAATGCCTGACCACCCTGTCAGGGAAGAAATTTTTCCCAATATCCAACCTCAGTCTTCCCTGGCACAACTTAAGGCCTTTTCCTCTCATCCTGTCCCTTATTCCCTGGGAGCAGAGCCTGATTCCCACCTGGTTCCACCCTCCAGTCAGGGAATTATGGAGAGCCAGAAGGTTCCCCCCGCGCCTCCTTTTCTCCAGGATGAGCCCCCCCAGCCCCCTCAGCTGCTCCTGGTGCTCTATTCCCAACTCTGTTCCCTTCCCTGGACACGCTCCAGCCCCTCCATGTGCTGCTCCCAGGATCTGAGGAGCCTCAGCTATGCCCAGTACAGGGGGATGATCCCTGTCCTGCTCCTGCTGGAATTTAGCAAGATGTGGGAGGTTCTCCCTGACTGCCAAAAAATCCAAAACATTCCCAGCTTCTCCAAGTTGCTCCAGAGTGATTTTCCCAGCACAGTTCACCCACCGCCAGTTTTCCCAGCAAAGCAGGAGGGCAAGGCAAGGATGGAAACCTGCTGGGAAGCACTGAGAGGATCTGGGAGAGAGAAGCAGGAATCAAGGCAGAGATTCCCAAGCAGTGCCATTCACTTGGAACAGTTTTCCAAGCGGGCAGCAAAAAGGGATGGAAAGGAGGAAAATGCCAGCAGAGCATCATGGAAAAAGCTTCTTCCCGGCATGCCCAGCTCATTTCCCATCCCTGCTGCATCCCAAGATCTGCACAGGGCTTTCCAGGGATAGACCATACACCGTACGGTGATCCAAGACTTTTCTCCTTTTTCTCCCAGTCCACAACACAACAGTCATGGGAATTTGAAAACAATTCCAGGAAAATGCAGCTTCCTGTGCTGAGCGGGGAGGTGTCGGTGACCACAGGGATTCACAGGATCCAACTCTGGATCCCCTAAAATCAGGAGGATGTGGAGCTGCTGGAGCACATCCAGAGGAGGCCACGGAAATGCTCCAAGGGCAGGAGCCAGGCTGGGAGAGCTGGGAATGCCCAGCCTGGAGAAGGGGAAGGCTCCAGGGAGATCTTGGGAGCCCCTTCCAGTGTCTAAAGGGGCTTCAGGAGAGCTGGAGAGGGATTGCTGGAAAAGGGCCTGGAATGACAGGACAGAGGAAATGGCTTCCCACTGCTAGAGGGCAGGGTTAGATGGGATATTGGGAAGGAATTCTTCCCTGTGAAGGTAGTGAGGCACTGGAATGGAATTCCCAGAGAAGCTGTGGCGGCCCCATCCCTGGAAGTGTCCAAGGCCAGGCTGGATGGGGCTTGGAGCAACCTGGGATAGCAGAAGGTGTCCCTGCCCATGGCAGGGGCTGGAATTCCATGATCTTCAAGGTCCCTTCCCACCCCAACCATTCCATGATTCTATAAATCCACCCTCCAACACACAACAACCTCGCGGGAATTTCCCTCACAGCCACACCACTGAATCCACGGACACAAAATCCAACCAATCCAACGCCACCGCCGGGAAAACCAACAACTTACCCCACATTCCCTTTCCTTTTGATGATTTTGGTCCGACTTTTCACTTTATAACTGGACAGCGCAGCCTCTCCGAAGGATTTCATCCCACCGGGACCAATGGATGCCGCGCTCGGAGCCGGCGGGACGGAGCTGGCTCGAGGGATACTTGGGACGGGAGGCTTCCTCTGATCCTCGGATCTCCACTGGAATGCTGACTTGGAAGTGGAAGGCAAGGTCTGCAGGCTGGAGGCTTTCCACTTATATTTACTGGGAGAAACTCCCAGCTTGGATTGCAATCCCAATTTTTTCAGCTTGGCTCCCAAATCCGCCTTGGGGGATATTTTAGCACCTCTGTCCACTCCTCCAACGCCCTTCTTGGAATTTTCGGCTCGAGGGCTCACCCACCTCTTCACGATCCGAGAGCTCTTCCCAGGGTTTGCCACCCAGGTGTAGTTATTTTTCCTGAATTTCTGAGATTTGCTGGACACGGACGCTGAGGCAGCTCTTTGGAGACCGGGAGTTTTGGGAATGACGGGAAACCTGCTCTTCACGGGAGTCACCCCAACCTGAGCAGGTCTGGAGAGCGCCTCACCATTCCCAAAGAGTTCGGGATGTATGGAAGCATCCCGGACTTCCTCACCACTCGGCTGCCCTGGAGGTGCTGGCTCTGCCTTGACCCGTGCCGAGTGCTGGGCCGGCTCCGGACCTGGCAATTCCAAAGGTTCCTGTGGCTCCGAATGCAAGGCCACGGCATTTTCACTGCTGCTTCCAGAGGCGGAAAAGGCGCTCCCGGCTCCGCTGCCGGGCAGACACACGGTCCTTGACGTGGAACTAAAGGAAATGGATAAGGAAGGTCTTCTCTCTTCCTTTTGGTTCATGTACGGAGATTTCTGGATATTCCCGTCCGCTGACGGAGCCACCGCTGCTTCCCGCCCGGAAAACTCACTGTAGGGACCCACGTTTTCCTGGCCAGCCCTCTGGGGCACCTGGATATCCACAACAATATTCCCATCCGTGGTGAAGTCCACGTGTCTCTCCGGGGAAGATGCCAGTGGCTCGGAAGTCTGGCTGTCCCCAAGGCTCCCAAAAGCCCGGGAAGTGCTGGAAGTGCTTCCAACGTCATACGCCGATCCCGGCAGCCGGTTATCCAGGGAGTATTTTTTCCTCCAGGAGTGAGTCTGGAGTGGGTGGAAATTCCTGGGAGCCTGCTGGGGATACCTGGTGGAAAAGGCTCCTCTCCTGGTGTAGCCGGGCTGGCGGGGGTTGTTCCACCTCGGAGGTGCCGATGGCACTGGACGTGGAACATTCCCGTGCACATTCCGGTGGTTGTTGATGAGGCCTAAGGAGGAGAAGGCAGAGGATGTTAATTCCTGATCCCATTGGAGTTTGACAGCAGCACGGTGCTGGTTTTCCTCACGCTGGAATTACGTTGCTGCCCCGTGCACGCTCACACATTTTGGATAAATCAAGGCAGGAAAAATCATGGAATCACAGTCATAGAATCCAAAAATGGTTTGGGTTGGAAGAGACATTTGAGAACATCTCATTCCAATCCCCTGCCATATCCTTGGATTCCACTATTCCAGGTTGCTCCAAGCCCCGTCCAACCTGGCCTTGGACACTCCCAGGGATGGGGCAGCCAGAGATTCTCTGGGAAAACTGCGCCAGGGCCTCCCCACCCTCAGAAGGAAGAATTCCTTCCCAATATCCAAAGTAACGCTGCCCTCTGGCAGTGGGAAGCCATTCCCCCTTGTCCTGGCATTCCTGCCAGCCCCAAACACAAACACGGGATTCCTGAGGCTGGAAAATTCCTCTGAGCCCATCGAGTCCAACCTTTCCCACAGCACGGCCAAGGTCACCACTGACCACGTCCCCGAGTGCCACATCCACAGGGATGTTAATTCCCTCAGGGATGGCGATTCCAGCCTGTTCCACTGCCTGACCAGCCTTTCCAAGAAGGAATTTTCCCAATATCCAACCTCAATCTCCCCTGGTGCAACTTCCGACCACTTCCTCTCACCCTGTCCCTCGTTCCCTGGGAGCACAACCTGACTCCCA
Source organism: Atrichornis clamosus (assembly GCA_013400975.1). Taxonomy (NCBI): domain Eukaryota; kingdom Metazoa; phylum Chordata; class Aves; order Passeriformes; family Menuridae; genus Atrichornis; species Atrichornis clamosus. Next base: position 10,509 of record WBMZ01007773.1, on the reverse strand, counting down.
CCTGGCTCCACCCTCCTGTCAGGGAATTTTAGGGATCCCGCAGGTCCCTCCTGAGCCTCCTTTTCTCCAGGATGCGCCCCCCACAGCTGCTCCTGGTGCTCCAGACCCTTCCCAGCTCCTCTATCCGTCAAAGCAGTGACAAGAAGGCTCCAAGGATTTGCTGCTGAATCCCTCTGGAAGCCACCACCCCTCCCTGGTGCTTAGATTCCCTAAAGGAACCATCTGGATCATAGATCCCTGCCAATTCTGGAATTTCTGCCCTTGTCCAGCCTCAGTGTTTAGAAAACCTTTCCCGGGAATGATACTCGAAGGAATTTGAAGCCTGATATTTCAGGCAAAGTTTTTCCTTCACTGGGGTCATGGAGCTCCTGGAAAAGCAGAGTCAGCACATTCCTCATGGAAAAGCAAGGACTGTTTTCCTCCCTCTCATCATTCCCCGACGTAGGAGCTCCTGGAGAGGCAAATCCCAAGTCCCGAGCGGAGCTTGTGGCCTCACTAATGAGGAAAATTTACTTTGAGGGATATAAACAGAGGGAGTCGGTGCTAAGAATAAATCCTGGTGCTCTCCAGAGCTTGGGAAGGGCACATGGATACACCCCCCCCCACAAGGAATACCCCCTTCCCAAAGCCAGGAGAGTCCCAGATCCTGCAGGGAGCAGCAGTGTGGGAATCCTCTGGTGTGGGGATCCCCAAACCTCCCAGCTTTGTCTCTTCCCACTCAGCATTCCCAGATCTTCCCCCTTTCCACCTTCTCCCAACACTCCCAGGGCCACTTCCCCTCTTCTCCCAGAACTCCTGAGTCCTCTCTTCTCCCCTTCCCCCACCTTCTCCAAGCAATCCTGGATTCCGTCCCCCTTCTCCCAACACTTCTGGGTCCTCTCCCTTCTCCTCCCTCCTTCTCCCAGCATTCCTGGGTCCTCTCCTCTTCCCTCCTTCACCCACCACTCCCGGGTTCTTTCCTCTCCTCTTCCCACTTCTCCCGCCACTCTTGGGTCCCTTCCCCATTTTCCCAGCACTCCTGGGTCCTCTCCCTCTCCACCTCCACCACCCCTTGGGCCCTTCCCAGGCCCCAGCCCCCCCGTTTCCCAGTGTTCTGGCACCCTCTCCATCCCCATCCCACTCACACGCCCCTCCAATCCTCCCTAAAATCCAATATCCCTTTCACAGCTCATCCCTCCCCAGATCCCGTCACAACCTGTCCCTGTCCCACCCCAGATTCCCAACATCCCCCTAAAAAACCGCGGCGACCCCCAGGATGCCCCCTTATCCCTCCTCCACGTCCCTTCACATTCCCCCCGAATTCCCGGCTCCTCTCGCAGCAGCCGTTCCGTTTCCCGACCCTGTTTCCCGTCCCATTTTTCCCCGTTTCCCTGTTCCCCCCGGTGTCCCCTCGTTTCCCGGTGTCTCCCCCGATCCCCGCACCCTGGAGCACTCGGATCGCGCGGCACAGCCGCTCCCATTCCCGGATCCCTCCGATCTCCCGCCCCCTGGAGCACTCGGATTTCCCGGCACAGCCGCTCCCATTCCGGGATCCGTCCGATCTCCCGCACCCTGGCGCACTCGGATCCCTCGGCACAGCCCCATTTCCCCGGCCCTGATCCGTTTTCCCCCCCTCGTTCCCTCGATCTCCCTGATGCTGCAGGACTCGGCTCTCCCGGCACAGCCGCTCCCATTCCCGGATCCCTCCGCTCTCCCGCACCCTGGAGCACTCGGATCGCGCGGCACAGCCGCTCCCATTCCCGGATCCCTCCGCTCTCCCGCACCCTGGAGCACTCGGCTCTCCCGGCACAGCCGCTCCCATTCCCGATCCCCCGCTTCCCGCACCCTGGAGCACGCGGCTCTCCCGGCACCGCCGCTCCCATTCCCGATCCCCCGCTTCCCGCACCCTGGAGCACGCGGCTCTCCCGGCACCGCCGCTCCCATTCCCGATCCCCCGCTTCCCGCACCCTGGAGCACTCGGATCTCCCGGCACAGCCGCTCCCGTTCCTCCATCGCCGCACCGCTCCCGCACGGCCCCGCGCCGTCGTGACGTCATCAACCGGCGCCGCCCGCCGCCAACGGATCACGTGAGCGGCCCCGACAGATCACGTGACGCCCGCGACCGTTGCCGGGCAACGGGGACGGGACAGCGCGGCCTAAATTGGGCCCGGGGCTGGGCCTAAGCACTGGGCCTAACCCAGCCCGGCCTGGCTGTCGCCTGGTCCCATCTCAGCCTGATCCAACTGTCCCCAGCCCCTGTTCCTTCCAACTATCACCGGTCCCTGTCCCCATCTCAATCCGGTCCAACTGTTCCCAGCCCCTCTCCCCAGTCCAGCCTGCTTCAGCTGTCACCTGCCTCTGTCCCTTGTCTCCATCTCAGCCGGGTCCGGCTGTTCCCAGCCCCTGTCTCCAGCCCAGGACATCACAGCTGTCCCTTGTCCCCAGCCCAGCTGGCTCCACCTGTCCCCAGCCTCTGTCCCCAGCCCAGCCTGGTCCTGCTGTCCCCAGCTCCTCGTGTCCAGCCCCTGTTCCTTCCACAGCCTCATCCAGCAATTCCCTGTCCCCATCCCAGCCTAGTCCAGTGTCTCCATCTCTCTATGATCAGAAGGCTGGAGCATTTCTCCTGTGATTTTTGTCCCATAAAAGGTTCTTCCACCTGGTGTGTTCCACACACTGAGCCAAAATACTGGAATTATTTCCAATTCTGCACAGAAAAAGGGGAGCTGATTCTTCCTTCTTCTGGCCTTGGTTCCCTTGTGTGGTTTCTCCACGTGTCCCTGGTCCGTTGGTTCCGAGTTCTGTTGTATTGGGATTTGGGGGATATTTTATCCCAAGTTTCTTTTTCCATCCTTTCTCCATGGCTGCTGCTCCTGAGGCTCATTAAAGCTGCAATGACTGAGATGTCTTAAACAGGATTTATCTATGTGGAAACTGGAAATCTTGGAGACAGGTTGGGAAAGCCTGGAGAAGAGAAGGCTCCAGGGAGATCTCAGAGCCCCTTCCAGTGCCTAAAGGAGCTCCAAGAGAGAGACTTTGGATAAGAGATAGAGTGACAGAACAAAGGGGAATGGCTTCCCACTGCTAGAGGGCAGGGTTAGATGGGATATTGGGAAGGAATTCTCCCCTGGGAGGGTGGTGAGTTCCTGGCACGGTTTTCCCAGAGAAGCTGTGGCTGCCCCATCCCTGGGAGTGTCCAAGGCCCGGTTAGATGGGGTTTGGAGCAACCTGGGATACTGGGAGGTGTCCCTGCCCAGGGCAGGGGTTGGAGCTGGATGATTTTCAGGGTCCCTTCCCACCCAAACCATTCCAGGATTCTGGGATCTCCTGTCCCTACCTGAATCTGCTCCAACTGTCCCCTTCCCAGCCTTATCCCACTCTCCCAGCTGTCCCCATCCCCTGTCCCTGTCCCCATTCCCTGCCCCCTCTGCCTTCTCCCATCACCAGGGTCTTCCCACAGCCCCACCAGGAATGAGGGGGAGCTTTTCCTGGTGATCCACAGAACCATCTCCAGCAAGGAAACCTTAATTCCACCCATCAGCCTCGTGATTCCTTATTTCCCACACTTTGCCTGTCATTTTTTAAAAATTTTTGAAGGAAAGCCAATCCCAAAGCTGCAAATTTACTTGTGGTTGCAAACAAAATCCTTAAGGAGTTTGTTTTCCAAATCATTTTGATCTTCCTTGAGGAAATAAATGCCATAAACAAAGAGTAACAGAGCCTCAAGTCTGCAAAGGAGATGAAATCCCTAAAATTATTTTGGAAACAATTTGGGAAGAAAAAGCCGAGCCAAGGAGCTGGAGCAGCATGACACCATTTCCTTAAAACTCTCCCAGGATGGAACCTTTGGAAAAGCAATTGATCATCCTCAAACCTCAAATCCTTTAAAACAGACACTATCCCTTGGGATTTCTCACTTCCCAGCGCAGCTGGGGAGCTCTGCCTGTCCCAGCTCCGATCAAATCACATCCCTGGGATGAGCCCACAATTTCCCTGCTTGGAAAGGGAGATTTAGTAAAGTATTTATGGAGTTTTGTGGCGTTTTAAAGTGGAATATGGGAGGAACCAGCTTGTTGGAATAAACCATTTTGGGAGAATGGTAAAAAAACACTTCAAAATACAAAGAATTTAGGGAATCTGGCCCTTGTTATCCTCCCCTAAAACTGCCAAAAACCACCTCAAATCCTCTTTTTTTCCCAAGTCTTGCAGGGATGGGAACAGGCGGGCAGAAATGACAGATCTCCTCCCTTTGGGCGGCCTCAGATCAGTTTCAATCGATCCCAAATCCCACCCAGAGTTTCATAATGGCTTTAAACTGTCAGGAATTGGCACTTCTGCCAAGAGAATCCTCCTCCACTTCCAGCTGCTCCTTCCCTCCCTTGTGCTGGAACAGGGAGTGGAGTGCTTTGCATAAATGAGCTCGGAATGAGCTGCTCTGAATTAAAATTAATTCCGCACACGCGGAGGAAAAGCTCATTTTGAATCCAGGGAAGCCGTGTATCCACCACTCCCACAAAATCCAACCTCGGCAAAAGGCGAACTCAAAGCTGTTTTCCCAATTTACACCAAAATATGTAACTGGGAAATGCAAAGCTTGGAGGGTCTTGGAGCACTTGGGATCATCCTTGGGGGAGCTTTGGGATGGGGGTATCCAGAGGAAGAGAAGCAGCATTTTAAGCAGGAATTGGATCTTCTCCAGGGAAGACAGAGGAGCATCCTGCCTCGGGACAAGCAGCTGGCAGAGTGTCACATATCTCCCATGGGATTTGTGCAGAGGGCAAAGGAGAAACAAGGAAAAAATATTAAAATAAACCTTTTTTTTTTTGGCTTTCCAGCCTATGTTTCGCCATTCCTGTTACAAGCAACATATCCAAAAGGAACAGGAATTCATGGCACTTCTACTTTCATGGCACTAAGTTTTTATGACACTTTGGAAATCTATTTTAATTAAAACAAAAAAAAAAAACCAGGAAAAAAAACCAAACAAGTGCAGGGTTTTGGGTGTGAGCCAACGCCCCAGGGAGGGAACACAGGGAAGAGGAATTAAAGTGTCCTGTTCATCCCAAAATAAACACGGTGTTAATCCTTCCAATATCCTAAAACATCACCCCAAGTGCGGATCCAGGGTACCAGAGGATCCCTGGATCCTCAGACACCCAGCACTGCCAGGGATTCATTTGCAGGAATAGCAGGTGGAGGACGGCAATTATTCTCGCTGATCATGGAATCATGGAATGGCTGAGTTGGAAGGGATCTTCAAGGTCATCCCATTCCAACCCTTTGCCATGGGCAGGGACACCTTCCACTATCCCAGGTTGCTCCAAGCCCCATCCAACCTGGACGCTTCCAGGGTTGGGGCAGCCACAGCTTCTCTGGGAAACCTCTTCCAGCACTTGTGAACCACAGCTGGATCTTGCGTCAAGATTTCAGGGAGATGCTTTAATTAAAATGTTAAAAAATTGGAGAGAATCCGGGAGGAAGCAGAAAACCCAAAGAGTGGAGGTTTAAAACGTCACCTGTGCAGTTCCAATGTCAGTGGTTGTTCCCTGCACCCTTTTCCTGAAGGATCATGAAGAAAAGTCCAGAGGTGAGTGACCAATTCCATCCTGTGCCGGCACCAGCCATGGCACGGACTCACGGGATGTGATCTGGCTGCAGAGCAACTTCTCCTTCTCCTTCTCCATCCTTCTCCTTCTCCTTCTTTTCCTCTTTCTCCTCCTCTTCCTCCTCCTCCTCCTCCTTCTCCTCCTCCTCCTCTTTCTCCTTCTCCTTCTCCTTCTCCATCCTTCTCCTTCTCCTTCTTTTCCTCTTTCTCCTCCTCTTCCTCCTCCTCCTCCTCCTTCTCCTCCTCCTCCTCTTTCTCCTTCTCCTTCTCCTTCTCCATCCTTCTCCTTCTCCTTCTTTTCCTCTTTCTCCTCCTCTTCCTCCTCCTCCTCCTCCTTCTCCTTCTCCTTCTCCTTTTACCTCTCTCCTTCTCCTTCTCCCCCTCCTCCATCCTTCTCCTTTTCCTTCTTTTCCTCTCTCTCCTCCTCTTCCTCCTCCTCCTCCTCCTTCTCCTCCTCCTCCTCTTTCTCCTTCTCCTTCTCCTTCTCATTTTCACCTTCTCCTTCTCACCTTTTCCTTCTCCTTTTTCCTTCTCCTTCTTCTCCTCTTTCTCTTCTCTTATTCCCCCTCCTCCTCCTTTTTCTCCTCCTTTTTATTTGTCTCCTCTTCTTTCTCCTTCTCCTCCTTCACATTTCCAGAGATGGGGTCTCCACAGCTCCCCCGAAAAACCCAATCCAGCATTTCACCATCCTCAGAGTGAACAATTTTTTCTTTATCTCCAACCTAAACCTCCCCGCTTTCTGTTTAAATCCATCACCCCTCATCCTGTCACTCCAGACCCCCTTTCTCCCATTCCTACAGAAACTCATGGACACAGCCCCAGCTCCGAGAGGAGCTCAGGAATTATTTCCCGCTGAAGAAATTTGCTTTTTTCTCCAAAAAGTTTTTCCTATTTTAACTGGAATGGGAAAAAAAAGTGCTTCCCAAGGGCAAACAAACTCCAGACTCACTTTTTTTTTTTTTTGCTGATAACAGCAAGACTCCGGAGTGCAGCTCAAGGGAAGGAGACATCTCCTGGGTGAGATGGAAAACAGAGGAAAACGTCAGCAACTGGAAAAGAAACTCCTGCAGGATCCTAAAGGAAAAGCTGCTGTCATTTATCAAGGGGGTCCCAGGTTCTTTTTGTTGTGGTGTCTGGTTTCTGGAAATCTTTCTTGCCTCCGGTGTCGCTGCCAGAGCAGGAGCTGCACACAGTCCTGGATACGTATGTTTGGGAAAAGGGGAAACCCAGAGCCATGACCTCTGTGCATCCATGTTCCTGTCGTTCCCAGCCAGGATTATTTTCCGAGGCATTTCCAGTGGGAACAGAGAGCAAATCCTCTTTCTTCTCCTCTGTGTTCACCCACTGAATTCAGGATGGTTGGTTCGAGCTTTCATGGAGGCAGGAAGGATCAGCCATGGATCAGAAAACTTTGGAGATGCCCCAAGTCCTCTGCTCTGTGGGAATGGGATCCTGGGGGCTGTGACATTCCACGGAAAATGTGTTTTCTTTACTGGGCGAGGAGGTGTCGGTGACAACAGGGACACATCAGGAGGATGTGGAGCTGCTGGAGCAAATCCAGAGGAGGCCACGGAGATGCTCCAAGGGCTGGAGCCCCTCTGCTCTGGAGCCAGGCTGGGAGAGCTGGGAATGTCCATCCTGGAGAAGGGAAGGCTCCAGGGAGAGCTCAGAGCCCCTTCCAGTGCCTAAAGGGGCTCCAGGAGAGCTGGAGAGGGACCTGGGACAAGGGATGGAGTGACAGGACACAGGGAATGGCTTCCCACTGCCAGAGGGCAGGGTTAGATGGGATAGTGGGAAGGAATTCTTCCCTGTGAGGATGGTGAGGTCCTGGCACAGGTTTCCCATACAATCTGTCGCTGCCCCATCCCTGGAAGTGTCCAAGTCCACCCTGGATGGGGCTTGGAGCAACCTGGGATAGTGGAAGGTGAGGGCTTGGAATGAGATGATCTTTCAGGTCCCTTCCAACCCAAACCATTCCAGGATTCTGATACGACTCCACCATATCCTGGAGATGGAAACATGGCTTTTCCCTTGCCAATTCCAAGGGATGGAACCAATCCACCACAAGACCGTGGCAGCATCTCCAAAAACATTTGTTCACGTGAAAACATTCCTACTGATCCATCTTCAGTTGGGAAGGAGGAAGGACTTTGCTCCCCAACCGCTGGGGCCTTGGACTTTTCCCTGCTTGGAAAGGTTAAGAAAGAAATCCATACACTGACAACTGTAAATATTTGGATTAGGAATACAGTTTGGATGCTCAGCTTGCACCGCTGGCCAGCATTGCCCGGCAGAGCTTTCCCAGGAGTCCCTGATCATCCAGGGATATGTTTTTATCCCAATTTAATGCAGTCACGTCACCAGCTGCCATCAGAAAATTCCCACCTTGAAGGACCTGCCATGTTCCTTGCAAAAAACATTTGCAAATCCTTCTGGTTTGGGGAATTTCACAATAGCACCAAAAAAAGGGGAAACTGTTCCTGACAATCTGAACATTTGCTGGATCTTCCGACAGCAAATCCCTAGGGAAAAGTGGCATTGGCTGCTCCTTTGCAAGCCCTGGATGAGAGGAAAGGATGGTCAGGAAGAAGGTGGTGGATTTTTGAGACCCTTCTGGGTTTGTTTTGACCTGGTTCCTCTCCCAGCTGGATTTTGGGAATTCTATGGGCAGCACCACTCGGCGAAACAGAGGTTGATGCACATCCAGGATTCTCGGAAGTCCCAGAGGGAATTAAACTGGCTTGATTCCTCCTGGGATGAATTTTTCCTGCCATTGCATCCACTGAAGCTCCTCTGTGTTTTGGTGGGGCAGCTCCTGATGGAGCTTGGCAAATCCATGGCTCTTCCGCGCCTTCCCAGCAGCTCCACGATGTCCCAACGCCTCCTCTGACCTGCACATCCAGATTTTTAAGAAGAACCATAAATTTTGGGTGCTCAGCATCACCAGTTTGAGGGAACACCATTAATCCATGGAGATTCCAGCTCTTTTTCCCCTTGCAGCCTCCATAGGGCGCTTTGCTCTGGGAATTCCTTCCTTAGAGCTTTGCTCCGGAGATGCTAAAATTAAAACAGTGATTCCATTGCAGGCTGGAAACAGAGCATTCCTTCTCCACCCACGTGTTTTGGATGGACATCAGAAGCCAAATCCCGGCTGCTCAGTCCCCTGTGGAAAAACAATCTTCTATTCTGATCCTCTGTCTACCACGGCTCGCTCCGGTCGGGATGTTCAGTTCCCAGATCTGCGTTCAGGGGGCTCCAAAGTGGGATTTGCCTGGAAATGGGAAACATAAACACAAGCAGCCAGAATCTCTGCAGTTTATTGCCCTGAACAAAAGCTTATTCTGCTCCAGAGGAGGAGGGAAAACAGAAGTTAATTCATGGATAAAGTAAGGAAAATAAAATCCCTTCACGATCTCATTTTCACCCCGTTTGTCCCCAAATTCTTTGGGAAAAGGGAGTTTTGCAGGCAGCCAGTGGAGGGATGGAGACCTCTCCCTGCTCTCCAAGGTGGATCCAACTTCAACTCTCACGGGGGTAAAATCCTAAATATCCCAATCCTTGCTGAGCCACTTCCAGGTGGTGCAAACCTGCTCCATGGCCATCCATGCCCTCTGGAGTCATGGAATCACAAAATCATTTGGCTTGGAAGGGAATTTTGAAGGTCATCCAGTCCCACCCCCTGCCAGGGGCAGGGACACCTTCCACTATCCCAGGTTGCTCCAAGCCCCATCCAGTGTGGACTTGGACACTTCCAGGGATGAGGCACCCTGAGATTCTCTGGGAAAACTGTGCCAGGGCCTCACCACCCTCCCAGGGAAGAATTCCTTCCCAATATCCCATCTAACCCTGCCCTCCGGCAGTGGGAAGCCATTCCCTGTGTCCTGTCACTCCACCCCTTATCCAAAATCCCTCTCCAGCTCTCCTGGAGCCCCTTGAGGCCCTGGAAGGGGCTCTGAGCTCTCCCTGGAGTCTTCCCTTCTCCAGGTTGGACATTCCCAGCTCTCCCAGCCTGGCTCCAGAGCAGAAGATCTCCAGCCCTTGGAGAATCTCCGTGGCCTCCTCTGGACTCGCTCCAGCAGCTCCATGTCCTTCTGGAGTTGGACCCAGGGCTGGAGCAGCTCTGCAGGTGGGGCCTCACCTGAGTGGGGCAGAATTCCCACCTCTCCTGCTGCCCTCACTGTGGGATGAGCCTGGGACCTGTGGATTCCTGAGCCTCCATCAGTGGAATCCTCAAGTTCCTGAGCCTCCATCACTGGCACCCCTGGATGTCAGAGCATCCCTCACTAGGATCCTAAATATGCCCCAGGAGTCTCAGAGCCCCAGCAGCACAAAATCCCCTCCTGGTCCAAATTCCCAAAGCGTGCAGCCAGGAAGGAGCCTCCTGCCCACCCCCCTCAACCTCTGCCACCCCCCAATCCCTGCACAGGAATCTATTCCCAGGTCTTTTCCCACTCGGAATCCATCAAAGGGACAAAATGGGCTGTGACACCAAGCCTTGTCCCCTGCTGCCTTCTCTTCCCTCTCCAGATGTTTCCTTCCCCCACTGCTGCCTTCCCCCCTCTCTCCAGATGTTTCCTTCCGCTCACCGCACTTCCCAACCCCTTCCCATCTGGTTGAGGCTGGACAAAAGTCATGACAGAGGTGACTCCAGTCCTGGTCACTCCTGGAGCTTCATTCCCAGATCAGCGTCACAGCAGGGACAGCCAGGAACTAAACCCACGGCAGCTGCTTTCCTTTAACCCTGTTTTATCTTCCCAAAAAAACCACTTTTCCACACAGGCAGCCCCATCCCAGGGTACCCCCCCAGCACTGGGACACCCCCCCAAACCCGCTTCCCGTCTGGAATTCCTCTAGATGTCACCCTCAGCCATCTTTTCCCTCAGCTCGGTTTTCCTTTCTCCAAGATCCTGCTTCTTTTTTTTTTTTTT
>WBMZ01007772.1:0-28050 GCA_013400975.1 Atrichornis clamosus | reverse complement strand
TTTAAGGGCTGCTTCCCAAGGGAGTCTCCAAACCAGGGTCCCAGCTATGCTCCCTCCCAATTTCTTTTATGTAGCTTCTCACTGGCAGAGCATGAGACACACACACAAAAGAAAAAAAAACCAACCTTGACTTAGGATAAACACGACTTAGCAAAAACCAAAACCAGCGTTCTCATTCTGAGTCCAAAATACAGCACTGAACCAGCTACTGAGAAGAAATTAACTCTGTCCCTGCCAAAACCAAGACATACCCTCAGCCCTCACCACCAGTGTGGCAGTAGAAGCAGAAAAGGCTTTGACGCTGTGCAAACACTGCTGAGCAATAAGAAAACATCTCTGTATTATCAACACTGTTTTTAGCAAAAATCCAAAACACAGTCCCATGCTAGTCACCAAAGAAAATTAACTCTACCCCAGCCAAAACTAGCACACTGAGCAACAAGTTTTGAATTGTTTTCTATAATACAAAAGGAACAAAATTTGGGCACCAAAGCCTTCCAGCTAGTTCTCGTAATAGTACAGAGGGTCATTTTTTCAAATGGTTACACTTTGCCCTCAGGCTTTCAGGATTATGTGCTGTGTCATTATCAAGAAAAATCTCATTGCATTCAGACGCAGCCGTTGCTTTAAAAAGACAGAGACAATTTGGGTTTTTTGTTAAAAACAGAACAAAACCAAGGAAGCCTTATCACATAAGCAGTATGTGGAAAAGTTTGTAATGAAAATTGACACTTCCCTAGCTCTTGTAATAAAAAAGTATGTACTCAAGCCAATTTTTTTTTTTTATGTAACAGGAATGGTGCTTAGATCATTTGTGTCTTTAGTGTGTGCCTAACATCAGGTGTGAAATTTACAGAGCCCCTCACCTGTTCAAGTACCTTTGTAAAATTAGGACATGATTACAAAAGCCTATCTGTTTAAGCAAAATGAAGAAAGACTTGACAGCAGTTTCAGAAGCATCCTGCCATTCCTATAAACAAATCTCATCCCAATATTTCACCCATTTCCCATCCTTCATTTGCATTAATTTGCTTACAGACCTGCTGTTTATACCTACTACTCTGGATTATTGAGGTATATGTAAGAGTAGATAGAATGGAAATATGATGTACTTATATGGTAAGGGATTGAAGACAAGGTCTTTCCCTTCTTCTTTTCTAGCATTTGCTGTCATTGTTTGATAAATAAAAATTAAAGTCAAAAACACCAACATTCTCTTCCAACAGTGAAGAGTCATCCTTGGTATCCTACATAAAACTTTCAGTACAATTCAACATGCAACAGTTCCTCTCTGACTCATGACACTTACCTCCACAAAACACAAATGTACATCTGTTATGTTTGCCATGTAAATGGAGACACTTCAGTGTGCAGCTGTTTAATGTAACTTATTTTAACTGGAACAGTACTGCTTCACAAGTAATTGTGCTATATATTAAACAAAGTCGTGAAAGAGAATAGTTCAGCTTTTATATAAGCATGTGTGATGAATGACCAGCAGAATCAGCTGAGTCAGTAATCAATGGTTGACTACAAAATACAGATGTCTGGGAATCCAATAAATTGGTTTATTTTCAGAAATCGCATCTTATGTTGAACGCGGTGTTTATCAGCATTAATCTTCAGTAGTGGCTGCCAATGGGGCTGTAAGTTATTCATTTGTGTGAGCTCCCTGATTGATGTTGTTCATACAAACTTCTAGTCTCTAAGCAATATCTACATGGAAAAAACACTTCACCATGATTAAGGGAATTATTGATGTTTTCATTTTTAGACAGTAATATCTCGTCTAGGATTCACAAATAGTAGCAGAATCAGCAGCTTCAAGTTTTAGGTATTTGTGGCAGTGTAATGGATTCAAACCCCGAGATGAAGGTCCAGGAAAAGCACAAAACTTGCAGCGCAGAGAAGCAGCAGTTTCAGATAATATTAAAACAACTTTATGCCTTCACAGTTCTGTTTAAGGTCAATCCCGTGAGACTTGCTGGTATGATATCCAAGGTGAGGCATAGAGAAGCACTGTTGACACCCAGGGAAACACCCACATGGAGGAATGGTAACTTTTGGTCCAGTCACTCTGCCCTCCTCTACTGCCCCATCCATGATTTCACCTCAAAACTAGAAAGTGTGGAGGGGATCTCCCTGGAGGGTTTTAATTCTTACATTAGGGACATTTTCCATATGCCAGAAAAGAGGCTGTAATGTCTCATTCATCTGAAGAAAAAAAAGCAAAATAGGGCATTCCTATTTATTACTCTGTCTTTATATCTACTTTCATATCCTAACCACCTACCCTACTTACATGTCTAGGCAGTTTTTGAATTTCCTTTACAGTATTTTAGCTTTTATTCTTACAAATCAGCTTTAGTTCTATATCATTTTATATCTGTATTTTCATCATACACTTAGCAATAGACATATATTGCTGAAGGAAGTCTGTTGCTGGTGTTAAGAAATATTGGTTCGAGGGATTGTTGGTTTTTTATTGGATGTTAAAAGGAGGGAGACTGAAAAGGGTTTTTTTCTTTTAAATATACATACAGTTTGACTGAAGTATGAGATCTGACTGACCTGGTCAAATAATAGGATCCACAGGAAATTTAAAATAACATCAATAGCATATTCCTCCCTTTTAGTTACATAGTACAATTCTGAGTTACATATTTTAGCTTCTCAAGGGTTAATTATTTTAGCTTGGTAGTCTAATTCTGAATATCAACCCTAGGTTTAAACCCTGGAGTGTGAATCTGAGAAATTGTCTTCTGCTAATCCAAATCCCCAGAGGCATTTTAGGTGATTACAGTCATTCTTGCTGTAATTTATATAATTATAGAAAATCTGATTTTTCTTGGTTGTCTTTTTTTTCCCCATTTGTCTCCTGTTGCCTGGCCTGAAATAGAAGGTAGAAATATCATTTATGCTGCTAGATGTGTAAGTGTATGTATTTTCCCCAAGCTGTTGTATTGATCATGGGATGTTGTGGTGATGATTTACCAAGTGACAGCTTTAGAAAAATATATCTATGCTGAACTACACATGCAGGTGTTCATGAGAGTCAAGGCAGGAAAATGAAACAGCAAGACATGCATCATCACCCCTGCAAAAGTGTGGCACATTGCAGGATACCGCCATGTGGAGGCTACAGTCAGTGTGTATATTGCAATTAACAAGTCCAGTGAATAGGCCTGGAAATCGGGGACTCACAGCGGACTCCCAGTGCAGCATGCAATGTCTTTCCAGGGGAAACAAGCATTGAGGGGAGAGCCTGGACACTACAGCACGGTAGCACAGGGGAGAAGAAGAGCATTTCATTCACAAAGGAAGAAAACTTGGGTCTTGGATGCCTCAGAAACGTTCCTGTTTTCATGAAGACCTTTTTTCAGTCTGTACCCAGAAGAACCTATCTTGCTGCCATGAGTTGTCCAATGTCTCATCACAGCCCTACATCCTCATTTCAGACCATCTTCCTCTCATAATACAGTACATGCAAATAAGTAGTGTCCTGGGATTCCTAGGAGGAATTCCATACCCAAGCTATGCCAAGACTTAAAGAGGTTGTATTCAAAACAAAACAAAAACAAAAACCTGAGGTCTACAGCAAAAAACTTCAGACACAAAATCCCTAGCAAAGCACAGAGACAGCAACTATGCACAACTCAGAAGATAACAGATTAAAGACAGTTATTTGGCATTCATTTTTAGCAACCTTGTCGAAGAGATTACAGCACAGCCATGAAGTCTGTTTTATCCTCCTTTGTTATGGTCCATGCTGTAGACAGAAAGAGCAATATGGCAACAAGGGGACAGAGAAAAGTCTATATACAGTATTGTATGGATAGACAGTGATTTCATCAATGCTAAAAAATATGGAAAATATACATATTTTTAATGTGGTTTAAAATGTTGGAAGGGGATGGGGAAGCATCTTATTTCCATTTGAAGATTTCCTTCTAGTAACATGTACCAATTTTCCTTAAGAAAGGTGCTATAGATTCACAGAACTGGGATTCCTTCAATTTTATTCTTCTTCTCTTGTGCACCATGGAGTGATTGCACTGGAAAAGATCTAAGTTCAAATCTCAGCTCTCCTGAGAAGGGCTTGGAATATTCCTTCAAGTATCTAGAGGAGGTTTTATCTCCTGCTGGAATGCTTCCACTACTTGGGAAACTTTTAAATGTTCGTTAGAGTACATCAAGGAGAGTGTGAGAATGACCTGATAGCTGCTCTCCAGGAAACCCTCAAAAGAAATGAAATTAATTGCAATAGGTAGATAGATAGAAGCAATCCATCTCCTCTCTGCTGTTCTCTGCTGCTCTGAGGATGCAGACAGCGAGGATGCAGGCAGGACTTTAGTCTTAACCTCTGAAAGCACAGCAAGAAGATGAGAAGCGGAAGAGAACAGCTACTTCATGCAAATTTTTTTTGCTCTCTATCCAAGTATGGATCTATCCAAAAACATTCTGAAGGAAAGGGATAATAATTTTGTTGAGAGTTAGACCAGATTCTCAGAAGTGAATACATGGCAGAACTGGGAATTTTGCCCTGGGAAGGAACTCAGGGCTGTAATTTTCCCTTGCACTCAATTTCACGGCAGTGTGACACCAACCACAATGGCACTCTGTTGGCATATCAGATAAATGAGTCCTGCAGTGATTCCATTTCTTAAAATAATCAGAAATCAGCAAATAATACTCACTTTAATGTTAGACTTCAAGGTGGTTTTGATTCACAGTATTTTTATATATCAGAAATTAATTAATATCATGGTGCATAAAGTTTAAGCCAGTAGATTCCTTTGGATTTCCTCTCACTCTTCTATTTCAGGAAAGAACAGGTGAATGACATATATAACATGTTTTTTTCATTGGGAAACATTATTCCTTATCAATCTGGCTGCATTAAGGAGCAGGTAGTATGCTATGGTCAGAACAATATTTATTTGTAGCAGTTTACAAGCTATTCATTTATACAAATACTTATTTCTTGCTTTCTCCATCTCTCCCTCCCCAACACTTTTAATTTTATTACAAGATTTTATATTTGCTACTAATCATAAAACAGTATTAACCAGATATTTAGTTGGTATCATGTAAATCTGACCCTATAAGTTCTATCTTGTCCCATTAAAAATTAGGCTGTGTGAAACTGAAAAGCAGAAGAAAAGTAATAACTACTAAATCATTGAGTAGGTTATATCTTTTCTTACTCATCCCTCTCCACTTCAGCACCATATACTAATAAAAAAAATCAAGACAAGCAAGGTTTTCAAATCATATATTCTTTCAGCAATAATAAGGTGGTTGATGCTTAAAGCCTCTCGCCAACCTTAATCCCTAAATCCCTTGCATGCCATAGCAAATTGAAATTCAGTTGGGGCTGTCCAGCCTTGTAAAGACAAACCATCTTTCATCAAAGAGGTGTCTGTATTGATAAATTGCTCCCTTCATACACATGACACTATCTCTAAAAGTGATTTGTGTACATTAGGACAGCAGAAAAAGATGAAACGAAAAACCCTTAAGAGTAAACTAAGATGAGGAATAAAAAAGATTACTTGGTGCAGTCAAGCAGCTTTTTACAGAATCAAATTTGGGGAAGAATCATTCATTGCAGTCTGTAAAACACAAATCCTGCATATAGGCCCAGCAGATATGACTTACCATGGATGTAAAACCCACTGTGGAATTGCACAGATGTGCTTGCAAAGCTGTTGTGAAGATGGAGTTCAGGAGGGCAAAATACTGAGCAAATGGGATGAATTCTTCTGTTGTCTGATTGAAAGCAAACATATTACAACATTAACAAGTATTTTGATTCCTGCTGTTCTAGTGCAGCTGGGATGAAATCTTAAGATGTTGTTGTGTTTTATCCAATGCACAAGATCATTTTTCTCCTACAGCCACTGCTATTGCTGCTGTCTTCCAGTTGGAATTTGCCTGTCCTAAGCAGCTATATTTCATTGCTTTTTGAAGTGCTTCTAATGTAACATACTTTGAGAAAAGTTTGTTCCTGCCCTAGGTTTGCTGCTTGGGATGTAGAATGCTGTGCTACTCCTGGTACTTCAGGTGTCTCTATGTTTTCCTGATTAAGAAGTCTAAAGAAACAAAAGCTAATGGAAATTGAATATGCAATAAAGTAGAAGGTTAGTAAGGATCAGAGAGTAGGATGGGAATGAGACAAATACAAGCAGCATTAAGGAGTCAGTTCAGTAACACATGTCAGAATATCTGATTAAATATCTTCAGGCAATTAACAGATTTGTTGAATCAGAACGTAAAACTTCCTTGCTTCAAAAATCTTCATCACTTGTTTTGCTGAGCATTATTAAAACCAGAAGTGACCAGGAAGTTTTGCTACTTAAGAAAATGTGTTTTTCTTGAACGTTTATTGTAGTTCTCACCTGGGATATTTATACTCTGGAAATGGATTCAGGATTCCTGAATTTAGGCCAGTAGTTTGTACTTTGTTTGTTTTCCGCATAATCTCCTTTTATAACGTGTTACCAAGAAACCCCAAACTGTGTTGCTGTGTAGAACTGTCTGTGGCATATTCTGTTCTGTTTAAATTTGAAGCGTATCTTTATCCAAACAAAATTCAGTGGAATTGAAAGGTAACAATCTGATAGTATCTGTTTTAGTAGTAACATTTCATGCTGCAGTGATTAATAGGGGAATATCTATTTTCCACTAATTAGGAGAAAAGAAGTCTTGTTGAAGAATTTATTCTGTAAGTTCTCAGCCTTACATCACAAAGAGAAAAAGAATATTATTAGCATTCCTTTGTAGGAAACCCTCTTTCGTCTCCTGCCACAAAAATCCCTCAGACCTCAGGCTCTGTAATGAAGAATGGCGACAAGTTATGGTGGAACAAATTTTGCAGCTGTGTTTTGAACCTATTTCCTGTCCTTTTCTCCTGCTTCCCTGTCTTCCCTGTGGCATTGTGGGCACTTCACAAGACTGGCCACTAGACAGCATTTGCCTGCCTAAAACAGTTTCCTGAAAAGAAGCAACAGTGAAAACACCAAAGAGAAATCCAAAGGAGAAAAGAGATTATTTCAAAAATAAGGACATTTTTAGAAATATGTGGCAAGTCTACATGTATGTCCCTGAAGGTAATCAGATCAGACATAAGAATTATGCTGATCCCTACACTGATCCTTTGTCTCTCCTTAAGGTTGATAACTCACATCTCAAAGAACCTTGACAAACAGAAGTGATTGACACTCTCCTCATTCAGACCTGATGTGCATCAACCATTTTTTCATTATTCAATTTTGTACGCATGATCTGAGTTCTTCTACAATGTGTTGTTCAGAGAGTTCATGTGGCTTTGCACACCTGATTAATTACTTAACTAATCCAACTTTTCTTTCCACTTTGCAAACCTCAAGTAAATTCCTCTATGCAGGCTGCTCCACTCAGATGTTTATTTTAAACATAATATGAGTGGAGATGCACAGACTCAACTATAACTTATATTGTCTGCTTTCTTAATTTGCTATTGCTATAAAAGCAAGGAAAAGTAAGGCAAAGGGAGAATTGAGTGGTTGAAGTGTCTAAGACAGAGTAGAAATCAGGAAGGAAGAAATGGCAGCCTAAATGTATGGATAGTTGGATGGGTGAGACTCAAAACTGCCTATGTCTCCACAGCCTTGTCACCTTTGCACTGTCTTCTATAAGTACATATACGTGTGTATGTGCATATATTAATATCTGTAAATAACTAAATGATGCAGTTCAGATATTTTATGTATTTCATGCCATTGAAAATGTTTCTTTTGATGCAAATTTTTTTACCAACAAAGAGTTTTCATACCTGCATCTTCTTTCACCTCTCTTGTCTGCAGAATCCAGAAAATCAGTATGTTTTCTATAATTTCTTTAACTTCTCTTTATATTTGTATCTTTGGTTTAGATTTTAATTCCGATATTCAGATTAGTTCTGTCCTCCCACAGGATTTCTAATTGAACTGCAGAATATCAATTAGTTAAAATGTTGTTCCCATTGATAATGTTGATTTTTTTTTGTGTCATGTATAAGTAGCAATCACTTTACAGTACCATAGAGAGATTTGTTAGACCAGATCCTCCACACAGTCCTGATTTGACCTGTGGTGGTCTATAGCCTGAAGATCTTGTAACTTAAATGATCAAGAGAGATGGAAGGTGGGAGAGAAGCATGGGAAGTGTTCCCAGTTCACAAACACAGATGGAGGGGCTGAGTGCTGGATTCACAGCACCACCAGACTAAGCACAGCTAAGCCAGGTGCCTCACTGCTGTCAGCTCTTTACTGACAGCAGACACCAAGGAAGCTGCAGAAGCCAGGTCAGCCTGCCTGACATCTGAGTCTCTGCTGTGAGTGTCTTCCCATGGGCTAAACAGGGAGCCAAAGGCAACTGTTCTCCCAGCCAGAGAGGATTCCTTGAGGTGCTGGAGGACAGAAACCTTTAAAGCTACATGACTGGTGAAAGATGCTGATAGATCCCCAGGGGACGGTTCAGCACAGTCCTAATTCTCATGGAAATAAAGTTGCTAGATGGCTTTACAAATCAGGTCCCACACTCCACCTTTCAACTATTGCTGATTGCCATAATGTTTACAGCAAAACCAATTTGTCTGGTCTTCTATTGCCCCTGAGCATTCCCTCTCCTACTCCCCATTCCTCTTGACCTTGTCAGACCCACTTTAACTCTGTTGCTCTGTAGTTCCCTATCCCTGCTCACCCAGCCAGGTGGTTCAGCTCCAGGACTGCTCCGTCTGGACAGCCAGCCAGTAGGCTCCCTTGGAGTGCCACCCATGGCAGTAGCTGTCGGGAAACATTGAGTGGTGTGCAGTCTTTGTGCATCCCAGAAGCCAAATGCAGCACCCATGCAACACTCGCAGCCTTTTCAGGCCCAGGTATCAGCAGCCCTTTCTCATCCCCAGCATTAGCCCTGCCAGCCTCGTGCCACGCAAGTGCTTCCTCACTCGCAAGTAAAAACCCCCTCTGAGGTCTCATATTCACAGTCACCCACCTGCGCAGAACTGCCTCCACCTCCTCCGATATCTTGGAGTAGTAAACAATTTGTTTAATCTCTTTGCTTTTCCCTGACTGCCAGTAATGAAATGCTGCTCTTTCTGAAATAATTTCCTGACTATTTGCTGAGATTCATCTCCGACATTTCATTAAATATGATCATTTAACTGTACAAGTACAAATGTATTTTTAATTTAGCTTACTGCAGATATTATAGATGTGGGGAAATGAATTCGCATTGCTCTAGGACAAATATATCATTCACATATGAATGCCACAAAAGAACAAATTATTAAAAATTACTGAAACTTCCACAAAGATTTATACTTAACATTTCCATTTTCAATCTCACTGCCAGGGAAACGTATAGCTTGTCACTATATCACACATGATTTTATGAAGAATATTTGGAAGATTTCCCTGGGAATCTTTATCAACATTTCCATCTTGGATTTCACGTCAAGGGGCAAACTCTTCTTTCAGGAAGAAAGGTGAATTTGGCTGGGGTTTGTTTGGGAAAACTTGGCTTATCAAATAGGTTTTCATCAAAGTGTTCCCTGACCACACATAAAGAGAGATATTACATTAATGAAGATAAACCCACAAGAATGGAAATAGATTAAATATTAATTTATCCAATGCATCTTCCATCCATAATGTTTTGTCAACTATATGTTTATAAACCAGCAGTCAAGGTCTGAAAACAGAAAAAATATAAAATATTAACCCCAAGTTTGTCACAAAGAGAGATTCTTTGGACCCCAATATGTGTTTCTGATATCTTTTAATTTCATGAGAAGCTGGACATGAACTGTTTTAGGTTAGGTTGCTTGGATTTTTTCACATTTCAGGACTAAATACTGTTGTTTAGGAAGAAGGTAAAAAAGTAACAATCAATATATAATATTTTTTAATATTGAAAGTGTATTTTTATATTAGCAAGACTTCCAAACATCCAGTTTGGAAGAATGAGAGGTATATTGTGCTAGTCTCTGTATTAAGAGGAGAAAAAGAAGGTAGTCTCTGCTCCTGTGGATCACAATTTGCCTCTTAGAAGATAAATAACTGATTAACAGATTCATAAATAGCAGCAGTTTACTCAACACATCAAAGTGGTGCAGTGAAATTTTAACAAAGTATTTCAGTCTGATCTGGCCTTGATGACATGACATCAAACTTACATGAATCTTGGGCCATCATTATACTTTATTTCTGTACAGTATAGAGAGCTCTGCATTATGACTCTTATATTTATATATGAGAGGAATAGCAACAGTAACACAACAGAGGAAAAATCATATGCTGGAATTTGTATTTTATCAGGTTCTGTTTCCATGAAATGTAACATTGTCTTAACTGTATTCCATGAACTCCTCTTATTTTTTTCTGTATCTATATTAGAAATTTATTCATATTTTGAACATAATTTCTCTACTTTCACAGAAACAACTTTACAACACAAATATTTCTGATGGTTTTTTTAAGCTTAAAACATATTGAATTACATGATGGTGCCCCCTCTGTGACTCAGAGCTTTCAGATCATCTCTTCACAAACTGAAGGCCATCCTTTCATAGAAAAGCTGCTCTCCTTGGCTGACAACTGTGTGTGATGGGTGTTTCTGAAATTAATTTTGAAAAATTAGTTCAAGATGAGCCTCTCAAATTCTTATTCTAAGTCGACTGAAGCCACATGCCCTTTTTTCAGTTAATTTTGTAGTCAGCTCACAGTGAAGTGAGTTTAGGTTGCTACACATATTGTCTATTTTATTCTGGTATATGTCTGTGAGAAGAATGGAGGTGAAAGTTGGTGTAAATTCATGTCAGTCTGGTCTAGCATATTTGGAATGAATTTATTCATTTTCTCAGAGTTTCCCAGTGGACACTTAGGCATGACCCACAGAAGGGCACTTTGTTAACTTCTGTGTGGGAAAAGTCAAAAGTTATAGTTTGTGAATGGTGACATCACTTCTGTATTGAGAAAAAGTGGCAGAGTTGGGAAACAGGCCTTCCCTCAGAATGCTGAGGAGCCACGTGAGGAGACACAGGGGCCTTGGATTTTGAGAGCTAGCAAATTGAAAACAGTTCCCACTGACTAGTCTTGTGTCTCCCAGGTTCCTTGCAAAATCTTTTTCTCCTTCTTTCTAGCTCTGTGTGCTGGGGAATGGGATGGGATGCTGAGCTTGCTCGTGGATGAGGTCAGAGACCAGGATTGCAACTCATACCTCTACTCCTTACCTGCTGGATGAGCCTGAGAAAATCTCTTCACCTAGTTCCAGCCCTTGTCATGTCACCTGGATTTTTCTAAAAGTTATCTATTTTGTTTAGCGGACTGACACCAGCTCTAGCATTGTTCTAATCTTTATTATATGAACTAGAATATACTTTACAATTTCAAATGCAGCTAAACAGCCTCTTGAAACAGTCTCCCTATCTGCTGCTGCAGAACACAGTGCAATACAAGTGCAAAACAAGAAAACTTCACAAATTCTCTCAGTTGCTCAGCTGTGGTCACATTGGAAAAAATATGTCTGAGAACAAAACTATCAGCATGCACAAAGGAGAAAACAGCAAAAAAGAAGGCACTGTCCATAACAGCATAATTGCTGAGTCATTTCAGCAGTCTTTTCCTCAGTTTTTCTAGATTGTTTATACCCTGTACATCTGTAGCCTGACTTTTGGGTGTTCAAATACATGTAAAATCTGACCTTGGGTGTTTACAAAGAAAACTCCTATTGAGTTCAGTCACAACTTAACTGCAAAAACACAGAGGAGAAACTTAGTAAGCAATTTAGGATTCAGCTCAACTTTATTTTATCACATTTCTTCTCTGAGAAATGATCAGTCATAAAACTGGTGCCTTGCTGAAGTGTTCTCCCAACCTTTACCTGACACAGAAAATAGATGTCTTACCAAAAAGATGCTTGAAAGGTCCTACCATAGATTTCATTGACTGTACAGTAGTGTCCATATCAGCTGGAATGAGAGCACAACTGCACAACTTATCACATTGTTCTTGTCTGAGAAGCCAAATACCAACAATATTGACATGACAGGAATTAGAGCTAATAGCTAATGAAGACATTTTGACTAATGCACCTCTTCTAGGGGATATTTGCCAGAGTCACTAGTTCTGTGCATAGCTGAGAGAATAAGCAATGTAGCCAAGTAGCAAATGGATAAGCCAACATGAGTAAAAATTTAAATCACACCAGTGGATGGTTTTGGCCAGCAATTGGACCATGCTTTGCAGTTCAAAAAATTAACTGAATAAGGGGGAACCAGAATAATGATGCTGTGATAAATTAGGTTTGTGATTAGAAAGATTGTAATTCCTAGGTAGTAGAAATAGCAAATGCTTCAGGAAATGCCAAGTTAAGGGAGTTAAGTACCAAATCTCATTGAATTTCAGCTGCCATGTTAGTTATCTAATTGTACTGCAATAAGAAAGCTGCTTTAAAGGCCCTACAGCATTTTTTCACACTAGTAACTTTTGACAAAGTTTACTTGGGCAATTTTTTTTTTCTTTTTTTTCCCCAAGAACGGTGTTTTCTGAGCAGTGAAGGAGAAGCCCTCATGCCTCCATTTTGCCATGGTCTCAGTGACTTGTCAGTGTTTCATTTTGTTTATTTTCCAGTGCCAGCTTATTTCCAATAACTGCAAGTATTCTTCAGTATTTGAATCTGTTCCAGGATACATGAAATAGAAGAAAGCAGAGGCTGGTTTTAAAGTTTGAATTTTTTTTTGTTAGGATGGAGCTAGTGGAAGAATTGTCTTGATATTTGACCAAGCAAATTACGCCAGCTAGTAGGTGCTTTAATTTGTATGCCTGAGGGTTAAACAATGCCACATCCACTTAGGGACCTGAGCGTTACTGCTCTGCTCCTGTTACAGTGTGTGATATCGAATCGTGTTACTGTGGACGTGTCTGTAAGTCCTACGTGTGTGCTTATGTGTATATTTCTAGCACGGGGATGGGAGATGAAAAATAAATCTAAAGATTATGGAGAAGTGGTGAATTTTTCAATTCAAATAAAATGATCCATTGGTACAAGCTTTTGGACCAAATGAACAAAGATGTCACAAGTAATCAAAAGTTTAGGTTATGGAATTCCTACTAATCCAAAGTGATCTTGAATGCGGGATGTCAAAAGCTTTAAAATTGATAAGAGAACCGTCCTAGATCAGCGTGACATAGCAAACAACCAGTTGAAGTGCAGAGTGAAATAAGCCACACTAACATGCAGGAGATCTTATTTATTTATTTTAAAATAAATTAGTATCTATAGCTTTTCCCATCAGGATATGTCCTCTAAAATGTCCCCTATAATTTGTTTTATGGATTTGCATCATGTGAGCATACTTTAATGAGCTATAGGTCATCTAATTACATGTTTGTTTCAAGCACGTCTTGCATGTTCTGAATATTCTGATTACCAACTTCAGCATCACAGCAGCACATAAGTTACTCCCAGTGCTCAGTCCTCTTCTATGAAAAGTTATCACCACACACTCTCTTACCTACTGAGGGTAGTACTAACTGTGTATTTTCCCATCTGCAATTAATGCCCTGCCCCAGTGCTGTAACTGTTAAAACTATGCAACTATAGTTTTGCAGAACAGGGAAAAGAGCAGCAAGCGCCAAATTAATCAAGGCCAAGTATTTGCATTCTCCTTGCCCTAAGTAAACATGTTCGTTTTCTACTTGATAAAAAGTACTAAACTAAACCTATTATAGAGTTATTGCCAACAGGTGTCATGATATTTATGTTATCAAAGCAGGAAAATAACAATCAGAAGAATTTCCATAATGTTGCCTCTACAGAAATGAGGAAATCTTTGGACAGATAAAATACAGAACTGAATGCAGGAGATCTGAGTTTTGTTAGTACCTCTGTCGCAGATTTCTTGTGCACCACATTTGACTCAATCACTGTTTGAATGCAGATCCATCCTTCTGTAAAACAGGAATATTGCCATTTGCAGATGTAGGTATTTTCTGTCACCCATCTTGGAGAAGCTCTCTGACTGGGATGCTCTGAAACTCCATACACTGAGATATTTCAAGCCTCTTGGCATTTAAAAACTTGCAGGTGAAGCTCCTGTGGAAATTTGATTTAAATTTATGTCTAGTAAAGTTTTTTAGAGGCAGTGCCGATTTTCTGTTCAGAGACGTGGTTATGCTTCATACTGGCCCCTAATTATGGTTGCAGTTGCATCAGTGACAACAGCAAAATAACAATATTTGTAATAGTTAAGTTTACTCTGCACTGACACATAAAATACTGTCAAGTTCAGATAATTAGACTCCATTGCCTTTTTCAGTCACTGAGTGCACTATCACACAGACATGGCTTCCATAATTTATTTATAAATGATCTGTTAATCCGTATAAGCATCATTTTAAAAGCAGAAGTTTAATCATTATGGCAAAAACAGTAATGGCAACAAAACAAATAAAAGAGGAAGAACTTGCGTGCCAGGAAGGAATATGAGTGCATTGCTCATAGTCAACAATATCAGCCAAAAAAATGACAGTATTTTAATTAACTCTGTCTTAAGTGGAAATGGAGAATTCTCTGTCCCCGACCATCCAAACTACCATGCAGTTAAAGCCAAAAATATCTATAAAGACAGTGTACTGTCAAGTTGTTGGCACTGTATTTCTCACCAAGGTCCTCATCCCCTGACTGTCAGAACTGCACACATGCTGGTCACACTCCAGCTTTGGGGAACCCAGGCAAGGGGGAGAGGACAGACTCCATCAGAATTTGGCTTGACACAAACCATCATCCTATGCGGATGGTAAAGACTCTGTACATGTGACCGATAAATCATAACGCAATGGAGTTTGAACTCTGGTTAAATTATATAAATAATTTCATCGAAAACTTGGTGAGAAGAAATACTTGATACTAAGCACAACTCTAGGTTAAACATTAGCAAGGAGTGCTGAAACACCTCAGGTGCAAATATAACTATATTAGACAGAAATCCATTTTGTCTGGAGAAATGGCTCTTATGCTTTGCCACAGAACAAACTGAGCTGAAAAGCAAGTAATCATCAGCTAAAGTGAAAATTTTAAACCATCATCAAAGATTTGAATCTTCGGTGGTCTTGCATTCCCCTCTTTATTTTAGAAGGATCTGAAGCAAAATTCTGTGCAAAATCACCTTATTTTTGTGAACAGCCTCTGGTAAAACAACAAAGAAGATACTTTAAAACCTATTTAACATCCTATAGCAAGTGCCCTTTAGGTCCTGCATAACAAGTCAACAGGTAAATTGTAATGACAGAGTCATTTTTAAGGGGCAATTTTTTGGTGTATTCACTTTGGTACAATTTTCTTCTTGTCATTTTTTTGAAAACCTATTACCCACCATTTTCAATCTTTTATTTATTTTTAGTTTTTCAACCTTTTTTTTATACAGTGATATAAGCGGATACTTGCTGCATATATCCTGGTCTCACATAAGACATGAGCAGCTCTTTTTATTATGCCTTTCTTGAAACAAAAAAGCTATATATAAAGTATCATTAAAAAAATCACGCAGTCTCATCCACCGCTGCAGTAACTTTCCTGTGTTCACCCAGTTCCATGTTTCCAACAGAAATCTTGTTAAAATGCAAAGTGAAACAATATATTAGTTCCACTAATGGGTAGCTGTGTTTTACTGAAAAAATAGCCTGACCTAAATTTGCTAAACTGCTCCTGGAGTAGCAGATAAGTGAGCCACAGCAGCTAAAACAGAAGAATGGGGCTCAGAAGACGATTCTACCCCAGTGTTTTTGCACTCTGCCTTGGTGACTTCAGGCAAGCCACATAAGCCCTTTTCCCTCTTTCTAACCATCTTCAAACTGTTAATTCAAATTGGTGTTTAGATTCATCACCAAGGTGATGTGAAATGTATTAGAACCCTTGAGCATTGCTTCTCGAGCAAGACTTCGCATTGTAAAACAAAATTATGACACGATGGGAAATCTGTCAATCTGCATCTAATGAATCCTAATTTTACTGTGAAATTACTCTATTATCAAACATATCAGTGTAAGGAGGATCTACCATACACTATCTGTGCTGTATCATACATTGATCCGCCTTGGAAAATATGGCATTTTGAATATCAGTGGTCTTCTACTGAAATGCACACTCTGTGTAAAAATAACTGGTGGAAATGAGGAAAGCAACCCATCCAATTTTTCTGTGAGAGGAAAAATCATAAACTACAAAACTTCTTGTAGGGCACCCAAGTACTGGGGGTGTGAAACTCAAACAGCAAGACTGGAAGCGCATGCCAAGTGAGAGGATGAGCGGAATATATCCTGTTATAGGAAAAGACTTTTGAAATCAGGCAGCAGCTAGTGCAGAGCAAGTTTACTTAGAACAGAGAGATTAAGACGGAGACTTAATGGCCCCAAAAATGTTGTGTTGAAAAAGGGATTTGGGACTTGTATGACTCAAAAGATCTTTTGGGATTGATGAAAAAATTGAGGCATGAAATCTGTATAGAGTTTGTTGCTGCATCCAGATCTGATTCTCTTATGTTATATAGGAATAGAAAAAATGATTCTAAGATTTTGCGCAAAGTGTCTGTGTGTGTCATGTCATTTACTGGTGCTCATCTTCGAAGGGTTAAATTATAAATGTAGAGTGCCTGCTGTGTACTCATTCCAAGGAGGAGTGTAATTAAGCTACTGGCGAAATAGCACGTGCCTGGAAGACCTGAAGCACTCAGAGCCAAGGTCTCAAGTTTTGTGGTAAGGGATGGCAGAACTATGTGCTGGAAATATGATGTGATGGCAAAAGAAAATGTTTAAAACATAATAGCCCAGTCTAAAATATGAAGCCTAAACCAACAATGTTCACTTATCTAGCTACAACTGTGACAATTTTGCATATATAAGAAAAGTATAAATACTCAGCTGAGAAAACTTCAAGAGGAAAGTTACAACGGAAGTAAATGCTTGCTGTAAAAATCTTGATTTGCATATTGCAATCCATCTTGATCTAGATCCATACTGTGCCTGGCTATATTTTTCTTTTCTTTTACTGTGTCTTGTTCTATCCAAAGCAGCATAAGTAAAGCCAAGAGGGAAAATTTCTCCCTTCAACATAAAGAAAAAATTATTTTAAAAGAAACCAAAATTTCCTTGGTATAACTACTAGACCAAAAATTTATCATTCTCCTTGTTTTATTTTAGGCTTCCTACACAGATATTGTACACTTGATATGCAGTGGTTTTAGAAGCTGAATGTAACAGCCAGAACAATAACAGGAGCAGACCTCATAGACCTGGATTGGCTACAGCTACATTACCACAGGTGATTTGGGGAATCAGAACCCAGCAGAGGCAAAGGAACCCACTTCCCATAACCGTGGGAACAGATTATTCCTATGAATTAATATTATATGTAGTTTAGATCAAGGTCAGAATTCATGAGGCTGGTTTCTAGTCAAGAGGAAACATTTCCTCACATTTACTTCCCACACTGAATATAAGGCTGATGTTCTGCACTGATCTCATCAGATGTTCTCTCCTCTGGAGCACAGAATGCTACAGGTCCTATCTAGATGTACATGTACACATACATGACTGCTTTTCTGTTGAGTTAGCCTGGCTACATTATACAGAGTTTATGCAAGCTTTATTTTTTGTGAATGTTGTATTAGGCTGAGGGAGATCAGCTCCCAGCTTAAAGCAAAAGTCTGAATGAAGCAGGCAGACAGTCTGTAATTTGGCAGAAACCCCAGCAGTATAAAATTAATACATCCAAATACTTTTACCACATTTAAATTGCTGGAGTGAGATTATCCCGGCTCAGTGCTTTAAATCCTATAGCCAAAAAGTTTTTGATGTGGAATTAGTGCCCTATTGTTAGATTTACTCTGGCCACAAATTTATTCAGCTAATACCTCTTCTGTTCTGTGCTGCTGGCTCAGTGCAGAGCTGGAGGGCGACCACCACCTCAGCACATCTACACACATGGAAGTGTCTGCTCTAAGGCAACAGTGATTCCAGTGGGTTACTTTTTTTTGAGAGGAGCCTTTCATTTGCCTCAGCTTACCATAGCGTTTTGCTGAATCTCAGGTGCTGCCAATATTCCTCCTAATGTCTAAAGAAGGGTAGAAATTGTGAGTGTAATAAACAATGATTCTGTGCTCTTAATTAACTTGAGCATTGCTTTCTGTAAGCGAAGTCCATTCCCTTAAAAGCTTTAGTCTCTTGCTTCTCAGCAGAGTGACTAACTTGGGTGGGACGCCTGATTAGGTTGCCACGGGTAACCCCTTAGAACATTTGAAACTAACCTGGGTAAGACCATGCACTTGTCCATAGCATCAAAGTTCCCCAAGGTGTTCCAAAAGCACGGTTAGAAAAGTAAACTTTCTACAAGTCTTGGCAAAAGTTAGTCAGTTGGTTGCCAGCTATCTTTTTTTTTAAATCTTTCTTCCAGATGACTAAGTAGATTCAATCTCTCAAGAGTGGTTATCCTGTAGTCAGAACTTCTATATTTTTGATCATAAATTCATTGTAAAAGAGACTATTTTAGTCTTGTACAACACCAGGTGTATTGTCTGTGATTAAAATTGCAGGTGATAACAACGATAATGATTCAGCTGCATGGAGAGTGTCTGTTCCTACCAGAGAAAAGTCAGGAAAGTAGGAAAAAGAAAGTTGATATTGGGATTTATTAAATCCATTCAGATTTAATGGATGCAAAAAGATGCAGCCCTGTACTATATTCAGACAGCTAGCAAGTCAGATGGAGACGGACTGCCAGATGCAATCAGCTGCAGCAGAATCAGGTCCAACAACCTGACTTTATTTTTACTTTGCCTTCTCCTTAGCATTAGCCAGACTTTTCAGAATCACTAAAATCTGCCATCTTCCCCAGACCAATGTGGGCAAAGTTTCAATTAGTTATAGCTTTAGTAACAATTAATTTAAGATCAAAACCCAATCATTAGTTCAGTCACGTAATGAACATGTAGCACTAGATAAATTGTTTAGTTTAAGAGGTATTAACCTTATTTCCTTAGGGAATTTTATTTGTAAAAGTCTTCTTTGATTGAACTTAATAACCATGTCACAGTAGGAGAACTTTCAATGTGAGACACAAACTATGTAGGAGCCCAGAACATTAAAGGAAAATATTAGAACATCTAAGGGATTACTGTTTAGTTACTAGTTTATTTGGATAAATTAATCTTATGGAGTTCAAGATTTTGCAAAATCTACCAAGCTGATGGCCTGGCTGTGCCTTCCATGTACACTTAACACTTCCACTGACTTCACCAGACACTACTTTTTCCTTGAGTTTCACAAGTAGAGTCTATACTATGAAGTCTTTCACCAACATCAGAAACATGTCCATCCCTGCAATCTCTAAACTTGAGGGCAGTCAAACAGTGAGAAACATTTCTAACAAGAGGAAAAGTTGCAGCAGGACTGGAAATGCTCCTATGACAACCTGTCAGCTACACAGCAGAGAAAAAAATTAGTTGATTAAAAACCATTTGGCAGCAATGTTCTTAGACTTTTTTCAGTTCTTAGACTGAAAAAAACATATATTCAAGTCTTTGAAGTTTTGAATTACTTTAGTTGTTTTGCATGCCACATTGACCTCATGACCATGCATTTCCTAGTAACAAATTATAAGAATATTCAAGTAAAACTGTACCAACATTCTCTTTTTTCCTGCCTCACACTAAAGAAATATCAAAAGAGCTGGTACAAATGGTCAACATGAGACTGAGTTATGACAGAGTTTTGGAGTGATTCTGGTTTCACTCAGATTATTCAGGTTTGCCTTCTAAACTAAGCATGAAAGTACCCAGCCTTATCTAACAATAAGTATGTGGATGTTACCAAACCAAACCAATCCAAAACAGGGTTTCATCATTCATTTCTAATTAGAAAGCATAGGTTGGTGTTAAAAGGCTGATTAAACATAAATTTAATAAGTTGCATCTACTGACAATTGCTCTAAGATTTATAAATCTTTGTTATTGTGTCCTAGATTGCAAGAATAGACGGATTAGAGCTGAAGACAGGAATTTTCCAAGTAAGATAAGCAATTGGTTACCTTAAAGGAAAGGTAAAACAATTGTTCCCCTGCACCACCTCCTTACTGTCAATAAAGGAGTGTGAAGAGAAAGAGACAATTACTCTTTTCTGAACTACAAAAGAAACAGATTGAGCACAGTTGCACTAAATGGCTCTGGCAAACACCTTCACTAGTGAGAAAAAATATATACCTTTCAGATTTTGGCAGGGTATACCAGCCTTGGGGTACATTGTAAAGGCGGATCAGCCAGTGTGACAGGCAGTTGAGATGCTAAATCAGCTAAGAAGGATACTTATTAAGTATAATCTTAGTAATACATGTTCTTACTTCATCTATTTGTAATTTTATTCTATTATTTCTAATGTGCATTATTTCCTAGCTAAGTGTAAGGTTTTATCCTTAAACCTTTTCAAAGGATTTAAGGATCTGACAAACTACAAAGCATGCCAGCTCTTTATCCCTGAAGTCAGAGACCTGAAATACGCTTTGTTGTGCCCCATATTCCAATACCTTTATCCATGTTTTCCGAAGAGTATCAGGGCGAACTTCAGATTTTGCCAAACTGAGAAAAGATAGTTTTAGGGGCAAATGAAAGAATCATCACCAGTGGCCTATGTAAGGTAGATGCTTCCTCATTCTCACAAAGAATTTGGAAAACTGTCTAAACTTCTGGGTCCTTATACCACCGTAGAATATAGTATATATTATAAATTCTGCAGTATGTAGCTGCTTCCTGGAAAAACAATTGCAAAGCATTTTGTGTTTAATAATCTCACTTACTGATTGCTTTGATTGCTGCTTTAAAAGCAACACTGAAATTGCTGTACTAATGTGACAAAGTTGCTGCTGGGATTTTTTGTGTTCAGAGGGCCCTTTATTCCTTCATTATCAGTAACAGCTGCAAGTACCAACACAGGCATTTTTCTTAGTAACAATAATCACAGTAATGTACATCTAAGATCTTTCCTTTAGTGAAATTTGAAGTCTTGTTCACACACACATTCTGGTCACGAGCTCTTTCTTTTCCTCACTAACCACTGACAGAATCAGTGTAAGAACCTCTGCTGACATGGCCTGCATGAAATTATGTACTTTAGTCTCCCTCACATATCTGCATGCAGGATGTTTGTATCAGTGTGCTGTGGAACAGTGCAAGGCAGCTCCTCATCCATTCATCTGTCTCAAGTTGCATCAATGTGACATCTCAGCCTCCTAAAACATATGTCTCTATGCCTTTTGCTTCTTTCTTTGATAATGCTGATGAAGTATCTTTCTTAAAAAAGAAAAAAAAAGGAAAAAGAGGAGACAATTTGGCAGTTCAAAGGTGCAGCACAGTTGGATACTTTTGTCCTGGTAGGGAAGGCAGAGAGTAGAGATGTGCTTGTCCTTGCTTTCCTGCAGATATCAAGCAAAGCTTAAGATGAAAAGCAAGAGTGAGAACGATATACAGGGGCTGGGACAGTTCAGCCAACAGATTCAAGTGTTATTCTTCTTCATTATCTTACTTCCAGCCACACAAAAACAAATCACAGAACTTGCTTTACATTAATTTGAGCAACACATCTTAAATCTGTGTATTTTAATCTTGATTAAAAAAATATTCATATGAGGTTTCATTTGCCACAGATAATGTTGTAAATGAGAGGCACAGAGAACTGGACTTACTAAGACCGAGGTTTCTCTCCTACTTTCCATTAGCTCCCAACCATCAACCTTCTCTGGTTCATGCTAAATGAAAAACAGAGAAGGGGTGACTTTACAGACTCCCAAGTGGCTTTTGCTACTTAATTCATTGGCAGAAAGTCACAGTACATATCAGCAGAACCACAGGCAGAAAGACAAAAGGGGAAGAAAGCATGCATCAGATGATTGGAGAGGCCCATCAAGGAGAGAAACGAAAGAGAAATAATTGCTAGGAAGTTTTCTTAGTGCATTTCCAACTTAGACACACACACAGAGCTACTGAAGACGGAGATGACAACCAATAATAATGCTTTGCTAGAGAGGCAGGTCTAGGTCACGTCTGCGCTCATGCTGGTCAGATCTGATTGACTGTGACAAACAGTGCTGAGTAATTGCTCTAATCACTCCGGTAGGCATTGTACCTTGGCCCAACTAAAGGATGATGCAATAGCGGCTTCAGAAGCCTGCTGGCCCTTCAACCTGACATCTCTGACAGCAGCGCGTTTGTTTTAATGG
Organism: Atrichornis clamosus; assembly: GCA_013400975.1. Taxonomy (NCBI): domain Eukaryota; kingdom Metazoa; phylum Chordata; class Aves; order Passeriformes; family Menuridae; genus Atrichornis; species Atrichornis clamosus. The sequence goes on along the minus strand of WBMZ01007772.1, from coordinate 5,766 downwards.
GAGGGTTATCTGGAGTTGCTGCTGTTCAACAGGGGAAAGCCCAATGAGTATTCCTAAGTTGGCCAGAGATAAGGGCCTCATTAAAGTGCTCAGGAGTACTTATTTGCAGGTTGACTTGCTGTAATGATCAGTTGGTGGAAAGCTATAACAACAAGAATCACAAAAACATGTCACAGAGCATTGGCTGCAGGTTTGTGTTTCTCAAGAGCAGCAAACAATTAGGGTGGTGTGTCATCAAAACATTCACATCAACAAAGCAACACATTTGCTATAAATGAGTTAAAGTCAGCTATACTTAAAGGAAACCAAAATTGGAACAATATCCCAAAGTGCATGCCACTTCAGGACGCCAGGCTTTTTGAGAACAGTATTGGGTGAAAGACCCCATGAGAAATTTGTAATTCCCTCCTGTAATTCCTGTTTTTTTTTTCTCCTTCATGTTAAATTAGTCTCTGCTTATAGCAATAAGGTTTTGTGAAATCTGTTCTCCCTTCCAAAGCAGATGAAGCAGCCTGAGATATCTCCATCTCTCCTATTACAGGATGTCTTCAGAATGACTGCTGTGTAGAAAGGAGCAGGTTTTTTGCCTGATTGTGAAGCATTTCTTAAGCTCTTCAGCCACTCCACTCTCCTAACCATTTGCTGCCTCTGGAAGCCAAGCGTGTTCAGGGCTCTCATTGCTCAGAGCAAGGCTGATGCACACATTAAGTGCCCGAGATGAACTTGAGTATCTGGTTTGCTGGCTGCTACAAGAGCATCTGCCTCCCAAAGAGTATGCACTACTTGATTTTATTGCCCACTCTCTCAGTATCAAAAGCAAGCACTGCTTGCTGGGATGCACTCCCAAGTATCTCATCTGTAAGTACTGAGTGAATTGTCATTGAAATATACAGCATAGCCTTCTATTACGAGAGCTAAACTGTTTAACACATGGGTGAGTCCCCTCTGGGGGACTAACACTTGGCAGAGCTGGCCTCCCTTAATAACATGTTGTCCTCCAATGGAACGACTACAATAGATAATACTAAGTGGATGTAAGTGAAAGGCATGCTGGCAAATATTTTGTTTATTTTTTCTCAAGTCTGTGTGTGTGTGCACACATGCAGCAGTTTGTGTCTGCAGGGAGGTCAGGCTGCTTGACCTTCGGAAAATAGGTGGAGCTGCAAATTCAGCAGCACAGTTGTTTGTACTGCTTTAAGCATTCATCCCCCTGTAACGGAGGAATTCCAGAGCTGCCCCTCAGGGCAAGTTTATAGTTTATATCACCTAGCCACTGCCAGGCAGTGAGAGCTGTGATTCAGCCTTCTATTTAAAATTCATTTTTCCTCTTAATTATTTGCTATTAACTTAGGTTGTCAGCATTTTGCAGGAGCGTGTGCATGTGCCTGTGTTAGTGTGTGTGTAACAGAAAAGAGGAAGACCTGGAGTGTGACTGAGCATCAGTCTGTTTAAGGAGGGTTGTGGCTTCCTCCTTGGTGACCAGTGTACAGGACAGCCATGGTGTGCTTGGGAAGGGAGCTATATTTATCCAGGAAAGGTGAATTGGAACAGATTGCCCCACCCTGACTAGAGCTATAAATGATTTCTGAAAGTCTGGAGAACAACCTGCAGGATCATTTTAGCTAAATCACAGAATGGTGATATTACCCATCTCTTTGTTGGATTTGATTTTAATTTCTGTTTTGCAGATATTCAAAGACAGGTTATTTAAGGGGGACTTCTTCAGCAGTCCTGAAAACATCCCTTTGAAGGAAAGTCTATTCAGTTGAGACTTTTCTGATTAAGGAAGGCAAAGAAAGAAGAAAAGCCTCCAAAAGTGCAGATCACAATGGAGGGGGGAATAAACCTGGGAAAGAGCAAAGCCCTAAAAAAAGTATTTTTAAATGTTTTGGTGTTTGTTGCTTGTTTTTTTCAAAAATATTCTTTGCCTAGACCGTGCATTCCATATCCCATGTAAGTAGATACAGCAGCCTAAACAAAGGATTTCAGAAAGAAATCATGGATTTGCTAAGCAAAGACGGAGCTTGAGAGTCACACATATAAAGGCATGCAGTTTTAGCCTCTGCTTTCCTCAAGTGGCATAAATGTCTTCATTAAATTAAACTTAAATTAAATTAAAGGTTGATCACCCAAAATATAGCCTATTGAGGTAATGTGCTCTTACCATGGCTTGTCACTGGAGTTCTTGGGGCACTGAAGCCTCTCCTGGGCTACCTACTGAAACATTGCTATCCTTGTATCCAACCCCACTCAGCTTTATTCAGGGTTACATGAGGCAAGGTTCAGAATATTGGAAAATTTTAAAAATTATGTAGCTTCTGTCACTCACTGATGTGAAACATAATTTGTTTTGGCTTGTTGGTGCTATATTTTACTTTTGGTTATACCAGTATTAATGAGTGACTCTGTTTACTTCATTGAAGGTAGTTAGTTATATTCACAGTTGGTGCCCACCGATGCAGCTCCAGCAACTTTGATTTGCAAAGCTGTGGATTTGGCCCATGTTCTCAGTGGACCTATTCCAGATACATATGAAGGTTAGAATCCAAACCAACAGGTATCCAGAACGGTTACAGTTTTAATTGAGGGAATTACTTGTGTAGGGACATTACACTGAAATTTGATTATAGCTGCTTCGACAAGTGTAACAGTCTGTAGGAAAATCAATCCTGTTTCTGTAATGAAGAAAAACAAGTCATTTTCAAAAGGAAATATGATTATACATTCACAGCTTAGGTTGAAGAAACAGAAGGCAGCTTAATACAGTGCAGGCTTGCTCAGAGGGAATATCCACTCGCTGAGGCCAGCATAACAAGATTGGATTCCAGTTTAATGTGGTTGTGACTCAAATCCCTTTGGAGAGTTTGTTTGACAATCTGACAAAGTTATCTCAAGAAAAATAGGTTAAAAAACATAAACTTGACTTCAGTAACTGCATTTCCTCTTCAGCATGTAGAGTATTTTGCCTGGAGGCCCCTGCAGCCTGAAGCCCCATAGGTAATACCACTTTGTGCCTTTACATAAACCAAAATGTTTTAGCAGGCATTTTGCTCCAAGAAAAGGTTTGCCATGTGATCTTAATATGAGGAAATAAGGTCTTTCTGATCTCTCTATATGAAAAAGAGAATATGAAGGAGATGAAGTGTAACTGTTGTTACTGCAAGGACATGGGCTCATTCCCAGTAATTTCTAACCACTGTTTAGTTATATTTGAGTAGATGCCTAGTTCCCTCATGATGCATTTCAGAAATTCCTATTTAGACTTGAGTCCTCACACTTACTGTCAAAGCAGAAAGTGCTAAGTGAAAGTGAATGCACAGCACTGTTCCCCAGATGGGAAATGGAGGCCCAGAGAAATGTGCCATGTTGCCTTTGGGGCTAATTGCTTAGTCACTGGCAGAGTCGAGTCACTCCCACACTCTGTCTTCAGGCACAGTCACAGACTTGCAATGGCAGTAATTGGAGCCTTCAAGATATTACAACCTCTAACTATTCATTACTGTCCTCAGTTGTCATTCACCATCTTTCTGCTGGTGGTTACCAACCCACAGTTGAGCCACCAGAACAGATTATGTAAATCCTAAAGATTCAAAGCCTAATCAGACAGGTCTTCTCAAGTCACCTTCATCTCCTATGAGGAAAAACTGAGAGAGCTGAGTTTGTTCCCCATGGAGTAAAGAAGGTTCCTGGGAGACCTAATTTTGGACTTTAAATACATAAAAAGGAGCCTACAAGAAACATGGAGACAGACCTTTTAGTAGGGCATTTTCCAATATAAGGACTCATCCTTTTAAATTAATAGAGGGTTGATTTAGACTAGATATAAGGAAGAAATCTTTCATTATGAGGTTGGTGAAGCCCTGGAACTGTTTGCCCAGAGAGGTGGTAGATGCCCCATCTCTAGAAATATTCAAGGCCAGATTGGACAGGACTCTGAGCAACCTGATCCGGTTGAAGATGTCCCTGCTTATTTCATGGGGGTTGGGCTAGATCACCTTTAATGGACCCTTCTAACCCAAACTAGTCTATGATTTTACTATCTTATCTCTGGTTTAGGTTAAGCTGGATGAAGCATGACTGTGCTGACAGCTCTGTCATAAATTTAAGAAGTGGTCACAAAGAGCTGGAACAGGTAACTTCTTGCACTTCTCAGGTGCCTTTGCAGCAGTAAATCTAACTACACACTTTTTTTCTCACCAACTGAGCATCCCATGTGATGTATTGCAGATTCTTGAAGACTATACTCTTCTACATCTCTGGCTGCAATCTATTCTAATGTTTCGGTCACCATTGCATCCTAGAAATTAACTATGTGTACACACTGGTAAACCTGGTTACTACTGCTTTGATAAGTAAAGAATGGCTTTACAGATCAAGATAGGAAAGCTAAGCTTTGCCTGTCTAGTCAGCCACTCAGGATACCATGAGGAACAATACATGGTACAGTTACATGATGCCATCTTTGAATGTGTTGCAATGATCTCCTTTTGGCTGAACTTGGAAGAGAATGTCTGACCTGGCTACTTAGAGAAGCCAAGAAGGTGTTTAGATACTATGGTTTAGAGCACCTAAGTCCAAATCAGAAACAAGGTGATCAGAAGAGCAAATCATTGGCATTTATTTTTAAAAAAATTGGAACTGTAACTTACCAGAATATATGATTTAACTGGGTATAAGCTGATCACCTTACTTCATTAGAGAATCCCTCTGTAGTCTCTAGAGCATTCACTAGTCCCTTCTTCCTTACATCCTGTTCCCTGCATTTTGAAGTGATAAGCAAGCTGAATCCATATCTTGTTCCATCTGTTTGGAAGTTTACTGATGCTTGATGCCTTCCTTACCAGTGCCATTTTTTTTCACCATTACACCAGCCATCACCATGACCTCATTTTCCCAACTTATGACCTCATGTATTCTCTGCTAGTGCATGCCGCAGATGGGGATCTTACTTTTGTTGAACCCCATCACCTTGTTTTCCTCTCAAGGTCCAGCATTTGAACACATCAATGCCAACAGCTGTAGCTCACTCACTTTTCACCTGAAGTGACTCCAAGCCAGGGCCTGGCCTAGCAGAGCAGTGAGGCTTTGCATGCTTAAAATTTGCAGTGGACAGACCCCTGGAAAAGCAGCCCCAAACTAGATGCAAGCATTGTGCAGTAGGATTCTCAGAAGTATGGCACAGGATATTTTTGGAAGCACAAATTAACATGAGTGGCTGACCATGACAGCAGACTGTCCTGCCTCCAGGGTATCAGATGAGGAGTACAGAGAACACAAGCTTCATGAGGTCTCTTAAACCAGCTGAAGATGACCCCAACACAATGCTGCAGTGACCCAAGATGCTGATAAATAACCAGGACAGGTCACAAGACAGAGAGAGAGGATAGAGACTCAGTTGAACAACTTTCACTCTGAATTCCTGCATGTCTCACTCTGATCGTGAGCTGGGGCCCTTCCAAAGGGTATTCTGAACTTCAGCATTGTCTTAATGCCTTTTAAACTCCAAATTGGTTTGGATACAAATGTTAGGAGTCAAGAGCTGCCACCTCAGAGATAGCTAAAGGCCCTTTCTCCTCAGTGTTTAGCAAATATCACTGGTCAGGTGGCCACCTTCCTGAGAAACATCTAAGATCTGGTATTTAGGAACATTTCCTTTCACAAGCTTTCCTCATATTCTGGATCTCCCCATATTTTAAGTATAACGTTCTGCAGGTGGTCCTAGCTCTTCTCACAGACTCAGATGCCACAGTGTCGTGGTTTTGCTAG
>WBMZ01007771.1:0-11474 GCA_013400975.1 Atrichornis clamosus | reverse complement strand
CAGCTCCAGAATCCTGGAATGGTTTCATTTGGAATGGACCTGAAATCCCATCCCATTCCCACCCCATTCCATGGGCAGGGATCCTCCCGCTGTCCCAGGGTGCTCCCATCCCAATCCAACCTTTCCTGGGACACTGCCAAGGATTCCCAGCTTCTCTGGGAATTCCATCCCAGCCCCTCCCAGCCGGGAATTCCTTCCCAAGACGGGATTTTAGGGAATGCTTTGTGCCGCTGTTGAGCTGCTGCTTCTCCAAGGAAAACCTTGGAGCTGGGAACAGCAGGGATTATCCCAGCTCCCTTTTTTCCGGGGCTGAGCGCTGCACAAGTCGCCAATCCCAGAATCCCGGAATGGTTCGGGTTGGGAAGGACCTTCGGGATCGTCTCATCCCGGAAAATAAAACCTCTCCCGGAGTTTTCCTGCCCAGGATTTCCTGGTTTAATCCCAGCGGGAATTCTCTCCGTGGCGCTTCCCATCCCTTCGTTCCCGTGCCTTTGGCTCTCATTCCCTCTTTCCCTTGGGAAAATTATTCCCAGATGGATTTTTCCTCCCCACTTCCGTCACCTTTCCTTGGAAATTCCAGATGCTCCCGTCCCGCTCTACTCCAGGATTCCCCTGGCTCAGGCATTCCGGGTTCGGATTGGAATCCGTCCCCTCATTCCCGCCTTTGTTCCGTGGGCAGGGACAGCTCCCAATATCCCTTGGAAAATTCCAGGGGTGAGGCAGCCACAGATTCTCTGGGAAGTCCGTTCCAAGGCCTGCCTGGAAAAACCACCGGGAAGATTCGGGATCTCCGGAGCTTGGGACAAGCGGCGGATTTTCCGTGGATTTTAGGATCTATGGAAGGAATTCCAGAATTAAAATTATTTATAATTAGCCCTAAAAATTAATCCCTAAAAATTAATTAANCTTGGGACAAGCGGCGGATTTTCCGTGGATTTTAGGATCTATGGAAGGAATTCCGGAATTAAAATTATTTATAATTATCCCTAAAAATTAATTAATAATAATCCCTAAAAATTGCCGGAGCCGCATCCCAGATGGACAATCCCTGGTTTTCACAGGAGCCTGGACAAGCAGCTGGAATGAGGGAATTTTCCAGGAGATTCCCAGGATCTGAGTGAATTCCGGCTTAAATTCCAAATTGGAATTAAACTTCCAAGGCTTCCACGGAGAAAAATTCCAGCGGGAGAAACCCGGCAGGAAAATCCAGCTGAGGATGGAGCAGGGATCGGTTTGGATTTGGGATGGGAAAACCACCGGGAAGATTCGGGATCTCCGGAGCTTGGGACAAGCGGCGGATTTTCCGTGGATTTTAGGATCTATGGAAGGAATTCCGGAATTAAAATTATTTATAATTATCCCTAAAAATTAATTAATAATAATCCCTAAAAATTGCCGGAGCCGCATCCCAGATGGACAATCCCTGGTTTTCACAGGAGCCTGGACAAGCAGCTGGAATGAGGGAATTTTCCAGGAGATTCCCAGGATCTGAGTGAATTCCGGCTTAAATTCCAAATTGGAATTAAACTTCCAAGGCTTCCATGGAGAAAAACTCCATTGAAACCCGGCAGGAAAATCCAGAGGATGGAGCAGGGATCGGTTTGGATTTGGGATGGGAAAAACATCTTGGAAATGAGACCCCAAAAAAAACCCCAGGGATAAAGCGAAAGATTTTCCCGGTCGGGATCCTTGGAATGGCTGAAATTCCCGTTAAACTCAGCACCAACAAATCCCCGGTCGGAATTTGGGATTCCTGGAGTTAAAAAGAAGGAATGAATAAATCCGGGGATACAAAAGTCCCCGGTAAATCCTGGGATTTCCACGGGAGGCACTTCAGGATTAATTTCGGACGAATAAATCCCATAAAAACCGCTGGCCACGGAAAACATTCCGACAGCGACGCCCGAGAATTCCGGGAGAAGCCGCGGTGGCGCCCTTGCGCCGGCAGGGATTGGAGGCAGAGGGAATTCTCTTGGAATTAACTCCATGCCAGGGAGTTCAGGACCCCTTTATCCACCTCATTGGATTATCCACGGGAAGTTTTCCGGCTCATTAATTCCATGGAGGAGCTCAAATGGGATTTGGAGCAACTTCCACCCCCCCCCCCCCTCATCCGGCGGCGTTCGGGAAGTTGGGATCACCTGGATTTCCTGGACAGGCGCCGCAAAAATTTGGGGAAAACTTCCTTGTTTCCCCTCTATTTGATCCCTGTTTATCCCAAAGCCGGCAGTGGGAAGGAGGCGATGGAAGCCTGCGGATTTTCCTGCTTTTCCGGGGATATTTGGAGGCTCCGGTGGATTTTTTTTTTTTGGGAGCTCTGATGGGAATTTTTATCCAGCGTGGGAATCGTTGGGAGCGTGGGAATTATGGCTGAGGAACAGGGAGGAGTTCGGGACGAAAGGTGGGAGAGGGAGAATTTGGGAGAGAAGGAAATCCGAGGAGTGGGAGATTCCCTTAAATCGGATTTAATCCAGCGACATTCCGTCATGAATCAAAATCATTGGAATGGAGGTGGAAAATCCCGATCCCACCCCATTCCGTGGGCAGGGATCCTCCCGCTGTCCCAGGGGGCTCCAGCCTGGCCTTGGGCAGGTCCCGGGATCCAGGGGCGGCCACAATTCCCTGGGAATTCCATCCCAGCCCCTCCCCACCCTCCCAGCCGGGAATTCCTTCCCCAGATCCCAGCCCAGTCCCCCCTTTCCCAGTGGGAAGCCATTCCCGGTGTCCTGTCCCTGCATCCCTTGTCCCCATCCCTCTCCGGCTCTCCCGGAGCCCCTTGAGGCTCTGGAAGTGACTCCAAGGTTTCCCGGGATCCTTCCCTTCTCCAGGGGAACATTCCCAGCTTCCCAGCCTGGCTCCAGAATCCTGGAATGCTTTGGGTGGGAAGGGAGCTGAAATCCCATCCCATTCCCACATTCCATGGGCAGGGATCTTCCTGCTATCCCAAGGTGCTCCCATCCCAATCCAACCTTTCCTTGGACACTTCCCGGGATCCAGGGGCAGCCACAATTCCCTGGGAATTCCATCCCAGCCCCTCCCCACCCTCCCAGCCGGGAATTCCTTCCCCAGGTCCCACCTCTCCCTGCCCTCCATCTTCCCAGGGAATGCGCAATTCCCAAGTCTCCTTTCCCGCCTCAAACCCCTGAAAATCCAGGGAAAAACAAACAAAGAAGAAATCCCAAACCCAGGCCGTGACGAGGAATTCCATGGATTCCAGCAGCTCCCTAAAAACCAGGGAACGTCACTCTGTTCCCACAAACATTCCCAGGTCCCTCTTGCTCTTCCCAGAATCTCCTCAATCCCTCCCTTCCCGGAGCCCTCCGTGACCCCGGAATGTTCTCCCGAAATGTTAAACCACCCCGGCCACGGAGCCGGAGCCGTAAATCCCGGCATCCTCGGGAATTTTACGGCGCTCCGAAGGCTTCGGATCGTCAGGAGCCACAAATCATCCCGACGGGTTTGATTCCCGGGATGGCGTTTCATCCCGGAGATTTTATGGCTCCGCCGCTGGGAGCCGGGATTTACGGCGGCTCCGGAGGTGCCTCATTGAAATTCCGGGAAAAAAGAAAAAAAAAAACAGGGAAAAATGTCCCTGGAGCTGCTCCGAGGAGGAGAACTTGGGAGAAATTTTTCCTTTTCTTTCCCGAAGTTTTGTGGGAAAGGCCGGAGTTCGGGGATCATCCTGGTTGGATCTCGGTCCAGGGAAATGTGGGGGTCCCCGGATCCCGGGAAGTGTCCCAGGAAAGGTTGGATTGGGATGGGAGCACCCTGGGATAGCGGGAGGATCCCTGCCAGTCATTAGTACTATTATTATTAGCATTATTAGTAGTATTAGTAATATTAGTAGTATTATTAGTAGTATTATTATTAGTAGTAGTAGTAGTATTCATATTATTAGCATAATTAGTAGTATTATTCATATTATTATTTATTAGTATTATTGTTGGTATTATTTATATTATAAGTAGTATTATTAGTATTATTCATATTATTTGTATTATTAGTATTATTAGTAGTATTAGTAGTATTATTTGTATTATTGTTAGTACTATNGGAAAGAAATTCCCGGCGGGGAGGGCGGGGAGGGGCCGAGCTGGAATTCCCAGGGAATTGTGGCCGCCCCTGGATCCCGGGAATCCTCCAAGACCATCTGCGCTCCCCCTGCTCCGGCAGAACATTCCCAAACCACGGACCAGGACGATCCTTATGACCCTTCCCGCCCCATCCCGTAACTCCACCCTTCCCTCCCGCGCTCCGGCCGGCTCCGGCGCGTTCCCGAGGCGGGAAATCCTTGGAATGCTCACCGTCGAAGACATTCCGGCTGTACTGGGTGGTGGAGGCCAGGGGCAGGCAGGTGGTGTCGAATTTATTCCCGTAATTCCCGATGCTGACCTCGAACTGGACGGCTCCGTCCACATCCCGGAGCATCGTGGCCGAGTAGAAGGCGGCAAACAGGGAATATTTCCGCCGGCGCAGGAATTTCTGGGGAAAACGGGAACGCGGCCGTGGAGGAGAGGTCGCTGTCGACCTCCGGAACGCGGGGGTCCGTCCTGAGGGATCTGGGAAAGGGCGGGAGCCGTGGGAAAGGAGGAGGGCGTTGGGAACGGGGGCCGGCCTGGGAAAAATGGGAATGGGGTTGGGGGTGGAATTCCAGCTCTCCGCCGGCCGCTGGAATGCTGGAGCCGGCTGGGAGTCGGGATTCGCTGCCAGGGGAGAACAGGATGAGAGGGAACGGCCGCAAGTTGTTCCAGGGGAAATTCAGGTCGGATAGGAGCAGGGATTTTTCCGTGGAAAAGGCGGCCGGGCATCGGAAGCGCCCAGGGAGGTTTGGAGTCCCCATCCCTGGAGGTGTCCATGGAATTCCCGGAGGCGGCACTCGGTGATCCGAAGGGATCGGGCACGGCTTGGACGCGGGGACCCCGGAGGGCTTTTCCAACCTCAGGGATCCCGGGGTTCCGGGATTCCGTGACCCCGGCAGGCACGGCTCAGCGCCGGCTCCAAGGTGGGAATTTCAGTGCAGAGGGAATAACAAACGTTGGATCGCGGGAATTCCGGGGGAGATTTTTAGGGAAAAACCGATGGAAGAGGAGGCTCCAACTTCCCGTGGAAAAGGAGCTCCAGGAGCCAACCCGAGGGAGGCGGAATGGAGGGAAATATCCCACGGCTCCATGGGAAACCTTGGAGTCACTTCCAGGGGCGCTCCGGGAGAGCCGGAGAGGGATTGGGACAAGGGATGGAGGGACAGGACACCGGGAATGGCTTCCCACTGGGAAAGGGGGGAGTGGGCTGGGATCTGGGGAAGGAATTCCCGGCTGGGAGGGTGGGGAGGGGCTGGGATGGAATTCCCAGGGAATTGTGGCTGCCCCTGGATCCCGGGAAGTGTCCAAGGCCGGGCTGGATCCACCTGGGATGGTGGGAGGTGTCCCCGCCGATGGAATGCTGGGAATGGGATGGAATTTCCGATCCCTCCCAATTCAAACCATTCCAAGATTCCAGGATAAAATTCAGCCCGATCTCCCCTTTCCCAGTGGGAAGCCATTCCCTGTGTCCCGTCCGTCCATCCCTTGTCCCAATCCCTCTTCAGCATCCCAGGATTCTGGAGCTGGGAGAGCTGGGAATGTTCTCCCGGAGAAGGGAAGGATCCAGGGAAATCTTGGAGTCACTTCCAGAGGCGGAAGGGGCTCCGGGAGAGCCGGAGAGGGATTGGGACAAGGGATGGAGGGACAGGACACCGGGAATGGCTTCCCACTGGGAAAGGGGGGATTGGGCTGGGATCTGGGGAAGGAATTCCCGGCTGGGAGGGTGGGGAGGGGCTGGGATGGAATTCCCAGAGAAGCCGTGGCTGCTCCGTCCCGGGAAGTGTCCGAGGCCGGCTGGGATTGGGATTGGAGCCCCCTGGGATGGCGGGAAGTGCCCACGGACCGGGATGGGATTTCAGGACCATTCCCACCCAAGCCATTCCACGATTCCGCGGTCGGCTCATCCCACGCGGGAGCCGGGATGGATCACGGCACCAACACCCGCATCCCTTCCGGAGTATCCCGATCCCGGAGCCCCCCGGGATCCGGCCTCCTTCCCGGCCATTCCCGTACCTCCACCCTCAGGATGTCATCCATGGGAATGTCCTCCACCTTCTGCTCCAGCTGCTCCCCGAGTTTGGTCTCCAGCTCCACCAGGATCCGGCCTCGATACGCGGCTCCCTCTCCCTTGGGAACGACCGGGAACGAGCGTGAGGAATTCCCGGAGTTCCCGGAATTCCCAGGAATTCCCGGAATTCCCGGGATTCCCGGGATTCCCATCCCGAGGCTGAGCTTCCAAGGAGCTCCACTGCAGAGGAGCCAGACCAGGCAAAGAATCCCAGCGGGCGCTTCCCAGGCGGGATTTTCCGGGAGCAGAGCGGGATCGGGAAGCGTTAGCGGGAAGCGCCGGGAAAAACAGCGGAAGCTCCTGGCGACGAAGCCGGGCTGGGTTAGGAGCCGCTTTTTTTTTGGGAAAAGGAGGAGCCGGAGGATTATTTCGGGATGCGTCGGGAAGCAGCCGGGGTCACCTTTCCCAAATTGAGCGTCTCGTAGGGATCGGGAAAAGCGCTGAATTCCCGGGGGCTCCCGTAGAGGTTGAGGAAGCAGGGCCCGAAGGTCGGCAGGAATCCCAGCCCGTCATCCGCTGGGAATGGCAGGGAAAACGGGAATTAGGGATTCCCGGAGGCGCCTGGGGCGGCTGCGTCCCCGGGATCGCCAGAAGTCGCCAAAATCCCGCCGCTTCCGGGTGGGATTTGGGTTTTTTTTTTGGGATGGGAGGAAGACGAGGAGGGCGCAGCAAGGAGGGAATTCCCGGTCCGAGGAAGGATTCCCGGGAAAAGCGGGGGCCGGTGATAGGGATCGGAGAAAAGTGGGAGCGACGGGAAAAGAGGGAAAGGCCTCGCGTCGCGCCAGGTTGGAATTCAGGGAATGTTCCTTCCGGGAAAGGGTTGTCCAGCCCTGGCACAAAGGGGTGGAGTCCCCATTCCCGCCGGGATTGAGGATCCCTCTGGATGTGGCACTTGGAAAATGGGAAGTGGAAGCCCGGGCGGACTCCATGGACCAGAGGGATTTTCCAAGCTCATCAATCCTGGGATTCCACGGAGGGAGAGGGCGGCTGGTTTTTTATGGAATTCTGGGCGGGAGTCCCTGGCTCCCGGTTCGGCATTCCAGGCACGGCGGCATCCCGGGAATCCCCAAAGGGAGCCCATTCCCTGCTCCCCCGGGGCGGGAAGAGGCCGAGCCGGAGCCATTCCCTTTTCCCAGCTCATTCCAACCGATCCTCCCCCAGTCCAGAGAGCGGGACCGGGAAAGCCAATCCCAGGAAAGGCCGGAAAAGCGGGATAGGGAACGTACGGTCCGAGGCTTTCAGAGGCTTCCCGGGAGCAGGAAAATCATCTGGGACACAAAGAGAGGGAGAGGGGTTGGGAAAAGCGGGAAAAGGAGCATGGAAAAGGAGCACGGAGAGTTGTGGGAATGAGGATGGATATTCCCGTGGATTTCAGTGCGGAGAGGCAGGGAAAGGGAGAGAATTTCACGGAATCTTGGAATGTTTGGGTCGGGAAGGGAATTTCAGGCTCATCCGAGGACAATTCCCGCTATCCCAGGCTGCTCCAAGCCCCATCCCGCCCGGGACACTTCCAGAGGCTGCAGGATGGGAACGGAGCGGGATTGGAGCATCCCTGAGGTGATTCCCTGGCATTCCCTCGGAATCCGGCCGATCCCACGGGATGGGAGCTCCCGTTCCCGTTCTCCCTCCTGGGCTCTCTCTCTGTCCCTCCAGCCCATCCCAGGATTTTCGGTTGGGATTGGGAAGAGGGGATGGAGCGTGGGATAGGGAACACTGGAATCCCCCGGATGGCGTCCTGCTGGATTCCGGCCGGATCCGGAAAACCCGGGAATCGTGGAACGTTTGGGTCGGGAAGGGGATTTAAAGCCCATCCCAGGATTCGTGTTGGGATCGGGAAGAGGTTGCCGCCAGATCCATGAAATCCCGGAATCTCGGAACGCCTCGGGAGGACCCTCGAGCTCATCCCATTCCATGGGCACTTCCCACTATCCCAGGCTGCTCCAAAGCCTTTCCAACGCGGCCGTTCCGCGTCCCCGCGGCTCGCGCCGGATCCCAAATCCAAGCGAGGGAATTCCCGGCGGGATCACAGATTCCGTTGGGAATGCCCGGTGAAGGCTCCCAACCCTCGGCAGCTCCAAAGCCGCATCCCGATTTCCCGCTTTCCCAATGACTTCCCAACTTCCCGCCCGGCCCTGGGGGCGCCGGCGGGACCTTGGCCTCGGAATCCTGGGATTTGGAGCAGCAGGAGCCGGGATGGGAATTCCCAGCCTGAACGTCACCCCCGAGGCGCCACCAGCGGGAAGGGGCCTCTCCCAGCATTCCATGGATCTGCAGCCTCCATTCCCACCCCATTCCCAGGGATCAGCCAAATCCCCAATCCACAAGGGTTGGATCCATTGGAAAACCAGGAATGACCCCCGGGAGCCCATCCCGTATTCCCAACAATCACGGGGCCAGGGACACCCCCAGGCCATTCCCACCCCCCAGCTTTCCATGGATCTGCAGCCTCCATTCCCACCCCATTCCCAGGGATCGGCCAAATCCCCATCTCCAGAGGGGTTGGATCCATACGAAAAACGGAGAATGACCCCCGGGGTCCCAGCCCGTATTCCCAACAATCACGGGGCCAGGGACACCCCCAGGCCATTCCCACCCCCCAGCTTTCCATGGATCTGCAGCCTCCATTCCCACCCCATGCCCAGGGATCAGCCAAATCCCCAATCCAGCGGGGCTGGATCCATCCGGAAAACCGGGAATGCCCCCCGCGATCCCATCCCGTCTTCCCAACCATCACAGGGACCGGGACTCCCCCAGGCCACTCCCCCCCTCCAGCATTCCATGGATCTGCAGTTTCCACCTCCTTCCCATTCCCAAGGATTGGCCAAATCCCCAAATCCAGAGGGGTTGGATCCATGTAAAAAACCAGGAATGACCTCTGGAATCCCATCCCATATTCCCGACAATCACGGGGACAGGGACACCCCCGGGCCCTTCCCACCCTCCAGCATTCCATGGATTTGCTGTCTCCGTTTTTCCCCCATTCCCAAGGATCGGCCAAATCCCCAATCCAGACGGGTTGGATCCATGAGGAAAACCGGGAATGACTCCCGGGATCCCACCCCATATTCCCACCAATCACGGGGACAGGGACGCCCCCGGGCCATTCCCACCCTCCTCCAGCATTCCATGGATCTGCAGCCTCCGTTTTTCCCGCCATTCCCAAGGACCGGCCAAATCCCCGATCCAGAGGGGCTGGATCCATCAGGAAAACCGGGAATGCCCCCCGGGATCCCATCCCGTGTCCCCAGACAGGGACAACGACAGCGACCGTGCCACCCCCACCCTCCGTGGCCGCGCTTCCCAAATCCCACCGCAATTCCCGCCGCTCTTCCCGGCCTTACCCTCCAGCTCCCCGCCGGGCGCCGAGATCCCGGACATTCCCAGGAAAACGGTGCCGATGACGTCATCGCGGGACAGGCGGTCCCTGGGGGTGGCATCGCCTGCGCTGTCACCCCTGCCAGCTCCGGGAACACCCGGAACGCCGGGAACGCCGGGAACAGCGGGAATGCCCGGGAACGCCCGGGAACGCCCGGGAACACCCGGGAACATCTGGGAACACCGGGAACACCCAGGAACACCCGGGAACACTGGGAATACCCCGGGAACACCGGGAATGCCCGGGAACACCGGGAATGCCCGGGAATGCCCCGGAATGCTGGGTATGCCCGGGAATACCTGGGAATACCCGGGAATACCTGGGAACACCAGGAATGCCCGGGAACATCGGGAACATCTGGGAACACCAGGAACACCCAGGAACACCCTGGAACACTGGGAATACCCCGGAACACCGGGAATGCCCGGGAACACCTGGAAACACTGGGAACACCTGGGAATACCTGGGAACACCGGGAATACCCGGGAACACCCGGGAATGCCTGGGAACACCCGGGAACACTGGGAATGTCCGGGGACACCAGGAATGCCTGGGAACACTGGGAATGCCCGGGAACACTGGGAATACCCAGGAATACCCGGGAACACCGGGAATGCCCAGGAACACCGGGAACACCGGGAATGCTCGGAAACACCAGGAATGCCCAGGAACACCCAGGAACGCCTGGGAACACTGGGAACACTGGGAACACCGGGAATACCTGGGAACACCAGGGAACACCAGGAATGCCCAGGAACACCCAGGAATTCCCAGGAACACCGGGAATGCCCGGGAATACCCAGGAACACCGGGAATACCCAGAAACACTGGGAATGCCTGGGAACACTGGGAATACCCAGGAACACTGGGAATACCTGGGAATGCCGGGAACATCCGGGAACACTGGGAATGCCCGGGAACACCAGGAATGCCCAGGAACACCCAGGAATACCCAGGAACACCGGGAATACCTGGGAATGCCGGGAACACCCGGGAACACCGGGCATGCGCGGGAATACCTGGGAACACCGGGAACGCCGAGGAACACCGGGAATACCCGGGAACACCGGGGAACACCGGAAATGCCCGGGAACACCCCGGAATACCTGGCAACACCGGGAATGCCCGGGAATACCCAGGAACACTGGGAACGCCCAGGAACACCGGGAACACCCGGGAACACTGGGAATGCCCGGGAACACCGGGAATGCCCGGGAACACCGGGAATGCCCGGGAACACCGGGAATGCCCGGGAACACCGGGAATGCCCGGGAACACCGGGAATGCCCGGGAACACCGGGAATGCCCGGGAACACCGGGAATGCCCGGGAACACCGGGAATGCCCGGGAACACCGGGAATGCCCGGGAACACCGGGAATGCCCGGGAACACCGGGAATGCCCGGGAACACCGGGAATGCCCGGGAACACCGGGAATGCCCGGGAACACCGGGAATGCCCGGGAACACCGGGAATGCCCGGGAACACCGGGAACGCCCGGGAACACTGGGAATGCCCAGGAACACCAGGACTACCCAGGAACACCGGGAACGCCGGGAACGCCCTTCCCGCTCACCTGTCCAGCAGGCGGATCCGCAGGCGCTCGCACATGGATGGGAACTGGGAAGAGGGAGGCGGGAATGGGATGAGCGGGATTGGGGAGCTCGGGGCCGGCGGGAGGGGACCCTGCGGACCCCGGCGCTCACCGCGGCCGGCAGCGCCAGGAGCTGCTTCCAGTCGGGATTGGCGGTTTTCTCCTGGATCCGGGAGCGCAGCTGGGAGAGCAGGGGTGGGAACAGGGAACAGGGAACAGGGAACAGGGTCAGCGGCGGGCGCGGGAATGGCGCGGATTTCCCCATCCCGGGAGTCGGGAAGGCCTGGATCGCCCGGGATTGGGCCTTGGGGTTGTCTAAAATCCCGGCCGTGGGTTTCCCAGAATCCAGCCTCGAGAT
>WBMZ01007770.1:0-180415 GCA_013400975.1 Atrichornis clamosus | reverse complement strand
TCCCCTCCCCTCCCCTCCCTCTCACCACTGACTTGAGAAATTGGTAGGTCCCATTCATGCTGTAACAGATTGCCTTTAAAAAACATTGGTTTGCCCTGCTACTTGAAGAAAGGCCAGTTGCAGTGGTTTTATTATTTTACCACCACAAAACCACACACACAAGGGGCCCTATAGCCCATGGAGGCCCATGGTGGAGCAGATATCCACCTGAAACCCATGGAGCTCCCAAAGCTGGGGGAGGTGGGTGCCTGAAGGAAGCTGTGGCCCTGTAGGAAGCCCATGCTGGAGCAGTCTGTTCCTGAAGGACTGCACCCTATGGGAGGGACCCGCACCGGAGCAGTTAATGAAGAACTGCAGCTGTGGGAAAGACTCTCCTTGGAGAAGTTCACCGAGGGCTGTCTCCTGTGGGAAGGGACCTCATGCTGGAGTGTGAGGAGTCCTCGCCCTGAGGAGAAAGGAGCAGCAGAGGCAACCTGTGATGAACTGACCACAGCTCCCATTCCTGTCTCCCTACACCGCTGCAGGGAGGAGGTAGAGAATCAGGAGTGAAATTTAGCCTGGGAAGAAGGGAGGGATGGAGGGAAAATGTTTAAGATTTGGTTTTATTTCTCATTATCCTACTCTGATTTGATTGGTAATAAATTCAATTAATTTCCACCCAATTTTTGCCCATGATGGTAATTAATGAGTGATCTCTCCCTGGCTTTATCCTGACTCACAAACATTTCATTATAGTTTCTCTCACCTGCCCAGCTGAGTGATAGAGAGGCTTTGGTGGGCACCTGACATATAGCCAGGGCCAACCCACCACATCTTGTCTTCAGGGAATGGCCATCACCTTATTCCTTACTTATATTTTTAGTGCTTTCCTGGCAAAGAGAAAAGGCCTTGTGACTGATGCTTATATCCCATTGAAATCAAGGTAATATGTGTGCTTTGCAACAGGGCTCTGAATCTTATCCACCCAGCAAAGGAGGATTATTCTAGCACTCTTCTGACAACCTGTCATAAAGAAAACGGCCCACCCTTCACCTTTCAGATACCAATAAGAAAGGTTTTGAACCTAAATTAGCTGAGTGTTTTAAAGTAAAAATAAAAAAAAAAATCCATCTCTTAAATCTAGGTGTCTCCACATGTGGCCTAGGGCTGAGATAACTGTTTCAACACAAGGTTCTCATGCCACTTAAGATGCCATGGGTAGTCCAGCATGCCCAGAAGAATGGGCAGATTTGGCACAGGACCCATGTCCTTTTTGGTTCAGCAGCTGGGGGTCCAGAGGGATATCCTATGGTATCCTAGATGGCAGTAGATGTCTGTTTGTGGATACCTGAATTTAACCCTTGGTATTTAGAGTAAGCAAGCCCAAAAGAGCATTTATTTTCATCATAATTTAAGACTAGCTGAATTAATCCACAGTGACTGTATAGACTACACGGATGTGCACTGACAGGAATGGGAACTTAGACTGTGGTACACAGTGGGGTCATCTCTGTATAGACCAGACCTCCCAGTGCTTCAAGCCCGTAAATAATCCTATACGGTGTCACTGTGTATGTGACATGTAATTTAGTATGAGTGAAATTCATCCATAAATGGTGAAATTAGAATCAAAAGGGTAAAAAATTTGATTTCAGGTTAAATGGACAAAAGGGCATAAGTTAAAGCAAACTAGTCTAGAGATGTTTTTAGATACTCCCCCTTCCATTCATCTGATAAAGCTAGATCTTTCCACTTTCTTTTGTTTGCATTCTCCGGCAGATCTCTCTTTCCAACAACAGCAAAGTTGCCAATTAGCAGGATTTGTTTGATCCTCAATTTAAAAATTGTTCACAGAAAGAGCAGTTTTCATCAGTATTTCCTCCACAGAACAGTTTGTTTCCTTTCAAATCAGTCATATACTTTCACTCTTGTATGTTTGAGTCAACAGGGCTTCTCTGCAATTCCTGTTAAAGAGGATTGGTTGGTTTGTTATTATTGTTTGTCATTTAGTCAGCCTCCAAGGAGCCAAGCAATTTCCTGTAAAAGTGAAAACACAAAGAACTATGTTATCTAATTAAAGACATAGTAAGTTGTAGAAAGAAACACCAGGCAGCAAGGCTGAGAAAATGTGATTACTGGATTTACTGTGGCTATGACAGTATTGATGTTGATAAGCAGTGGTAAAGTTGGGGTTTTTAAAATGTTATTTTATTTGTTGTTGTGCATCTCTTAAACTGCTAGGATTTGTATTTAAGATAGCATGCCCATTCTCATACTCCTGTTGTATAGGACAGAAAATTATTTGTCCAAAAATTTAGGCCAGTGCTTGTTTCTTTGCTTTGTGTTTTTAATGGAAAATGTTTTTTGTCAGTCTGACATTTTGTATTGCTTCCATCTCTAGGAGGGGGGAAATACGCATACCAGTGATGACTGCTTTTTAGGAAAGAAGCTGAGAAGAGAAAAAATTTAGGAAAACCAGTCTGGAAAAAGAATTCGGAGGAGCAAAAAAGTTAAAAATACATGATGTGTGTGGATAAATTGGATTACCATTGAAGAAGGAGTTGCTGGAGGATGGGCATATGTGGCAATGAATTTGTGAGGAGGTATAAGAATAGTAACAGAACTTCTTATACTGAGGTATAAAAACAGAACAGAACTGATAAGTGCTTGTTGCTCAGTCTGAGAGGACCGGTTGCACTTCTGCTTCTGCAGGGCATTTGGCCCAGTTTTTAATCAAGTGCCTGATGTCTGCTCACTATATGGGAGTTGGGCCATGAGGAGATTCTGGTGTAGGTAATAGATGACCAGGAAAGGCTCCTGGCATTTATTGCTCAGGTCAGCAAAAGCTGCAGCAGTTGCAGCAATCTGGAAATTAAATCCTCCTGTAAACAACCCAAACCTAGAAGTTCTTTGAGGTTGGATAATGACTGTCAGAGAGATTTCAGGTATTTGTAGTTGGTAGTTCACTGTACGTGAGTTAAGAACTGGGCTTGGCTGGCTCCTGGAACTTCTGCCAGCCAAGAGATGGAGGTCCACAATATGAGCAGTGTTGCCCAGATTCACTTTAGGGCACAGGGAAGGCATCCTGATGCATATACAACAAATATTCTCTTTGACAGGTTTTGCCTGGGGAAGTGGTGGAACTGCATATAGCATTGCCTCCCTGATTTTCCTGTTCCCTAAAGAATCCAAGCTAGTCTGTCTTTCCATATAAGCATTTGTCTTGCTTCATCATTTCCAAGACCCAGCCTGTGCCATGAATAGCTGTATTCTCTACCCATACAGATCACTGATCCTTTTTTTAAGTAATACTTTTGCTGTATGCCTTCCTTCTGTGTTTCTGTTTATTAGTGTCACTAGTGCAGAGACTTTGTGAGTGTCTGCCAGCCTTGTGTGCTCCCTTGATCACCTGCTGGCCAGCCGTGTTAATCACACAGAAAGTCTTGGGATAGGCATGAGCCTAATGAAATTGTATGGGAGGGAGAGCCAAGATAGTCCAGCTGTGTGGCTGTGCTCTCACTCTGTGATATATTTGTGGTGTGGTACTAACCCCATGCCAGTTTTCCTCTCCTCCTACCTATCCCCAGTGTCCCTGGGTTACTCTGGAGTCAACAGAAAGGGTTATGAACTGAGGGTAGGAAGAAAGACTCAGTGGAGCCACCCATGGAAGAGAGAAATTATAGATTAAATTTATTTTATCTTGTAACATTTCAACATCTCTGAGATAGGAACATGATTTTTTTATAGGGGGATGCATTTCTTTTGCCAGCTGGTCCTTATAAATATCTGAACACCAGTTTTGATCAGGTTTGTGCCTATTACCTTTCTGCTACTGAAGTTGCTGAGAGACTCAAGAGTGGCCAATGAAACCAGCATCTGATTTTTTCAGTTAATTTGATTATAAATTATGTAGGGCAGGAATTTCATTGTTTTTACAACAGTGTCAAATCTCAGCTAGGACAACAACAACATAGCAACAAGTATGGCTAGTCTGAAAAGAAGTAAAGCAGCTAAATTAATTTAATTACTTGGCCTGTACTCTTCTATATTCTACCCTGTTACTAGTACAGAATTGTGGCTCTAATGATGCAACAGTCAGCCAGCATTTTCACTGAGTTGCTCTTTCCAGAGTTTTATAGCTTATCTGTATAATTAAGTTCTAGTATGAAGGGTGCACACAGAATAAGCAGCTCTTCTGAAAATATTGGAAGAAAACTCCACACCTCTAACTTTTAACTTTGAGGATGCTTTAGAAATGAAGAAGCAAACACTGTACTTAATAAATACTGTAAATATTGTTTTTCATGCATCTACCAAAACAGAAAGGAAAAAAACTTGGTTAAGTGATTAATCTAAACTGAAGCTGTATTTGTTGATGTTTTTAAAGGGAAAAATAGACAATATCATACAAATTATGCACTGTCGTCATTTTATCTTTTTAACTCTGAAACTTCACAGGTGTCTTAGCATGAATTCCAGTCCATTTCAACCCACAGTTTAAATTAATTTTCCTCTAGGTCTGCTTTACTGTAAAATTGTTTGACAGGTTTGAAATGACAAGTAATTAGCAATTTTTCCATTCTAAATATCCAGGGCGTGTTGCTTTGTTATCAACTGTGTTATAGAGGGCAGGTTCGCTGCAGTCTGTACTGGGTGGGATATTGAACTTGCAGCAATGTGCACATCACAAATAAAGCTTGTAACACAAATGTTAAGTCTCAAGCAAGAAACCATATTCCAGTGAATCAATGGAAAATTTTCCAGGACTTCACTGGGGGCCAGAATTGCCCCTAGTTTTCCTAGTTTCCTTCAAATACTCATCATCTACTTTGAGTTTCACAGCCACCCTTTTCTAAATGCATAGGTTATAAATGTGAGTGTTAAAGGTTCTCTCTCTTTCTTTAGCAACCTCAGGGCATAATGTGTAAGCCATAGTACAGTACCAGTCTTTGTTTCAGAGTCTTTTCATCCAATAGGTCAAATGGGTAACAGGAGACAATTGAAAGGGATAGATCTGCTTTCTGTGACACGTTCCAAGGCATGTAGTGGCAGTAGTTCAATTGAAATCATCCATCCTCCAAAATCAACACTGAAAAATGTAAAAAACCTGCACTTTCAATACTCATTACTTTCACAGTTATGCAGCTTAGAGCAGGTTGCTGTACCTGACTGCGCCAAAGGTACTGGATACTGGGCTTTATTTTGATCAAAATCCCTTGTCCAGAAGTCTGCCTAAGTATCTATGAAAGCTTTTTAAGCATCTCCTGATGCAGCTGTTAAACACACCTTTCCAGCCTACAGAGGCTGGAAAATTTCCTAGCTGTAAATAGTAGAAGAGGACCAGGTTGTAGCAATAGAGCTTCCCTGGTCTGTATCACAAATAAGCTCTTTGTGCTCCAGCAGCCCACACCAGTAAGGAAAATGGATGATCCCAGAACACAGTGCAATATGGAGTTTTTCTAACTCACTGACATGCTCTGATAGAATGCAAACCTGCAAGGCTGACAGAGGGGACCTGTTATCAGTACTTCCTGAATATTGTACTGTAGAAACTGCTGATAAATGGCATGAGGTGACTATTGTTCTCTTTTTTTTTTTTCATTTGTGAGAGAATTCAGGCTCCTGCTGGAAACAGACTAGCACTATGAAAATCTAGGAAGAAGTTCATAAGGCTTCTATGCAGATGGAAAGGTTGCAGTATAGTTTCAGCATCAATGTACTTTAATGTTCTAAAGTAATATTTTTCCTACTAAAAAGAGAAGCAATTGGATGAAGACCTTGCAAGTAGAAATGTGCTGAGCTTACAATTCCATTTTATGAAAGAAATTAACAATGTGCTGGGCTTAGAACAAAGCACAGCACTTCAGTTCCATTCCATCCCGTCTCTAGCTTTGTGTTTCATTAAACAAGCAGGTGCTCCCAAGGTGACTCAATGCTCTTGAAATGTTTGCAACAGATCTGACAGTTGATGGGCACTTTAGAAACAAAATGACCTTTTTCTCACACACAATGGTCTTAATTGTTCCTTGCTCCATGTTTGAAGTGTGTAAAATATAGTTTATTTGATCTTGCACAAAGTGAAACATTAACTAACAAACCCTTATCATAACCTTACTTGTAGCATCAAAGTATGCTATAGAAGAAAAGATAAAGAAGAGGACACATTCTCACTCCTCTTCTGTTTCCTTTTCTTTCAACCAAGTGTTACTCAGTTCAACCAGTAGGGTATTCTCTTGCTGAATTCCTTGCCTTTGTGATCACCAGACGTTCATGTTCACTGAAGTGTTCCGTTTACCACCAGTCCAGGTGGCCGCAGCCTGGCTCTGCTCCAGGAAGTCTTAATTTTTCCAAATGTACTTCTAGCTAATGGTAAACCTTTTGCTCAGGCACATGTTGTAACTCTTAAATCAGCTATTCTTTATTGTGTATGTGTTGAATTTCATGTTACACTTCAGAACTCTGGGCCAAAGACAAACAACTTGTGAGCCGGAGATGGGGAGAGAAGGAGCAAGAAGTCATAGCTGTGTAAAACACTTGAAAGGCTTCATTAGATGTCACTGGTTCTGCTGCATTAGTTATCAGTTGTCACAGTCAACTGATCTGTTTGCCTGTTGTAGTTCGAGAGGTTGCAGTTGACAGAACTGTGTCTACCACCAATTCCTGCAACAAAGAGGTGTTTAATTTTTTTGATCTAGAGGTGTTGACTTGCTTTGGTGGATTTTATACCTCCTTTTCACATGTGCTGCGCAGCTGTTCTTAGGTCTCAGCTCTGTGTTTTTCCTGTTGCTGTGGTTAATGTGTGAATTCAGCTGAGAACATGTAGTGGCTTCCTTACTCAGCAGCGTGGCCTCACGGTGAACACCGTAGGCACAGGTAAAGTGCCGCTGTTTGTTGGTGTTTTCAATGGTACCATTCCAGTGATGCCAGCATCAGAAACCTTCTTCAAGCCAGAATTTCAAGGAAATGAAGCTTTGTGGTTTTTTAAAGTGAAAGCGGGTATCCAGCCATAGGTCCTTTGCTTTACACTGGATCATCATAACTGGCAGCAGCAAAAAGTACTTGTAGAAAAGCCTACAGCTGCTCCTCAGGAAAAACAGCACTTTGTGTAACATTTCAAGTGCTGCATAGCCACTTCAAAAGGAAAAATGATGGTTTTTAGTTTACTTTTTTTTTCTTTTGTCTTTAGAATCTGCTACAAAAACTAAGATTTACAAATTACAAATATTAAGATTTGGATTTTTGAGAGAGGGTATGTAGTCTGGACATGACATTAGGATGCTGGGACTCTTTCTAACTTGGTTTCCCAAGCTGCCTGACACATATCAACTGCTGAGCCTTCTTCCATTATAAAATGTTGATGTTTACATACTTCAAGAGGACTGGTTAATTAACAACATCTTACAGAGTGATTTCAAGATGGAAAAACATGGCAATTACTGCAAACAGTAAAGGCACTGCAGGCTAATTTTCATTGATGATAAAGTTGATTAACAAATACACAGCTCTAATAAACACTGTTACTGCTTTTGAGTGCAGGAGCAGGTGAAGAGTTGCCATGAGAACTGAGTGTGCTCAGTTCAGCACTACTGATGTCTCTTTATTATTATGATAATTGTGTTCATTGATTGCTAGGAGTAGATTCACCAAAGTGAGGAACTGTCACTCCCTCTTAACTCTGCCTGATAGTGTGCATGCTCTGTGTCATCTCAAAAGAGCAAGCACCTAATGACAGTCTCACTTCTTCATCTTACAGCCATCTTGTGATGGTGTCTCCCCTGGGGGATGCCAACACAAAAACAATGGAAGAATGTAAGGCACTGTACAAGCAGGATGCTCTATAGCATGAGGAATAACTTATAAGCATTGCCCTATTTTAGTTCTGAGCGCTAATCACCAGTACCCTGAAATTTGCTTAACCTTCCCTTCTTTAAGAAATGGCAGCTTTTGGGGGGATTTTTTTTTTATGTTGAGGCATTTTGCAATGACTTAGGGCAATACTAATGATCTTCTACCCAGTAGTTTGAGAATTCCAGAACACTTCTGTTTTTCTCCCTTACCCATTTGTTTTACTTTGTTATATCCAGCTCCAGTAAATGGTCCACTGGGTAGTGACAAATGAATTAATGTCAAAGTCATCTTTTCTCTTTTCTGAAACAGCTAAAACTCTCATTTAAGAGAGTTAAATACAGGTACACAAACTTGATCTCATTATTTTCAAACACTGTCATATGAGTTAATATGATATTGGTTACTTGTTGCTTTAGCAATACAATTAGAAACATATTTTTAAGAGGAAAAGACACATTGATGTTTCTTGAGTAATGGTCTGAACAGCCCTTCTCTGCCATGTTCTTATTTTCAGTAAAGTGTTTATTTTAAATATCTAAAGTGATGCATAGGAATAGTTACATGGGACCATTGCTAAGTGTCATGGTGAAATTCCATTGTCTATCTACAGGGTGAAAATTGCTGTAGTGAAATGCCCTTGTGTCTTTAAAAGGCAGATATGGAAAAAAACAGCACTTGATTTTGAAGGTCAGGTCCCTGTCTATACTCAGAAACAAGTCTGCTAAATGAATGTCTTAATGGGAGTTTACTGGCCTACTCCTGACGTCACTGCACAGTCAAGTAGACAGAGTAGTCTGCTTTTGTTGCTGTACCATCAAAAACCAGGTAGTCACTTACTAAGTCCAAATCAGTTATAACACATAACACAAGAGAAAGATGTCAGTACAAGTATAATTTGAGCATGACGTGCTCTATTAAATAACTGCCGGGTTTTGATTATTAAAGCCTTTAATCCTGCTAAATGGTGCATGTAAGGCAGAGGACCAGATTAATTTTAGATCCCAATTGAGATTGGAAGGCTGAACTGGGCTGATCTGATGAACAGCCAATAAACATAGACAATCACAATGTCATTTGAATAGGATCTCTGTGAAAATGGATAGTTCTTTTCCTTAAATGTCTGCTCACCGCTCATCACCAGGAATACACCTTCAGTTTTATTTTTCATTTTATGTACCAAAGTTGAGAGTGCATGCTTTAAAAAAGAAGCTCTGTAAATAAATTCATAACATTAGCACAATGCAGTATGTCATTAAAAAGAAATATAATAAGGTTTGTGAATAATGTGAATGCCTTGATTTTTCCTTGACTATTACTTAAGAACTTGAAATGTGAGGTGTATTAGAGTTAATGAAAACCATCCTACATGAAATAATGACATAACATAAGGGCTTTGTGCCTTTTTTATCAAGCACAGTAAAAGCAGAAAACACATGCCACCTATTGTCAGATCTCACATCACAATATTTTGATTATTGTTAATAGTCACATGCCTCAGTAGTCTTGAGGACTGGGGTACATCAGTCCTGCTCCCACTGTGTTTGGTGGCAGAACTAAGCCTCCCATAGGTTTCAGTAATTACAAATTGTAGCCTTAAATGGTGAACATAGAAACAAAGTGATGTAGTTATTTACTGAGCTATCTATGTTATTACAGTGGCAAAGTCACTTGGTTCTTACTCGAGTAAATTTCTTATCTCCATTAATTGTAATTAGTGTTCCATGAGAAACTAAATTTTGGTATTCTATATTTAGCAATAAAGGATTTCTATTTTGAAGAAGGAGGAAGGGGATGTTTTTTGAATGCAACATTCCTGCACTCAGTTATAAAGTGGGAGTTGTGGCTAAGCCTTTGAGCCTGCAGCTTGCAGCTGAAAGGGGGTGCTTGGTGGGGGTGAAACTCTCTGCTAGCAGATCCAAAAAGGTTTGTCATCTCAGCATTTTTTATTTTACATTTTTGTCTGATGCTGGTAGCTCCTCTCTATCTACTGTGTTTTATACATTTTATCCTTTCAGCAGGAGTCGACTGCTGCTTTCAATGCTCTGCTGACTTCCTTTCTCATCACCTTGGTACTTTTTCAGATCTGCAGCTCCCAGTTGTCACCCCAGAGTGTTCTGGCCAGCCTGGACTGTCAAGGGCCAGCGCCGAAAGAAATGTGTCCCAGGGCAGTGAAATCACTGAGCATGCACGCACCTCCCGTCTGCGGCACTGGTGGAAGCAGAGTGCGAGCACAAAGCTGTAAGTTAACTATAACCCGCCCTCAGAAACTGCTAGTGCTGCAGCATGCAGCTAGTTGGGAGGCAAGGATGTGGCATGTAGCAGAAGAGGAGACCACAGTAGATGGAGCTCTTGGATGTATTGCATCTCATTCTTGCATAGTGTTTGTTCCTGTACTAGCCGAGTTTGCGCATTTTAAGTGTAAATGTCTAAGTCTATATGCTGAGGCATTGAAACACCCAGACAGATAAATACAGACCCAGAGACACCCCTAAACATTTAGGTCTCTTGGTGGCTAAGGTGTTTCCTGCTCCCATCCCTGCCTTGCCCCAACCACAGACACACATATGTAGTCCTTTGCATGAAGATCCTGCCTTAAGTGGAGAACTGAGAAGTACTTGATAACTTGTCTGTTATCAAATACTGTCTCCTATATTATAGTATTTCACAAATTTTATGTTCTGAGGACCTACTGTTCTGCAGAGGGGAGAGAAAGTTCTCTTCAAGATAGATGTTATTAGACTTTCTTAACTGATAGCAAAATTGAGGTCTGGAAAGGCCACGTATTGCCAAAAATTACACAGAAATGGGAGGAGAGCCCCTTGTCTTTTACCAGTAATCAGTCTTAGAGACCCATAATTTCTATAGTCATCTTCCCATTGAATTTTCTATTAGGTAAATTGATACTCAGAAATTTCAACAGACAGATTAATAATGACATTTGTGAATATGCACAAGTACAGCTCAGATTTCCCCAAGTAATGAGCTTTGAAATAACAGATTTTTTTCCTTGGGTTTGTTTTTTTTCTGTCCTGTTTCTATGGCTGATTCTTTCTGTGTATACTATGGGAGCTGTAGGCCAGTTTTTAGAGAGCTGTGTCACTTCTTAAACAAAGTTAGCTTGCAGGCTTCTTAGGTTTAGCTGATTTATTATGGGTTATTTCTAGGTATCCTATTCTTTCACAATATTTGGAATGATTGTATATGGCTTTCATTAGGGGAAGTATGCAGCACCACATGTTTCTGTCCTTTTATTAGAGAAGAAAGTGCTAACAATAGTGCAGTCTTTCCACACGATTGGGTGGGGGTGTTTTTCTGAATTCACTACAAATCAGTGCTAAATCTTGGTACCTTGACTATGCACTTCTGCTATTTAAGATGCTTGGATTTCTTTAATGTTTAATTTTGTCTTAATTTAATCTTTCACTCTAAATGTCCTGGGTTGGCAACACTTACAATATTCCAACAATGCCCATATGTACTCTCAGACATCATTCCTGCTGAATATAGTTGCTTTATGCGTTTGGAAATTAAGATTTTAAAATGCTGAAAGCAATAAAATTACTTGAAGTAAAGCTTTATTCCAGCCTCCTTTATTTAATCTACTGTGTTGCTTAACTTGGAGGGAAAAAGGCTAACTTCCTATTTCCACTAATTTCACTGTTTTCTTGTAGCTCATTTGCAAAAGAATTGCATTAATGCTATGTATTTTTATTGCTTTTCAGAAATCAGGTATCAACTTCATCAGACCACAAGGACATCCTTAAAGCTCAAGACCTGTCTGTCATCATCAAAGCATATGTGCTCGTGACATCCTTAACACCTCTGCGGGCATTCATTCATTCAACCACCACTGTCTGGCATCCACCCAAGAAGAAGCATTTTACTGTAAAGGTAAAACATTTAATATCCTAATTTTTCCATCTTTCAGCAAAGTACGTAGACAGAAAACTAGAGAATATCTTTCTTCTCTTTTACCCCTTCTTTATTAGCAGTCCACAGCCTACAGTGAATATTCTCCTCAGGTACAGTTTTCATTTCTCAGAACAAGTGGAGTTTGCTTCATGAAGCAGGGAAGCATTGCCCTGTGCACTTGGGGCCTGGGATTTGCATGTCTCTGAGCCCGTTTTTATTGATGACATTTGACAGCAGTTGCAAGGTTGGAGTTTTCTCAAAAGCACAGCAGTGTGGGTGCTGCCATGCAGTAGCAGCTTTTGCGGGGATATTGACAGTGTTGTGAAAAAGGAAAGTAAATATTTAAAACAGTTTGTTTAGATTTCTTTTTTAGGTGCAGTAAAACAGACTAGAGGAGTGTCAGGGCACTTCTAAATAAGGGGAAGGAAGTATACCATGGAGAGGGTGGCCCCCCCTGATCTCAATTCTATAAAGAAAGATGTTTCATCTGTGCCTTAATTAGATTCATTCTGGACATCTCCGAGTGCCTGGAGATACCCATCTCTCTCCACATCTCGTTTGCTCAGCAGTCACATGGATTTGCAAATATGCCTTCCCATTTCCTTTCTTCTCCCAGCAAGGAACTTGCTGGACATATCAGCTCTTTGTGAAGAAGCTACAGTTGTGCTGGTGCTTCTTTCCTTTTGAAGAATTAAGGTCACAAAATAGCAGTGATTTTTCGAGGTCACACAGATTAGCTCCTGCAGCAGACGTCAGAGGAAGGGTGCGCTTTGCCCATGTAGCCTTCTTGGGGTAGGAGCAGGTCTTGTCTTTGGATCAGTCTGAGTGTTGTGGTGTCACTGTCAGGATTCCTGATGATGTCAGTCATTTGGTATGTTCTACAATTTTAGCTCTCTCAAAGTGAAGTGCCTAGTTTAAGTTCATTATCTAATTCTAGCATTGGAGAAACAGACACTTCTAGAAAACAAATCATCCCACTCAATTTAGACTAGTTTTGGAATGAGATCAGTTTCCTGGTGAAGGTGTCTGCTTCCTTCTCTGGGCTATGACATTCTCAGAGAACATACCAAATTCTGGATTGCCAAAATTAGGTGAGTTGAATCTACTCCTCTCTTTCCCCCCTCATAAGCTATGGAAGCCCACGGAGATGTATTAATCTGCCATCTATTTTCCTCCATTTACATTTATGAAGAGAAATGGTCACTCACTTTCAAATCTTGGGATTAAATTTTGGTTTATATTTATTAAAATAGCACAATATCCATCAGCATCACTATTCCAGCTGAAGTAGGGACTACTTTAAAGGCTAGTGGTCATTAGTAATTGTGATATGGCTCTGTGAAACAATTCCCACTGAGGGAAGTCTGCTGAACAGGGTGCCAGCCACCATTTACAGAGCACTTTGGCAGTTAAAGAAGCAATAAAAATGATAGATGGAAGCAGCAGCTCATCTACAGTAGTTCCAATCTGTTTATTGCTGCTGTGGTGTTATGACTTCCATAGCTTTAGACAAACTTGTCAAAATGGTGAAAATAAACATTGTCACCATTTGTGAAAGAAAGCACATTTGTAGTGATGTAGAGATCGAAATGCAAATTAACAAAATGATGTAAAATGGTGTGTGTAAGACTACCTCTCAGCACAGTGTGCCCTGTAAAGAACATGGAAGGGGTCAGGGAGCTTCCAGGAGAAGTGAGACACTGGGAATTCATAGAGTAGCCAGAAAGCACTACTGGGAAAGTCATAAATAGGGTCTGTGCTCGATGCAGAGGCAACAGACAGATCATCCATCAGAAAATAATACTTGGAAGAAGGTATGAATTCACCATTGATACCTTTTGGAATGAGATTACATCAAGTTTCTCATGAACTTCATGAAGCTATCACTTGCCAGTGAGACAAAATTCCAGCAGAGTGATCTCTTCCAAAGAAGCCAGTGGAGCAATGCATGTTTGTACCAGCCAAGGAGACTGGTCTAGAAAGCTCCTAACCTTTAAGCTTTTTAAACTCTATACTGTAGGATGGAAATTGTTGTGTTTTGAAGCTGCAACCTGTCAATAGTCCCTACAGAGAGAAAGGATCTCCAAGACCTGTTTTTCCACTGGTTGACAGAATACCCATCAGTGTTTCAGGGCACTCAGCATACTATAGGGGAGACTTTGGTCTGGAAAAATTTGCCATTGTTTGATATGTTTTTCCCCAAGAGCAGCTGACTAAGTTTTGGGTTTTATTTTTTTTAATGAAGAGATGAGAACCATTTTGATGTGCTGCTTCCAGTAGTGTAACACAATAATTTAGAGACCTTCTCAGTCAGGAAATTTTTTCTCATACCAGTATAATCAAAATACTATAAATGAGAAATTAATCCACATTGGTTAACTTAGTTTTGCTATCACAAACTCAGAATGTTAAGTATGTTTAAAATTTGGTTTCCCATGCACAACAATGTCTTATGGTTGCTAGGAATCACTAAAATGTGGGATATATGAAAGACAGATTTAAAAAAACTGGAGATGGGGTAGCATATGATATCAATGATTAGAGATACTGTGTAAAGAAAAAACAGGAGTTTCATGAATTAAATAATACTGCATTCCCCACTGCCTTTTTGTTAGTAAGCTATTCCAAATGATTTTTGCAATGCATATTTACTTTTTATAGTCATAGTGGCATGGCTTCAGAATGATTCCTTGAATAAGCATTGGTGAAATGGCAGTTCAGAAAGAGTTCAAGTGTGTTTTTCTCACCAGCTGCCAGGTTTTCTCTGGATTATACATATTTTAGTATCTCGGTTCAGAAAGCAAAAGAAGGTAAATCCTGAGCTGGCATGAGGATTTTGTGTGTAGTCAAGGGGTAACAAAAAGTGCGGCTCCAGATTTGGGCCCAGCATGGGAAGTTGCAAGAGATGCAGGGGAGAGAATGGCTTTGTGCCACACAGATGTTTTGATATGAGGCTTGTGTAATAGCCCTATTTCCTTGAGGAGATTTGGAGACCCCTTATTTAGACCATCTGTGTGCTGAAAAATTATTAATGTCAATGTATGCAATAATTCCCTTTGTGTTAATCAACCTTACGCATGTTTATGGAAAAGAATGCTGACCTCTGAATAATTTTCTGTTTTATAGAAGCCAGTGTGCAAACCAGTAATTTATGATTAATTATCTCAAGGCTTAACACACTGGGAACTGTTTCCTTCCCCAGCGTGGTCCCCAGTTCTTAATGAAGGGATGCACTTTTGTGGAAGTACCACATCCTCCATCATCAGGGAAGGCTCTTCTGTGCTGCTGGCAACTTCCCGTGGCCCCTGCTCTGGCTCACCATCCCTTTGCGTATCCAAAATAGACAGGTGCCTTCTGGACTTGAATTCCTTGACTTGCATAACCCTTGATGCGCTCAGATGAAACTCTGTTCTTAAGTGATTTTTCAGTTGTGACGTGAACATAATTTATTAAAGCTGTTTGCTGTTAAGCTTGCTGTGATGTAAGCCACTCAAATTGTCGCTGAAGTTCTCTCTCTCTGTATTAAGCATTTGGAAACTTGAGTAAAGAAAAATATTTTGTTTTTATTTAACATGCATGTAAATAAAACTGGTCCCTCACCTATATAGGAAATCCATCTTTTAATATGACGTGGAGGTCTGGCTTAGAGCCGAGCACGGTGGAAATTAGGTTGCAGCATTGCCCTCAAGTGGCCAGTTTTGATACTACTTGAAGTATTAGCCACACGTTTAAAGTGAGACAGAATGCAAACATACATGCAGATAAAGAGCAAAATGCTTGCAACAGCAGAAAGCCTTGGGATTTTTTTTCCTTTGTTTTGCGTTAGTTTGGGTTTTTAAAAAAAATAATATTGTTGCTGTGTCAGTTACAGGAGCAAACACAAAAGAAAAATTGCCATCAATTCTTAATCAATTAGATTGCAGGATTATTTGGGACTAAAATTAAATTTGCTCATTAGGTTCTGTGAGAATGCTGTAATGTTTCTCTTTCTGGGAGACTGAGCATAATACAAATGCCATGTCTGTTTTCTGTCCTCATGGTATCTAGAGCCCTATCATTTCTCTTTTCACTGATATAAGAAGAGAAGTCTATCTGGACTGGGCAAGATCAAAGACATGCTTAGTCTGACACTCCATTTGTGGCAACGACCAGGCAAGAGAGCATCATGAAACTGTGTAACAGGACAAGCATATAGTGTACTGGTCCCTAGGCAGACTATATTTCTGGTAACCTGCGAGGTTAGAAACACAAAACTAGAAGTGGAAAATATGTCTTGTGTTTAATAAGCTCCAGCGGACTTTTATGCTATGCAATTCTGTTCTAGATTTTTAAATTCATTAATGCTTTTGGTCTTCCCAATGTCTTTGAGCAATGATACTGTACAGATTATTTATGCTCTTCTTGACAAAGAGTATTTGTTTGCTTTTAAACTTCAGCTTGGTGACTTGATTTCATATCCCCAATTCTTGTCTTAAAAGAAAGAATAAGAAATCCTTCCTTCTTTATCTTCTTCCTCTGTGTCAACCTGTCATGCAGTGCACAAACAAAATTTTTTCTGGAGTTCTTTTCTGCTCTTCTCATTCTGAACTGATTATTCTCTACAACATGTGGATATGTCATAAGTCTTTACACTGTTATCCTCGCCCTTAGCTCTCTGCTTTTTTTTAGTTCACAGATCCTCTTGCTCTGGCTGTTCAATCCGGGCAGCTCTGTATGCATGCCCTTCTGTGGCTTTCAACTTTCCTAGACCTGCCTCCCATTATCCTGATTATCCTTCTCATGTTTCCTTTTTTTTATTTCCAGCTTCCCTTAATCAAGCTGATACACTTTTGTTTCTCACAGCAACCTGGGAAATGCTGTTAGTAAATCACCTTTACTTTCCCACTAAGAAGTCAGTACTGAGTTGGGAAACCATTCTTAGTTAAATCTCAGTCAAAAAGCCTAATTTAGTGGTTGCTGAAGCTGGTGAGTGGCTTTTTGCTTTGGGACATAGTCTTTAGAGCAAGGAGCTTTAGCAGAAAGAAACCTTATTCAGATGGCCTTTTCTCCTCCATTTAAATAAGTTATGAAAATGTTAAGGGACAAGATGTTGGGGGTTTTTGTGAACATCTTTTAAAAAATCATATGTAAATCTTATGTAAAGAAAAATACATACGTAAGTGGGAAATTTACTGTATAAAACAATTGAATATTAATGTGATTTCCCCTTTCATCAAATGCCATGTTAGAGCTGCAGAGAAAGGGCATGTTGTAACAATAAATCAGGAGTGGAATAAACAGACCTACCCAAAGCTAACACTATAAACTTATGCACTGTTTTCTCTGTGATTTATTCTGCAACCATTTGTACATGGTTCATGGGTACATTTTTCTAGCATTATATGGCCTTTGACTATTTCTATGTACTCTGATCAGTGGAGAGGTCTGTCTGTGCTAACAGACAATATAATAAATAGCTTCATTGCTAAGTATGTTTCTTCCTGGCCTTCTGTGTGGAATTAATTTTTATTCTTGCAGACATGTTAGATATTTAGATACTTCCATACATATAATCAAAGAGATTCTTGCCTGCGTGTAAAAGAGTATTTTTGTACCTATGAACAGCTAATTAAACCCAAATGTATTCAGACCTGGTGAAGAAATTTCACGAGAGATATATCTGCTAAGAAGAATGAACATACAAAAGTGAATTGAGAGTATAGAGCCTATGTTGAAAGTTTTCAGAGATTGGTTGACCTTATTCAAGCTATTTCCAAGAAGAGGCAATTACTATAAATCTTTGAGACCCTGCAGATCCAGCTGATCAGAAAGAGTGCACCAGCTCCAGTGCATAGCAGAACAATCTGGAGAGGATGCCCTTTGCTACTTCCAAAAGGGTAATTTCTCGAAACCAAAGCCTTTGCTCCTCAGACATAAACCTTACTTTCAACTCTTATCCTGATAACTTTGTCTGCCATGTCATTTTGAAGGCCACAGATAGGAACCAGCAAGGTCTTTCAAAATGTATTCATACAAGTATTGTAAAGTAGGATGCTCTAAATCCCAAAGCGTAAACCTCAAAATTGAATTGAATTACTTAATACTGACATTTGTCTCTTTTCTTCTATTTCTTTGCCTCTGAGGTAAGTTCAGAGCTCATCTACACCTCCAAAGGGGAGTTACTGTTGCAGGAAATAACTTAGGAG
The DNA here is from genome assembly GCA_013400975.1 of Atrichornis clamosus. NCBI lineage: Eukaryota > Metazoa > Chordata > Aves > Passeriformes > Menuridae > Atrichornis > Atrichornis clamosus. Next base: position 162,491 of record WBMZ01007770.1, on the reverse strand, counting down.
TTCATATTGTTTAACCAAACCCAGAAGTGTCTAATTGATGAGATACAATTGACTAGCAATCAGTAATAATAATATACCTTCTATCAACTACAGTAACAGAAGGTGTAAATTATGATACCAGACACTTCAAAACCTTTAATAAACCTTGCACATTTCTAAACATCCTTCTATAAATACCCTCTGAAGCTCTAGTCGTATCCACCCACTCACCGATCTTTATCCAGTCTCTATCTCACAGGCAACACAGGTTACACACAGTCCTACTCTCCTGGAATGCAGCTTCCCTTCTTTCATGCACTTCTGCTGGAAAAAGTGAGGGCCTCAGCTCTATGTGTGCCCATTTCACATGTACCCATACAGGATCTGTGCCCATCCTTACATCCCAGTGTTCCCTGAAGTCTCAGCGGAAGCTGTAAATTCTGCAAATTGTCATGCTGCTTTTCTATTGTTTCCTGAGCTGGCTCCTTTGTTTCAAAAGTCACTTTGTAATTTCCTGGTTACTGTTTAACTTTGCTGATGGTTTCATTCCTCGTTATCAAGGTAAGTTTGGTCAAACATCATGCCAGAGAGTTCTGCATACTCCAGGCACACAGGTGGTGCTGTCCATGGGTGGGCTGTATGAGCACTCCTGTGGTATATCTCCTACCTGTCTTCAGTGTCTCATTTAGATTCCCTGGGGGAACCAAGCAATTTTAGATTGCAATTAACGTCACCATTTTGAGGCATCTACTTTAGGATGGCATAAATTATGCTCTTCAAGCATCTGTGTTCTGCAGTGAGGTATGAAAAGAACGTAGACAGTTAGCTTGTACACAGACATAAGCCATGTAACCTCGTAGTGTGGGATTCCTCTCCAGGATTGACACCTGAGTGAGTTGTCTCCACGTGAGCTGTGTCTCTGAACACCTCTTAAAATCAACAGAAAGATAATCAGTGACGGGAGATGTTCTAAGTTTGCATTTATTGCCATTCTCAATGTTAGTTAAGGAAAATCTTTCTTGTTTTGTTCATCAGGAGGCAAGACTACCTAGGATTGAACTAGAAGGCAATCTCAGAAAGATCACTACAGTTTGGTTTTACACTTTTTCCTGGGGCAATCCTAGTTGCCCATTCAGCTATCTGCCCCCAGCTGCTCCAGCAGCTCTCCTGAGAAATTCATTTGCAGAAAAATTGCCAGAGGAAAACCTTTTTGAGGGAATTACTGCAATCATCATAACCTTCAGCCCTGTGAGCACCACACTCTTCCACTCTTCTTCAGGCTTCGTGACTCTGTGCATGAAATCTGCAAATCAGGATTCCTCTGTCAACTAAATTGCATTTTTTGTGTGTCAGACCTTTACCTGATGATTCAGTGTATATTTGAGGAGCCAGAGGGATCCATGTCACTGAGATTATAAGGCTTATTTTAATGACTGCAGATTTTAAAAACTGGATGTCAAAATGGGTAAAGAATAAGCATCATAAAAGTAATGTTGAATTGGCCTTTTTTTCCCCAGTGGCTTTTCCTAAAGCAAAAGCACTTATCAGAGGGTGAAAGGTCAATGAGTTTAAATTAATCTAAAGAGTATTTCTAGTTCATTCTGCCTTTACAGAAAATGTGTGCTTAATCCATGGAATTTGACTGCATTTACACACTTTTGTAAGGTATTACATAAATATTTGGAACATACCTCCAACTGTATGAGTCCAGCATGTGGATGAACATCTTCAAGCTTCTGAGAAGTCTTACGATTTTGTATATTATGGTGTCATTGTATAAAATATATTATGCATTAAGTCTTACAGCCTACTAAAATTCAATCCCTAGTCATCTGCTTAAAAATTTGCCAGCCAGAGGTCAGCTTTCTCCCAGAGTAGATTCCTGTCATTACTGACAGTTTTTCCTGCTCTGTCCTCTTTAAATTGTTCAATGCTTCTGTTAATCACACTCCATCAATGGTGAGGTTGCATTTTGCTGGACAGGTAGTCTGTTTCCTCTGAAGGTGAGAGGACCAGCATCAGTGATCATTACTTGAAGAAACCTTCAGCTCTTTAGCATTTTGCAGTTGAACACGGATATTTATATACTTTGTTCACTCAGAAGAACCTGAGGTTGCTGCAGATTTTCACACTTAAACACCCTTAATCCATACACTCTAAATTTTTCCTACCAGTTGCTGTAAATCCTGTGGAATCCATTGCAGTCCAACCTAACATGAACTTGTTCAAATAGGATTTTTTAAATGAATTGAATTTTAACCTGAACTGTTCATCTCGTCTCCATTCGTCCTGACCAGCCTGACTAAATATTTGTTTTCAGCCATTGGCTTAGAATAAAGATTGGCCTAAAACCTGATATCCTCCAATGAAAACCTGTTGAGCAATGTTTCTTTTCTAGGCTGGCTAAGGAGAGCTGTAACTAAAATGCAGTTTCTCGGAGAAGCCAGTTTTATTTTAATGCCTGTTCTGTTGGCAACAGTTGACTGTTATAGCTAATAGCATGCTCTGAGTGCCAATAGGGCAAGTCAGCCTGTCTTTCATCAATTGTTACTACAAATAAATCCTTTATGTATCTTTTGTGTTGATGTGCTTGGGAAGTGATTGACAGTGAGGGAAGAAATGAGCTAATGGTGCTGCTGCCCTTCCTTCCAGTAACCCCTATCTCTCCTTATAAAATTCTGCAACTCTTTATGTTCCCTGTGCTAGAAAATAATACATCTTCTCATTTAGTCCTTCAATACCCACTGGAGATTGAGGAAATTAGAGAAAAGATGCAAGCCAGTGTAGCAGGAATGTAAGTTGTGCACAAAATCTGGCAGAGGTGCTGGAAATAATTGTAAAAGTCATCTGAAGAACCACCTTGGTGAGATGATCCTTCATTTTAATTTTTTTATTTATTTCACAATGAACAGTTTAGTTAACTGGTTTTGTGCTAAAGAAGGAACTAAAGTCAGACAATTTCACTCAAAGAGGAATCTGTATCAGAACTGATTTTAACAATGTGGAGCTTCTTGTTCTTAATCTTTGTACCACTGTGGTAGAAACACAGCTTTGGAGGTCTTAGGCTTTGGGAAACAAGGACTGCTTCTCAGCCTGTTTTGGCAGTGAAACAGAGAGTGATGTGAGGAGTTGCATAATCTCTAAATAGTGCATCTAGAGCTCCTTTGCCCCGGAGGCTCATGGAACTGCAGTACCCATGGAAAACATTCTGCAGCACAGAAATACAGTGTGATGTAATTCAAGATTTCAACATCATGTGAATATCCAAAGAATAGAGTTGAGGCTGTAAGTGCAACCTTTGCTTCACCATTTCCTGAGTCAGAAGTTTAATTTTATAACTTCAGCCATATCTACTGTTCTCCTTTCTTTTCCTACTGGCATTTCAAATAGCTTGATTAGAAAGAGAAAAAGTCATGGGCACTACCAACCTTCAGCCCAGATCTGTGCATGGGTGACATTTCTTTTAGTCATTAAAACTTGGAAAGACAACCACTTGGTGAAATAAAACAGGAAGACAGACAGACCAAATTCCTACCCACTAGCTATTTACCAGCACAACTGGATGGAGTTACCAGAACTGAAGAGAGCAAAAAAGAGAGGATCAATGTTAGCTGCATACTCAAGTATCTCCCATGGCTGGCTGTAGGCAATGATATAGTATATTTTTAAAAGGAAAGTGAAAATTGCTTATTACATTTAACTGCAATGTGCTGCCTGAAGAAACTGCAAGCCATTCATCCATGCCAGTGCAGGCCAGCGTGCCTGAAAGTATGCATGCTCACAAGGGAAGACTCCAACACTGTCTAGAAAATTCTGTGGACTGGAGTACACAGAAATATGTTGTAAATTCTGGTGTCAGCATGGTGAATGCATCATAGCACATCGCCAGGAGCTAGCGGTGTATGCCAGGGATCCTTACCAGGTCCATTCCTGTTCAACATCTTTGTTAAATGTCTGGGTGATGGGGCAGAGTACCCGCAGCGTTTGCTGGTGACAGAAAACTGGGAGGAGTGGCTGATTCACCACAGGGTCATGCTGCCACCCAGAGGCACCTCAGCAGACGAGAAATGGGCTAACAGGGACCTCATGGAGCGCAGCAAGGGGAAGTGCAAAGTCCTGCACCAGGCAAGGAACAGCCTCAGGCACCAGCACATGCTGGAGGCCTGCAGCTGGAAAACAGCTGTGCAGAAAAGGGTCTAGCACACCCAGCTGACCATCAGCCAGCAGTCTGCTCTTGTGGCACACCTGAAGTACTGTGTCCAGTTCTGCACTCTCCAGTACTAGAGGGATGTGGAGAAGGTCCAAAGCGGGGGCAGTAAGACGGTTAAGGGATGGCAGCATTCTTTATATGAGGAAATGCTGAGAGAGCTGGGACTGCTTAGCCTGGAGGAGCTCTCCGGGGCCAGAGGATCTCGCCAAAGTGTATGAATAGCTGAAGGGAATATGTAAAGAAGACAAAACCTGCTTTTAGTGGTGCCCAGTGAAAGAACAAGAGGCTATGGGCACAGATTGAAGTACAACACTTTCTTTCTGAACATCAGGAAACATTTTTACTTTGAGGGTGAACAAGCACTGGCACAGGTTTCCCAGAGAAGTTGTGGAGTCTTTTTTCTTGGAGGTATTCAAAAGCTGTCTGGACACAATTCTGGGCAACAGACTGTAGATGGCACTGCTTAAGCAGGGGGGTTGGACCAGATGACCTCCAAGAGCTTGCTGTGGTTCTGTGATCATGCTTTGAAGCGAAAATATCACATTAAATTTTGTTGTGGACTTTTACCAAAGGCCAGGCTTGGTTAACCCATCAGCTATGGATACTTGTTTGTGACTGCAGTAGTACAAGGCAGATAGAGAGGTGCCAAGCACAGCAGTCCTCAGAAGCCTGCATGCTTCCATCATGTTATCCCACTGGGACATATATAAATGGGTGATAACAGAAAATATATACTGGCATTTCTAGTAGAAAAATTCCCAGATATGATCAGAAAATTTTCCTTTCTAAATGTCTATACAAAATGTGTTCTACGTGTACTTTACGTGCTTTATGGCTGAGGATAGTATTTTTTTGCTATGTAAATGTGTCTCTTCGGTAATATAGTACTACTAAATTATCTAATAGTTTCTATAGACATTAATTGGGTTCTGTGCTATATGATAACCCTAATGGAAATATGGTTCAAAGGCAGCTGCTTTCTTAGCCCTGAGGACTCTGATACAACAAAACGTAAGTCCCACTCTTCACAGGGTCTCTGTGTTGCTCCAGTTGTTTCCCTGAGTCTCTATCTGAAGTTACGAGATGGGTGAATTTGCATGAGTGATGAAAGCAGTTGGGGACAGTGCTGTGCAAGCCAGTAAATATACCATTGGGAGGTTTTATGAGTCTGAAAACCACAGAATATGCAGAGTTCAGTCAAAACACAGGCTGCAGTGGCTGATCATTTTTCCAACATCTTTCTTCTATATTCTATTTAAAGCTTGTTGACCAGGGGTAAGGATTTGTAGTCAAGGTCAAGTGGGGTAGCCCTTGGCACAGTATGTTAACAAAAGAGAAGGCTTTTACTTCGAGTTGCTATTACCCACTGCTGAAGATAAAAGCATTTGTGAGTTTGTTTGCCTAGAACCAGTGACAGCAAAAGTTTTTATCAAAGTAAGCTTAGATTGTGAACAATATTTTTAAAAATCATTAACGCAGATTTTGTTTATGATATACTTATTTGTAAATATAAAGTAATTCTTTATTAGCATGCTATGTGGAGTTTGTCATGCCACTTTACTGTACAAATGAATAAGAACTGAAGCTGATATTCCAAGGCAATTTTTTATTTCTGCCAGCCTTTTAATTTATGATTTTAAGCACTGATTTTCTGTAAATGTTCAAAAATATATCTGTTTTCTTTCACAGCTGCAAAGATTTTTTGAGATATTCTTCAAAAACAGTTCTCCCCAACAAGCCTTCAACAACATGAAGGAGGTGATAAGCAAACTTCTACTTATAACTGAGGTCTTTAGCAAATCATCTGCCTCAGGACCAAATTCTTTCAATCAGTAAGTGACTTGTAGTAGTCATTATAATCCTTGTTATCAAGATAGCTTCTTAGAATGGAATAAAAATTTTAGAGGATAAAAGACTCCTAAAATAAAAAAAATCCCCTCTATTTCAAACTTCTTTATAAAGTAAGGACATGCTGCATTTAAAGGTAAAACTCTTCAATATCCACAGTGTTTCTAGTTAGTGAAAAGGTTATGATGAATACTTAGGACCAGATGCTGTGTACTAATGAAGTGTTTCAGACAGCACAAATGAACAGAAATCACTCACAATTGGCCTAGTCCTAACATATATCAAGCTGTATTTCCTTTCAGTGAACATTCTGTCATGTGTCAAATATTTAATGCTAGAGTAGCCTAGATTGTTCAGAACTGGCTCTGGCAGGCAATCTAAACAAGAGACACTGTAAAACACTTTATGAAATGTACATTATGAAATATAGCTAGGCAACAACAGTCTCATTTCTGTGTGTAATCACTTCTATTAGAGCGTTAAAATTCTTACACATAAATCAACCCCTAGTATGTAATATTTTTACTAAATAAATATTTGTTCTATGTATGTTATGTCCCATCCCTGACATTTTTATTATAAATACTAAATAAGTTACTCTTTATTACATTTATATGTTTTATAAAGCTATTTCGAGAACCAGGTGTTTTAGTAGCAGTAATGTAAAGCTCATTATTTGACTTACACAAGGTGGGAATAAAGCTTGCATTGTGAGCAGAGAGGGTAGCAAGGAGGGGAGGAGTGTAATGGGAATGATGCTATTTTGACAGTTGTCCAAACTCTCTTTTTTACCAATGAAATGGATTCTCTTGTTTGTATAACACAAGACTTGCTTATAACTCCTAGCCCGTGCCTTCAAACATTCCCATGGCTGAAGCAGAGCTCTTCAGCTTTAATGAGCCTGGCGCATTTCATCTCTTGCCCTCCAAATGTCTTCAAAGTTTTTGAAGGGCCTCATTCTCTCCAAAAGGCATTTCCTGCTTCAGCATATTCACCTCCTTCACTGGTTTAAATGTCAGTCATATAGATACACTTTCATATAGCACTATTTTCAACAGCTCACAATCTGACTCCTGTGTTTAATGCTGCTGGCTCTTCTTTGAAATTTTATTTAGTCTGCATCACATGCTTTCTCTTGACCTATGTGTGCATGTTCTTGTGTGTGTGTTCTCTGGACCTGTGTGTGTATGGAATTTTACCATACATAAGGACATGGTTCAGTTCTGGACTTGGCAGTATTAGGTTTATGATTGATCACAATGATCTTAAAGGTCTTTTTCAACCTAAATTATTCTATGATTCTATATTTCACAACAGTACCTAACCTCACTGAATCTGATTCCTGTTATATTCTTGTATTTCAGATGCAGCCAATGTTTTCAAATGCTAACCTTTGACATTGGCTTCGGCATGTCCATACACCCAGTAGTTCTTGAGGTGAGAAAATTACACAAATTATTGCTTGACCCAAAAAAAATTACACCAAGAACACACCAGGAAACCATCTTTGATAGGTACCCTCAAATCTCTAAGAAGTGTACAAATACTTTAATATTAATTTGGCCTGATTGTGGAGAGTTGCTAAGGGAGAAACCAGTTTTTTAGGCTGAGAGTTCCTGTGATGAAGTTAACCACACCATCAAAGTGTGCAAATCTTTCAGTTTACATTAAAGGACTATCTGCCAGTGAAACAAAATCCATAGGAAGCATTGCATGAAATTGCAGTTACGTTTCAAATGTGACAGAACAAAGATGAAGGGAGCAAGTCAAAAAACCACAGTTGGCTTTTAGTACAAATTAAAGTTCTCCATAAATTGGATTGCACTCCATTATTTCATGACCTGCTTTGACCCCCACTATGCTGCCTTCTTCCTGGATGATCCTAGAAGTCCTTAAAACCAGGGAAAAGTGACCTGTGCCAGTTTTTGTACCACTCCTGCTGCAGAACAGCCTGTCCTGAAACAAATATTGTACTGCTTGCCAGCTGTTCTCATGTATACACATGAATATGCATATGCCTAGGTATAGAAAATGTTTGTCCATATTTATTATATGCAAATATTGACAAAAATTTGTAAATACCCACTTAAAATCTGTTCAAGTTTCTAGTAACAAGAGTGCATTCAATCTCTCCATCCTTCAGAAAAAAACTTCCTTTAAATGCATAGGAAAAATACACATATGAAAGGAAGTTCACACAATTTAAAAAATCCATGAAGGCAATATCCTTAATTAGTCTGAGAAGACTTGTTTAGCTATTATGAGAAATGTGGCATGTCATAACAATTCAATCAATAATTGTATGCCAGGCTGTGAAAAAATTATCCTGGAGTTCTTAAAAAGCTGAACATAAAACATGATGTTTACATACCTGTATAGAAATGTCAACCATTAACTGTTATCCATAAATACCCAGTAAATCAGTAGGATTTAATAGTTTCTTATGAAAAAAAACAAATTGCTCTAAAAAATAGCAGTTGATAATTAATGCAACATTGACTTTGAATAGTATCACTTGGAAACTATAGTGTACACACAGGTAGACACACCCTATGCATCTTGATGTTATATTTGTGCTTATGCTAAAATAATGATTTAGCCATATTCTATAACCATGAATTTATTCATTGTATTTATATATTGTAAAACTTATACTTTCATCTGTAGTAACAGATGTTCTGTAGTAACCCTAAATACATGAGTTTTGCAAGAGTTATGTTAACATATAATCTTTTTTTAAAATTAAATTTCAAATCAAACACGGAAAAAAAGCTTTCCCATGACTCTGCAATATTGCTCTCTGTCCATTGGAGGGCAGCAAACACTGTGGTATGGAGTTGTGAAAGAAAATGCAGCACACCATTTGTTTTATAATCCTGTCAGTTTGTAATATTATTACTTTTTTTCTTAATAAATAGTTCCAGTTTAGTATTGTTATGAGAAGAATGGACTTGCTATGCAAACTGTAAATTCTTGTATTGTTTTCCAACAGGTGCATGAAAACTTTGACTTTCAAGATGAGAATGTGTCAGCTATTCAGGACCAAACTTCCAAAGAACTTCTTTTTGAAGATACATTTAAATTTCTCTTATCTAATGAATCCTCAACATCTAGTTTCATAGAAGCTTTGCAAAAAATATATGGATCATCTGTGAACAAGGTAGTTCATTCTAACTTTTTCTTATTGTTATCTATTTGAAAATATTTAATTGTAAATTGTATGCCTCTGAAGTTGTTGGTGCCAACTTATAGAATGAAGGATTTATTTAATCAAACTTTTCTATTATCGTATTCTGGGGAATAAAACTGTAATTACATTGAACAATTGAATTTTCCTTTGTAAAAATTCCACTCTCAAATTATGTCATTTTCAAAAATATTGTATTTGAAAGATATATGTAAAACTTTTAAAAATTAATTTTCCCACCATTTTTAAATGGTCTTTTTTTAATATATAGATTTGCATATTTTCACAATTTCATCCCGAATTGGCTAACTCAGGCAAGAAGATTCAAGAGCATCAGAATTAAATTTTGTTTCCTACAACTTTGTGTCTTATTGTCAATGCAAGATCCAGTTCCAATAATTTTTTTGCATTTATAGGATCTGTATAAATTTTTCTTCATTAGTGAAAACTATTTCTGACAAGCTGGAATCTCTTTTAGCAGTGTTTCTGTCAGTCTGGACACATTTAAGGATATATTTCTGAGGAGCTCTCTGCTTGCAAGATTAAATTATCGGGGATTTTTACTGCTTACGGGGATTAAATTATCCAGGCAACTTCTGTCTCTCAGACAGGTGTGGCTAAAACAGGGCCATGGGTTCTAAATTTATGACAGGATAAAGTAGAAAGCTGCAGATACACACACGTGTAGTGATACGATTACCCAGCCCGTGTTCCAGAGACCAGTGCTTTCTGTGGGTACTTTTCTACACAAAGCTAATGCACAGTCTATTTTTTTCTAGACTTAAAAAGTGGGAAGAGCTATCAAGGAGCTGGCTGGCTGAGGTTAGGCCTAGTTGAGAGCTGCTGCCACTTTTTCCTTTGGCCAGCAAAGGGATTGGGGTCTAATGAAAGCACATTGCTTTCCATGTGATTTCACCAGAACATGCTGCCCTTTCCTTCACAGGATGGAACATACAACAGAGAAGATGAGCAATGTTTCTCTTTAGAAGAGATCAATTCAATGATTACTTTCATAAAGGAGCTGAAGAGTCTTGGACAATTTGAGCTGGTAAAATAAATAGGATTTGGTGTATTGGATGTATATTTTATGTAAATCTCTTAACATTTCTCCTTCATTACCATTCTCTACTGTCTCTGGCACATGCAATTAGGCTGGCTGGGTAGGGAGGCAAGGAGATAGAGGTTACACTGATTTAATTTTGGTGGATCATTTGAATCTAATTTAAAAGAGATAAAGAATTACAACAGAGAATTTGAGTTGAGGTTTCACTGAATGGAACAGCTGAAGTAGGAACAGAGACCAGAAAATAGAAGGAAAGGAAAAGAAGGAAAACCATGTAAATGACTAATGAGTTGGTAAGAAAATAGAATGATAATGAAGCAAAACTGGTGTGAATGGAAGGATTAAAGGCAGTCCAACACTGAGATCATGACCAGAGATGGATGAAAAAGTGGCCAAAAAACCCCCAAACAACCCAGGTGGAATATTATATGTTTTCTTCTTCACACTTTGAATTCATTTTTGGAGAAGAGCACAGATGGAGGAATAACAATCAGTGTCTGTGAATAGGCATAGTTAATGAGGGAAATGGTAAGTATTGGGAGAATAAAGGATCTACAACTGAAACTGTTGTTCAGAAAGTCTGCATGATATCAGGATTTCTATAAGGCCTCCTGGATGAGTATTAGGGATGGCGACTGATTACACTTTCTGAAGAGGAATTGAGTCTAATAGATCTGGAATTCACAGAATAGTCTGAGTTGGCAGGGGCCCAGAAGGATCATCAAGCCCAACCCTTATGTGAAAGTCCAACACAGGGATTGAACCTGTGACCTTGGCATTATTAGCTCCATGCTCTAACCAACTGAGCTAATCTCAGGGTCAGTTCAGGGGCAAAGGAGATCAACTTCCATGTCAATACTGGTAATCCTGAGTTGCAAGGCTGGACATGACAGTTATTTCCTAAGCAGGTGGGAAAGAGCATTAATATGTAACCAGCCGTATGCTATATATCTTCTGATAATTTCTTACACCTTTGCACTCTATGGATATTATACTGTGTAGTCTCTAATCAGTGTCTCCTTTCTCAGCTTTTCCCTTCTGCTGCACCCAAGATCCAAACGTTACTGCATGACCTTTATCGAATGGTAGACCCAATGAGGCGGCTTAGTTCAGTCCTGACTGTGCATTGGTTGCTTTCCAGTTTACTTCAGCAATTCCAGTTCATGACTCAAGAGGCACAAACGAATCATTCAGAATGGTAAGATAGCTATTATATATGTTGAGGGTCATTTTTCAAATTATATTAATTGCTGTATCTCCAGTGAGATTCATAAAACTTAATCCTTCAGTAGACGTAGATGGACTTGCAACCCTTGAGATGGTCTGTCATCCCATCATGGAGCCCTGTCAGCAATTCTGCCATTAGAAATGTAGGTAGGTTTCTAAACAGAACAGGTTTTGCTTCTCTATCTAATATGAAGAATTCTGGATTGAAAATTAATTGGCACTAAGTAAATTTTTTTGGAAGAAAGATGAATTAGGTAGGTTGTTTCTAAACAACTGTAAATTTGAAATTAGGAGTATTTGCCAGGATTAAGACTGTCTTAATTTATGCACCAATGAAAAACAAATCTGTAAAGAAAATATAAAATTTCAGGTGAAGATTTTTCCAAAAGAATTAATAATTTTGATTGGCTCTAAATTTTATATCCAACAAAAGACATGTCAGAAAGCATAATATTCTGAGAACCACATTTTAAATCTTTTTAACAGATGGGAAAAATGACAAGGTTATATCCACTGAACCTTTGGCAAGAAGTTTTAACTTTCATAACAAGGGAAAGAAAAGGAAGGAAGGAAGGAAGGAAGGAAGGAAGGAAGGAAGGAAGGAAGGAAGGAGACAAATGAAAAGGGAGTAAAAAATGAATGGAGAGGAGAAAACTAGTGGTATACTGTATGTTTAGTATAAAATTTGTCAAAATGTGTTTTCTGTTTTCATTATCTCTTGGCTAATGATGTTTCACATACATGTATGCCATACGGACTACTGACATTTATGATTTTACAAACAAGGACTTGGGAACAGTGGCACATTAGACAATGTGTGTGCTCCATTCCACCGAGTCTCAAAATGAATGTGTGAACAACGTTATTTTGTACGTTTTGTTAGGAGAATGCTGTAGTGACTCTATAAGGCATCTGTAAGATTTCTTAAGTTTTAGTTTTGTTCCTCATTGAATTGGGTGTGGCTTTCAGCAAGTCATTAGTTATCTGCATCTTTGTTTGCTTTATTATGAAGGGGGGTTTATACTTTATCACTGTGCTAGGTAACTGTTTATTAGTGTTTTGAAAAGACACAGTTCCATGAAAGTGCTAAGTTATTGTTGTTACTGCCGATCACTCCAACCACTCCGTGAGAAGTAACTCAAAGATGCAGCTGCTTGGATTGATGTGTAAGCCCTTGCCCTTTTGCAGAAATATTTAGGTTTGCATATCAAAGCATACCAGCCTTTAGCAGCTTTCTGTTCTAATCTAAGCTGTGGCACTCACTCACTTTGAGCAAGCCCCCTGGCCTCTTTTTTTCCTTCAAGCTGAACATTATTGTACATGTGGAAATATGTAGAAGTACCATGACCTTTCTCCAGGGCATAGACCAATCTGCTTCTTTGCACTATATTCTGCAGTGGCTAAGTTAATAACACCATTCTGTTCATTCAGTGTACAAAAAACCATGTGCTTTGACATTGCTAAATCAGAATTTTCCACTCCTATAACTACATGCATGTGATGGTGATGCATGTGTCAGATATGCATGTAATTGTACTTAATTGCAAGGAAGAAAGAGCTTAGTTGTACTTACTCCACAAATAACTCAGGTATGCATTCTCTTTGTGCTTCGATTAATCTTTTTTCTTTGCAACTCCCAGCTTTGAGAAGTTTGTGTATCAGAACACTTTTCTTGAGTTTCTTCAGTTAAGGCCAGGTTGTTCAGTTAATTTATTTAACAGTTATTATTTCGCTGACTATGGAAAATTGGTATTTCCAGTTACAAAATCCAGTGATTGCATAACTGACTGTACAACCAGACAAGATGTTTATGGGAAAAATAGTGATTTCTGACTGAGGTCTTGTACAGTTACTCTGTTCAATGATCATGAATCCATAGGATGAAGACAGGATTTAAAGATGTTTCCTGGTCTACATTTTTAAACTTATTTCATTTACATGACTAGTGTTGAAACCTTAAAAGATATTAGTGGAACTCTCTGAATTCCTTCCACAGGAGAAGTAAGAAGTGCTTTAGAAACTTATCTCAGACTATATTGAAGTAGTTACAGCCTAGGTGAAAATGACTATCTCAGATGTATTGGCATAAGATATTACACCTAAGATGTACACTGAAAAAAATTTTCTGTATTGTTTATGCACTTGTTTCAACTCTGTGTAGTTTCAATCTGTGATATAACTAGGATATACATAACTGCTCTCTTTTAGAACAGGGGCTATGAGGTACCATGGAAAGTGTATTTGGCTATGTCAGACAGCAGGGTAGCATGGAAGAATCAGATTAGTGAGTAAAGCTAACCCTTCTTTATTTGCAGAAGACAAAAGCCTAAGCAGGTCAATAAAGCTGCAAATGTTTTTATGAAATCAACTGATATATTTGGAAAACTGGTTCTAGCAAGCTCTCTTTTAGATCAAAATACGTGCAGCAGCCCTCAGACTAAATTTGGGCTGAAAATATTTTTTGAACTTGGTCATGTCAATTACCTGGGAAGTTTGAGGAATTAACATGGTTAGAACTATGGGACAGAAGAAGGCAATGACAAGGAAGTGTGGATAAGGTCACTGACCTGGAATGGGAGAAATGGGAGGGATGGGAGGAACAGAGGGCAGGAGGAAAGAGACAGTTGGTATTTGCCAGCAAATGAATCCCACTCCTGAGTCTGAATTTTTTAATTTTGCTTCTGAGGATCTGCACAAGATATTTCACTCATGGAGCCAAATGCCCTCATGGAAACTCTGTGACTGAAGCCAAACAAACACCCCGTAGAACAGAGAGCTCACATTTGCCAAGTAATCAAATAGAAAAAAAGCTAGTGATCAAGTCTCACAAAATGACCTCCACTGGTTCCTTATTTTGGAGAGAGACCTAGACAACATAATCTAAAAGAAAATTCATAGCTCTACTGAATGGTGACATAGGTCTCAAACTTGAATTCGTGACCCATTAAAAATTGCACCATCCACAACTAAGATATCCATCAGAGACACCAAAAGTTATTAACTTTTTTACCTTTTTATATTTTAATCTTATGAAAGATTCTATTTCTACACATCCTTCTCTGCTTATGCCTGATTGCTTAGACCAGAAGAGCTATGTTACTATTGCTGTTGTCAATCTTGGCTTTCTTGTTTGCTGAATCAGAGAGATTCCTAAAGGACAGGTTCAAAGCCAATAGTTTGTGATGTACACATTGGGAATCTTTTGAAAGGTACATTCACAAGCATGCACTCATCAAGGGTACTGAGATACAGTCATTAGTTTCATAAGAACTAATTGCAAAGTGTGTAGGCAAAGTGCTCATCTGTACTTGGTAGGTTCTCCAAGACACTTTAGTAAATAGGGGGCCACTCAAACAGAAGAAGACCCTTTCTTGAGTAACAACGTGTGAAGGAAAGGACTCTTCAGAGTCCTCTGTGTTAGGAAGAGCTCTATAACTGCATCTTACCTCAGTCTGCTGATTGCAAGGAGCTTGGACAAAGGAAAGCTTCATGGTGCTGATGATTAAAAAACCCAGGCTGCAGCAGAGATAAATCATTGAACCATTCAATCATTTAGGTTGGAAAGGTTCCTCTCTTCCTGTCACTTATTACTTGGGAGAACGACCCCACCTGACTACAGCCTAATTTCAGGCAGTTGTAGAGAGCAATAAGGTCTCCCCTGAGCCTCCTTTTCTCCAAGTAAACACCCCCAGCTCACTGAGCCACTCCTCATAAGACTTGTGCTCCAGCCCCTTCATCAGCTTTTTGCCCTTCTCTGGACACCCTTCAGCCCCTCAATGTCTTTCTTGTGGTTGAGAGGCCAAAATTAAACACAAGATTCAAGATGCGGCCTCACCAGCATTGAGTGTGGGGGAACAATCAGTGCCCTAGTCCTGCTGGCTACATTGTAATCTTTCTCTAATATGATTTCTAACTATTACATTTTGCTACCCTCTAATCAGATACAGTTATTTTATGTCTCTTAATGTTGTCTGATATTAATTTCAGTCTCTACAGATTTGACTTGTACAGGACATGCTGTTCCTTTGGGAGTAGGGGCCTCACAGTTGTGGTGGATGCCACACTCCTGAAGTGTTCTCTGACTAAACCAAAGTCTGGCATTTTATGGTTAAGGCATGTTGTTTTCACCTTAAAATAGGGTTTGGGACCAGGCAAGCGAAAAGGAACAGTGGAGAGAAAAAACGTATTTGACAGATGTTAGCTGTTACCTCCTTGACAAGCAGAAAGAGGGGTGCAAAATGACTTACAACTTGGAAAACAAACTCACCAATAGTTTGTTAAGTGCCTCCTTTGAAGTAGGTCAAGAATGTGCATGAAATTAGGGTGGTGTCTAGACACTACAAGCTCAGAACTACATTTTCATGCACACACAAAGACACACAGATCTGCCAGCTGCTTCTTTCCTTATCTCATTGAGTTTATGCAGAAATCTCTGTTTTATCACTGCACAGTTTACCTTTTTTTCAATATTGACCTTAATACTGCTTTCAGAAGCTCCTGTTGAAATATTAGTGATGAATGATTGCACAGAACAATATTGCCATCTCCCTTCCTTGGCACAGACAGGGACTTTGTGTCTTTCAAAATCCAAACTGTAGTATCTGGGAAGAAGTTGTTTTATGAGAACTTCTACAGAAAACACTGGGAGGAAACACATGAAAGCTTCGAGAAATAATAATGGACCTCTGGAAAGGTCTTGTCAGCCAGAGGACTGGATCAGAGAGAAGTCTACTCCCTTTCTTTGACCATGCTACCAAAAATCTATTTGAAGAAAAAGTCTGCAGAGTTTGCAATATGGGCACCGCTAACTTGTTGATGAATTGTTGCAATTGACTTGTCTTTTCTTCATGGAGAATTTATATATATGTAATATATATATTCACACACTCTTGAATTGTTTTGAATTTGCCAACAAAGCAAGACACATGCAAGTTTCAGTTTAGGAATTCATGCTAATGTCAGTACAGATACAGCCCTTGAAACAGGCCTTCATTTATATTTAATTCTTTTTTAACAAAGTCTAACTTTTACCTCAAGTATATGCAAAAAACCAATCATAGAAGCAGTTAAGAGATCTAGTTTGTGTTATTTTATTTTTGGCTATATCCACTCTTTCTTTTTCCAGGAATGCAACTATGTTTTGGAGTTTGTTTTTTCTATTTTGATGTGATATGCTGCCATGTATTATGGAATGTGTGTTTTCTGTTACATTCGCTCAGGTAGTATTGCTAATGCTGGGAATATGAATCCAGAAGGCTCATCTTTCCATGGAGATGTGCTGTGGGATACCATATAGAAATTTTTGAAAAAATGTTTCATTGTTTAAGTTCCTTCCATTCATGTAGAAATATGTCTACTATTGAATTGACAGGCAAGCTTCTCAAGAAAATATAAATCCTAACCAGCATGTTCCTTCTGACTTCAGGAAGAATCATGAAGGTAAGGGATCGGAGTAAGATCTTTTATATACAGTATGGTTTTCCTATTTGTATTATTTCTAATAACATGTATTATTTAGATTACATTGTCTTCCATTCCATCTGGAAAGTCTTACCTTACCATGTGTAAAAGACCAATTTCTTCCCTATCTCTGTGTTTATACTGAGCCCATGAGCAGCATTCATGAGCCTAAAGCAAGATCTCACACTGTAAAGAATAAAACTACAATATGTCTTTTATAATTAAAAGATGGTTCCTTCTCCAATAGAACTGCAATCAGGCTTAGACCGGAAAATTATTTGCTGTTTCTATTTATCTTTCAGCATTGCATTATTCCAGTAAGACTGAAGAAAGACAATGCAGTTATGGTAAGTCAAGGTCCTTCTAGACCAGTAAGGGGGAAGAAGAGAGATTTCTTGAAAAAATGGGATTTTCTGCACAACCTTTCAGTGAATAGAGTATCTGCAGGCTGCTATGTAAAAAAAAAAAAAAAAAAAAAGGATTTTTGAGTAGCAAGAATGTTTATAACACATTCAGTAAATGGGCTATTGTGTTAAATAAGCCTCAAGAACAAAATTAAACATTTCTTTGTGTGCGTATTCATGTGAGTATTCCAACATTCATTGATCCCTTGTCACACTTCAACAGACTTTTGCCCCTATTTTCAATAACTTCAGCATACATTTGTGCTTGTGGAAAAACCTTTAAACTTGTCTGAAGTTTAATCAGCTTTGTTTAAGGCCAGTCTCCAGCTCGATAGTGGAGTATTAAAGAGCTGCTTAAAAGAGGAGGAGTTTTTCTAAAATATCTGCTTGTAGGAATATTTAAAGTATATTTAAAGATCTGTGAGCCTCATGTCACCTGTGTTACTGATCTCATGCTGTCTCCAGGAACTACTCTTGTGTCAGTTAGAGGCCAGCAGTGCTCCTGGACTGGTTGATTGCCATCACCATTCAAGATGCATGATATTTTATTTTGAAAATATCTCAATTAATTTTATTTTGAAATTCCTCCTCATTTTAAAGCTAGTATTGAGTCAATACTTCTAAGTAAGGCATACAGGATGTGGAGAACTGTCTGTACTCATCTATAGGGGTTTTTTTTAATACCTTCTGTGTGTCAATGTGTAAAACTCTATTCCCCTACAAATCTAGCCTTAATTCTGTTCTTCTGCTGGCATAACTTCCTTGATATTTTAATACATGAAAGAGAATGCTGAAATTGCCCTGTTTTGTTTCTCAGGGAAGATATTTCAAGATAGAAAAGGTCCACACTGAACTACTCGCATCCTTTTTGAACCTTTTAAGCCAGGTTTTAAACCACAAGATTTTTCAGATATTATAGTATAAGAGTTTCTTACCTGGAATATTTTCTGAAGTACCCAGTTTTAAATATGTACTAGTGAATAAATGTGTAAAGCAGTTTTGAATGAGTAATTATACTGTAAATCTGAATCCAATAGTTTGGATTAAAATATTTGTCATAAGTAGGTTGCCAACAAATAATTATTCTCATGAGTAGTTTGGCAAACACTGCGAAAAAAGGATACATTTGAGCAAATAGGATTTGGTTGTGGAGATTTCATACAGAGGAAAGGAGCTGGAATTTGTTGATATAGGAATTTTAATAAAGCATTCTTCCAACTGTACTGCAAATGACCCCATGTGTCTAGATATCTCCATGTGACTTGTTCTTATGAACAGTAAGAATATGTCTAACTTACTTTGATTTTTATTGGAAATTACACTTGTACATAAACCCTGTACACAGACTGGTACCTAAGTAGGTTATGAATTTTGGCCTACCTCTTCTTTTAGTTTCAGTTAACCAACTGGAGACAGATCTCCCAGACTTAATCCTTCCATTTTCAAAGGCTTACCCAGGCTTTGAGTTGTGTGACTAGGACTAAAGCAACTGGACACTGAATGATTAAAATCCCTCCAAGGTCTAAAAATTTCTCTCAAGTGTCATTACGAACTCCATTAAAACTTTGCAGCAGGATTATGAGTCTCAGAGTGACTAGGCATTAAATATCTTGCCACTGTACATGTTATCAATCTGCCAGAAGTTGCATGTTATTCCAAAATGTTCATACATTTCACAATCTTTTTCTTTGATACCTTCTTGAAACAGATAAAGATACCCTATCTCATATCAGACAGATCTTCACCAGTCCACAGCTGGACATGAACCCTCAGTTTAACCCAAAGATCAAAGAATACTATGCAGAAGTTCCATTCGACATGGTGACAGTGAAGATAGGAGCAGAACCCTCTAACTGTCAATGCCAAGTACACCTTGATGACAAGAAAGGGCGAAGGTATGAGCAAAAAAAATGAATGTAAAACCTTAATTTAGGAAATATGTCAGAATGTTCCAGAATTGTTTTGTGTTTCCAAAAACCCAGAATGCAGATTAGTCACAGGAAAGTCAGAGGGAGTTCAACACTGAGTAACTTGTATTTATTTTCAGTGTCCTGAAGAAAATGGCCATATGTTCTCAAGCCATAATTAACCCTAGCTTTATGGAGTGTACAGTTGCAGCATCTCACCCAGCTTCTGCAGTCACTGACAGCAGCAAAGCTGGGTGGGAACAGACCTTCACTACACTGCACACAGTAGATGACACAGAATTTGAGCTTTTATGTCCAGGTGTTAATTTTGCACTGTGCCCTAATCTGCTGCCCTGCTGGGCTTGATATGCTTACACAGGTCAGAGTAAGGCAGCTGGATTCAAAAGACGAAACAAGTTCAAGTTTTCTAACTCAGTATGATCCATTTTTTTCATAGTTGTATTATAAGAGATTGTCATGGAATCATAGGATAAGTTACATTGAAAAAGACCTTTAAGATCATCAAGTCCAACCTTTAACCCAGCACTGGCAAACCCACCACTAAACCATGTAGGGACATGGTTTAGTGCCACATCTACGTGGCTTTAAATACCTCACAGGATGGTGACAAAACCACTTCCCTGGGAATACTCTTCCAATGCTTGACAACCCTTTCAGTGAAGAAATTCTTCCTAATAGCAAACCTAAGTCTCCCCTGGTGCAAGTTAGGGCCATTTCCTCTAGTCCTATCACCTGGGAGAAGAGACTGACCCCCACCTGGCTACAACCTCCTGTCAGGCATTTGTCAAGAGTGATAACGTCCCCCCTGAGCCTCCTTTTCTCCAGACTAAATACCCCCAGTTTCCTCAGCTGCTCCTCACAGGACTTGTGCTCCAGCCCCTTCACCAGCTTTGTTGCCCTTCTCTGGACACGCTCCAGCACCTCAATGTCTTTCTTGTGGTGAGGGGCCCAGAACTGAACACAGGATTTGAGGTGTGGCTTTACCAGTGGTGAGTACAGGGGGACAATCACTGCCCTGGTCCTGCTGGCCACACTGATCTTAATACAGGCCAGGATGTCATTGGTCTTCTTGTCCACCTGGGCACTGCTGGCTCATGTTCAGCTGCTGTTGACCAGCACCCGCAGGTCCTTTTACACTGGACAACTTTGCAGCCACTGCCCCCAGGCTGTAGCACTGCAGGGAGTTGTTGTAACCCAAGTGCAGGACTCAGCACTTGGCCTTGTTGAACCTCATACACTTGGCCTCAGCACATCGATCCAGCCTGTCCAGATCCTTCTGCAGAGCCTTCTTACCCTCCAACAGATCAACACTCCCACCCAACTTAGTGTTATCTGCAAACTGACTGAGGGTGCCCTCTATAACTCGGTCTAGATCATTGGCCTGCCCATCCAGCCAGTTTATTAACCAGAAAAATGTATGTGCACCTAAGGTGTGAGCAACCAGTTTCTCCAGAAGAATGCTGTGGGAAACAGTGCCAAAGGCTTTACTAAAGTCTAGGTAGGCAGCAATCACAGCCTTTCTCTTATCCTCTAAGCGGGTCCACAACAGTCCCAGCTTAACTGATCTTTTAGAGAACTATAAAGCTGGATGATAGAGAACAGAATCATCACTAAACATCATGTTTGAGCACTGACTCGCAATCACCCATGATGTTTAATTGTTACTACGATCCCTAGCACAGTTTTGGCTTTCCCAATCAGCTCCTCAGAGACAACAGCACATAGCAGGGAGACTCCCAATAGGCATTTTGGGTATGACCTAGTTTTGAATATTGGGAGGGACAAAAAGTGTATATTTATCTGGGTCAGGTACCTCAGAACCAGATAACTGGCCAATTTACATACTAGCCTTTAGTGAGTGGGTAAAAGGGAGAACAGGGACAATTATATACTTTGCAAGAAGAATTCTTACCAATTTTAGAGATAACTTTGCTTCATGACATGAAGTGTTTAGCCAACACCATCTTTAGACTGACTGTGAAGCAGATGCTTTGACCTCGAATGTCTACTGATAACCAGACAGTCTGTGCAGTTGTTACTGATCTAATGCCCAATATATTTCCTGTATTTTCAAGAAGAAATCAGTCTTGATTTATCATTTCAAAAGAAATTGTCATTAAATTCTTCCACCCAATATTTTGGTGTTTTGACTGCCTTGGCAGTCAACATGGATACATGTGAAAAACTTAGTGATTTCTTCTTTGTAGAACAAAAAAGAATATGTCCTTTACACTGAAAAGTAAAAGACCTGCATATGCAAGTTCTTTGTCTTTCAGCATTTCTAATTTCCCTGCTAAGGGAAGAAGAGCAGAGCTGAGCTTTGCGCCGGTTTGTCACTCTGAGCAGTTTTCTGGGACTCCATCACCTTTGGTTAGTGGCCAATTTCAGTAGCTAGCTGACACTTCTGATTGTGTTTGTCTCCCTGCTGACTTCATCACAAACTTGGACCCGCCAGGAATTATTGTCCCTAATGATCTCATTCACAGATTTCATGTCAGAATATTTGCCACTGTCACTGTTTTCACTGTTTCATCTCAGTATTTTGTCTGAAAGAAACACAGATTCTTACAATTCTTATTTTACATTGTATTTATTTAAAATCACATGTATTTTATAACAGAAAGAGAATGTTAGAAATAGCAGCCTCAAGGACTAAATTTAGCAGCCATGGATAAAGGAGTCCAAATCTTTATTTCTTTAGTGTTTATTCTGCTTCTTTCCTATTTTGTCATGCAGCATTGCTAACTACCCCCTTGGCCTTGGATTGAACAAAGTCATCATTCTCGTGACAGATGATTCGCAGCCCAGCCCAGAGGTTGTGAGCAGCTACAAAGTCACAATTTATCGAGAGGACCGCCCTAGTCTCCCTTTGTTTGATGACTATATGATGTGTGGGTTTGTGCAGGTATTGTCTCTGCATTCTTTTACTGTACACGTTAATAGTAATTTTAGCTGGTTTCTGTTCATCCAGTGGTATAAATTGGGGTACACGAGCCAAAGCTGGTATAAAGCCAGTTTTTGTTGAGATTAGAATCTGAGTTCTAAGCACTATAATTGTGTTAAATTCAACATTTACGCAACATTTTGGATATGAAAGGTAAGTCCAGCATAAGTACCTGCTACTATGTGTTTGAGAGCTCCACTTTAATTAATCCTTACCTTGGTCGGCCAAAACCTTCTCATAACTTTTCATATCTGTGACACTGGAGCCATGGAAATCCTTTTACCAGGAAAGGTATTTATGATGACTGTGTGTTTGTCAGTGTTCAATACATATGATACTACATAATTTATGAATGAAAGCTGTTTGTTCTAGACCAAAAAACACAATAAAAACCCCCACTGATAATTCTGAAGGAAGGGATGATTGTTGCTTACATCACGTTTATCCGAATAAACATTTGGGAGTTCACATAATTTACTCCCAACAAATAGCAATCGCTAGGAAGAAGTGGGTCTGTTGAATGAAAAAAGGCCAGAGTCTGTCCAATAGGGCTAAATTAAAGCTGGGAAAGGGGAGCTCAGGCTAAATAAGACACAAAAATGGATGAAGGGCAATGAAAGATAGTAACAGTGAAGATTTCAGTCAGTGAAACTATAGTGCTAAAAATATTATGCATAAGAAAGAAAACCTGGGACACAGGCTGGATCAGAGCTGTTTGTATTCCAAAGTTTGAGAACTAAATATTGGGTGGTACTTGATATGGTGGGCAAAGATAAACCAGCTAGTTCAAAGAGGGTAGTGACATTGTAAATGGTAATCAGGGGCAGTGCTTTTTGTCTGTGGAATTTTAGGCAGATTGAAAGGATTGGTGCGTTAATTCTAGAGCATCCAGGAGTGATATAATTTGTCACAATTCTGCAACCAGGAAGCAGGATTTTCAAAACTATTGTTTTGAAACTGTCATCTGTGTTCACATCAAATGTCTAATCCTATCTTTATTTACCTTCTTTGTGAAGATTTTAGTATATGCTTTAACAAAACTTGCTTCCCTTCTCTGGTTTCTTTCTATATACTGCAGAAGGGGTTGGGAGATCAGGGTGGCAGAAGGCAGAGCATTTTATGTTACGGGGCAGATCAAGAGGGATTTTGTTTTTCTTGTGGAGAAATAAGCACTGGGGCTTAAAAAAGGAGCCAAAGAGATTATAAATGTTGATAGCAAATTGTATGTTGACCATAATTATCTCAATCTGCAAATCAGAACTGACAGAGAAAATGTATGTAAAAGTCGTAGCATAATGACTGCTGATACCTGATTATGGTGTTGTCTGACCCTCTACCTATTCTCTGTCTCTTCTCTTAGACTTCTCTTACCAGTTCAAAAGGTCAAGGACCATCTTCTTACTCTTTGCAGTGGCTCAGCACTACATCTAGTAGTTGCTAAAGAAAAATAAGAACACATATAATACCTAAGATTTCAGTTCAGGTGTACAGAAACCTGCCTGACATCTTAGGTGTGAGTTGGTATGAAAAGGATTGCAGCAGTAAGTCGAGCTGGAGTTATATTACTAGGAGAACAGAGTGAGTGGAAAGATGTAAGGAAAGCTCTTTTTGTTTCCCTTATTTGGGGCACATATGGGAGTATAGGAACAGGAATTCAAAAAGATGTAAGGAAAGCTCTTTTTGTTTCCCTTATTTGGGGCACATATNACTTCTCTTACCAGTTCAAAAGGTCAAGGACCATCTTCTTACTCTTTGCAGTGGCTCAGCACTACATCTAGTAGTTGCTAAAGAAAAATAAGAACACATATAATACCTAAGATTTCAGTTCAGGTGTACAGAAACCTGCCTGACATCTTAGGTGTGAGTTGGTATGAAAAGGATTGCAGCAGTAAGTCGAGCTGGAGTTATATTACTAGGAGAACAGAGTGAGTGGAAAGATGTAAGGAAAGCTCTTTTTGTTTCCCTTATTTGGGGCACATATGGGAGTATAGGAACAGGAATTCACCCTCATACATATCTTCCCACACCAGAGTTTACACTGTTGTTAATGTTTTGTGATAGCATTTACGAGACTGAGTATGAATCTTTGAAGCGCTGTGAAGGCAAAGAGATCTAGACTGATAAAAATGAAGAGTGTTTTAGAAATTTATTTTGATTGAGCTTGGTTTTCTGCTCCTCTGTGAATAACTGTGCTCTAATTAACACAAATGTTCAGAGCTAGGGATGATTTCAGGAGTTTAGAGTAAAAATGAGATGAAAAGCATTCTTGTGGTATCTAATGAGCACTGTGAAGATACAGTATGAGATTCTAAAACAACTTTTAGAGATGTTAGAGGCTAACTTATCAGAGTGCCTTTAAAAAACAAACAAAGGCTGGAGCTGGAGATAGAAATGGCATTCTAAAACACATAAAAGCCTGCATTTTTTCCTCTTTTTCCTATTTGCTATAACAGAATTTATTGCCTTTTGCTTAGAATGATGTTATTTTATCAATACAAAACTCAGGTCTTAAATAGCATCATTACATTCTGCTTTTCATACCAGAGAACATTATGCACCCTTGTAAAGTGGGTTAATGCCTCCTCATCAATGGCATGAATACTTGTTCTCTTAGTAACAGGACACCTGTTTGGAGCAAAAGGATAAATACAGTGTGAACTGATGGAGTCTCCTTTGGACACTTGACTAAGCACAACTGGGATCTCACATGAGGAGAGAAAGGTCACTGATAGTGGTGTGGTCTTTCTCATGGAAGGCTTCAGTCAAAATTCTAATCCAGCAACTTTTTTCCTGACTTTCTTTTATGTTTAATCCCATTAGGGTATTCAGGTTTCACTGCAAGATGATACTATAAGGAAGGTTACAATAAAAAGACAGACTGTGGGATGTTGTTTCTAGTCTTCTAACAATTCTCATGCAGTTGAATAATCCTGGATTAATTTCAAGATATCGAGTTGAGAAGTGTGTAGTTCCAAGCCTTGCAACCCCTAAAAAGGGAAAAAATATTGTCTCCTCTACTTTTTGATAGCAGCTATAATATCCCCATTAAAACCAAATTAGGAGAAAATAAACTGTTGCTTCATGATAGCACCTTCAGCAGATTTAATTGCCTTCCATTATGTGTTTTATATTTTGACAGTATTGCTTAGACTGCAAATGGAGAGGTTATTGATTTGTGCTTGAACTTAATTTTGTGCAATCGTTGACAATATTCAAATTAAGTATCCTTGAAAGAAGTGGTGCCATTTCATTATCACCTCTGAAGCTGTAACAGGAAGATAATCAGAATTCAAAGCAGTCATCAGAAAAACTAGTGAGCTCTTAAGACAGGGTTATCAGCATCTCTCTCAAGTGAAGGATCCCAGACTATGTTCATACTGTCATAAAGGACAAGATATTTTATTCATTCTTGTACTGCCCATTATCTTTAAAATGCAAACAGATTTATCTGTGCCTCACTTGAAATGTGTGGATGCTACCTCTTTGATTGTTAATCTTTGCCCAGTTGCAGCCATAGCGAGTAACTGCTGATGTGCTTAGGGAACCTTGTTTGACCCTGTGAACTTCTGTACCTATTTGTACCTAGAGTGTCCTGTTGCCACATGGCTTGTTCTGTTCGGTTGTTTTTTTGTTGTTTGTTTGATTGTTTGTTTTGGGGTGGGTGAGTTTTGGTTTGTTTTGTTGTTGTTGTTGTATTTTAGTAATAGTAATTTATTTGGGTTTGCATTTATATTGCAAGCAATGGAGAGCTAATGCTGTATTTTATAGCATAGTGTGTTTCTCTGCCATTTTCTTTTGTGCATTTGCACAAAATGCATAAAACTACATTTCAAAATCAGTGCAGCGGGCTGGTGTTCCCACTGTCCGACAGCTTTCTCGGGTCTGAGAGAACGGACTTACGGAACAGCTTTAAAAACTTTCCCGATTTTTAAAGAACATCTTATTCTTAAGTACTATTATCTCTCATATTTGTATAAATCCTTTTATCATATTCCTTTCCTAGAGCCCAGATAGCATAAGAAGCCCGACAGAGCTGATAATGAGATACTGGCATAGCATTTCTGAGTGTATAACACTAAATGACTGCAATGCAGCTGGCAACAAGATGCTAGCAACATGTTGATTTCTCTGTCTACTAAACTTCCATTGATCAAAAAGCAGTTAAGACCTAGGTCTAGCATAGTAACTATATTTAACTTTGCTATAGACTTTTAGGGGTCTAGAGATGAAAAAACTCTTTAGAAAAGAAGAAGCCTTAAAAAAAAAAAAAGAAGTAATTTCATTTTCATGTTAAGGAAGATATGAGAATACTTATATTTTTTTCAGCTCAAGTTATAAATTTTCAGAGGAAAATAAAATGTTTTTACAACATTTAAAACTGTGTGCTATTACAGTGGCAAAGATTTTCATACCAGACTATACAAGTAAAAACTGTCAATTAGAGAAACCTGTATTAACTCTTTGTCTAGTACTTTCATGCAAAGATTTCTAAGGACCTTGCAAATATTAAATAATGTAAAAAAAAAAAAAACAGCTTAGGAGAGGAACAAAGAACTTGTCTTGTAGTGGGACAGACTGGAAGCACATCAGTCTCTTCTGTATTTCCCATTATCTGCATTAGATTCAGCGTGACCCCCCATTACAAGCCACCCATCTCTTCTGTCCATAGGACATTGTGGATGCCATGTGCAGGCTCTTAGGTTTTGCGGTGATTATTGTAGCAGCAGCTGACCCTGATTTGAGTGTCTTGCTTGAAAAGGCATGGAGAGTACTCCTCTGGAACTGAATATATAGTCTAATTATATTAGCAACCAGATTTTATCTTATTTGCAGCTTGCTTACGTCCCTTTCAGAGAAAAAAAAGGCATATCCATTATAGCAGCAATCATGCATTGCATTCTTCTATCTTCTCAGGTATAGAGCTGGTGAGAATTTTTTTCAGTGATTTTGAATTTTTCAAAAAACAACAAAAAGTGCCCTTGACTTTAAAAAAATAGTTTGAGTCCATATTTTTTTGTTGTTGTTCAAAAGGGGAGATTTTGATTCAGTGAAGACTATTTGATTTTAAAAGTTTAGCATTTGAAATTTGTATTGGTGTAACTGTTAGATATTTTAGCTATTGTGCAGTCAAGAATGCTAACTCTCTTTTCAAGGAAAGAGTGACTGGAACAAGCAAAAAGCTCACTCATTATTAGATCTGAAATAATCAAGTCTAAATTTTCTTCAGAAACACTGGTGAGAGTACAGTATGGCAATCATTCTTTCCAGGAGCAATGCCAACTCAAGCATCCCTTTTCCTGCCTGCAGCTACTCATGAACCAGATGGGAAAACTTTTTTATTAAATGAACTAGTTTCTAGGATAAGGTTCTCAATCTCTCTATGTGAACACAGGGGAGGGGATAGATGCAGGGGCTGAAATGAGCAGCTGGGCACAGAAGAGTGGTTAGTGGGTGCTGTTTAAGGCAACTTTTTCTTTCTTCATGAAAGAAATTCACATCGATATCGGGTTTTAAGCTCTTGTCGTTTTAAATGAGCAGGAGCTTCATGTTCAAAAATTGTAGAAGTGATTTATGGGTGAAAACGCACAAAACACTAGAAGTGCTTTTGCATTGCTATGAATCTATAAATTATTTTCGTTCTGTGTGACTGCAACCTACTTCCCATGAAAAACAAAACAAGGTTCACATAGCCTTGGGGAACAAATATGTAGCAAACTGAACACATGTTAAATTGTCAGCAGTTCAGGTGAAAGCCACAAAATAGAGAGTTAGTAGGGAGCCTGCCATAAAGAGAAGGCTGAGGTCTTACATCTTCAACTGCTGTATGTCAACATGGTTCAATTATTTTCAGGGGAGCAATTCCAAGTTATGGTATGATGGAGTACCTGTCCTGACAGAAACATACAGCTGAATTCTCTTCCGTTGTATGCCAGGCAACGTTCATGAGCAAATTCACTTGCATAAACCTGCTGAATTTGTTAGTAATTTTCCTAAATATTTATGTTCAAACAACAACTTAGAATAATCTAAAAAAGCACTTGAAGGTATTTTAAAGTATTTAAAGATCAAGGGATGTATAATCAGCATTCACTGTAAGTATAAAGTGAACAAGCACCTAAATTGAATAACTCAACTTGGTGCATCTAAAAAAGTATATTTAAGATGATGTAGAAGGTGAAGATGTAAATAATAAATGTACTTAGCCAATTTCCAAGTACAGAGTTAATTTGTGCGTGTGTTTATGAAAAAAATTTATAGAGTCAGCATGTTCTGTCTTTGTCAACATCTATACCACTGGGGAGAAAAGGCTTGCCACATTTTCTTAATTATACCAAAGACTTTTGTGATGATTTAAAGCATTGCTCTGTAGATGAGTCAGAGGAACAATTAACCATTGTGATGGCTATTCTTTATGTTTATGCTGTTCTGTGCTGAACTCCTTTTGGATCTCAGAATCAGGATGTGGCT
The DNA here is from genome assembly GCA_013400975.1 of Atrichornis clamosus. Taxonomy (NCBI): domain Eukaryota; kingdom Metazoa; phylum Chordata; class Aves; order Passeriformes; family Menuridae; genus Atrichornis; species Atrichornis clamosus. The sequence continues at coordinate 133,773 of WBMZ01007770.1, read as the reverse complement.
TGTAGGCTGACATCTTAATCAGCAGCCTGCATCTGCTGCTTTAAGGACAGGTCTCAATAACTCAGCAGAACACAGATCCGTTGTTCGATGGAATTAATATAATGCTCCAGGTATTCTCCAGAAGTCAAAACCTTCTTTCACCTAAGCAGTTAACTTCACTGAGAATCTGCACTCTCATCTGGTCGTCACTGGTTTCCATAATCAGTGCTCTCGGTAAGACATCTGCTGAACTCTGAGGGAGCCATGGAGAGAAAACAGGCACAACTAGGGCATAAAATGGGAAGAAACAGAAAAATAATGAGTTTGTCTGAGCTTCTATTTAGGCATCTCTTTCTCTGAGCATGTAATGAAAATGTATAGTTTTATCCTGTATCTCCAGCAAGCTGTGCCTCACTAGAACCATCATCATAGTCTCCCACGCTTTGAGGATGCCACATTACAGAGCCCAAACTTTAAGGTTCGAGTCCATATTGGGTCCAGCTGTCCAAAGAAAAGTTTATAGTCTTCCAGTTTACAGTATTTTGCTTATAGTGCTGATTTGATAGTAGTTGTGCTTAGTCTTCTCCATATAGCTAAGTTTCCTGTTTAACATGTGATTCAAGATTAATACCAGATACCCTCCAGGAAGTGTTTCCAGAGACTGAAGAGAGCAGATGTTTCCATGCAGCAGCTACATTTGTCATTACTACGATGCACTGTACTTCGGAAATGGTGTGTTAGACGCATCACTGACGGATAAATTGCCACCAGTGCTTTGAGACAATCCATATGAATATTGATTCAATGGTTCAACAATTATAAGCCAATAACAACTGAGATCACACCAACAAACTAATTTGATTTATAATCATTAGCCAGAAGAAGTTTTAAGTTGCTATAATAATTAGCCCTTAAAGAGAGAGAATTTTATAGGCAACTTTCAGCCTTTTTCCAATGTCTCCTTTTCTTGGTTGGCACTCCTGTGGATAAGAACTTTGTAAGTCAGGAGTGATATCACCCATTAGCACCACTAAATTTATTGACACAACTAAAGTTGATTGTAGCACCTCCTACCTCAGCAATGGAAAATTTAATATCTCCTATTATTCTTTTCCTCTTCGATGTATTTGCCATTTAACACAGTCTTACTAGGAACATCCCACCATCCTAGATACTCAGTAAGGTGACTCCTGATTTGAGTGGTTGTTTTGCTGTCCTACTGCCACAGAAAAATGTCATTAGTATATCATTATGTTATGAACAAAACCATAAAAGATAAACCTCAATGACCTGATAGAGCAATTTCATTCTTTTGTGTGTTCAGGCTGTTCTCCCCATTAATACAATTACTGATGTCACCCCATGGGTGTGCATGACACATTAAAGATACAGAAGATGAAGATCTGCCCATAAACTATCCAAGGAGAAACTCATAATTGCATGACTAAAAATGTTAGGGAGTTAAAATATGACCTGTACGATTGCAACTGGTGAACAAAATCCCGTTGGTGCTAGTGGGGTGTTTGATTGGACATTTCAGCCTGGGAGTTGCCTTGCAATAGCTGCTCCCTAGGGTGCTGCAGAATGGGGAAGCGGTGAGGCAGATACAGTGCTGTGGGTGCAGGTTCTGTAGATACACTGCTATCTCTGAGCCCATGACAGACTGCTAGTACAGACTGAAATAGATCCAGGTTTTTCTGATTCATTGCTTTTAACTAAAGGATTAAAATGTCTTTTTAAATAATAGCAGCAAATCATTGTGGGTGGTTGTGAAAGGAGACAGATGACAGTTAATGCTGGGTAGGCAATTCTGCTCCTGGGAGAACACTGTTCTCTGGAAAAGTTTATCAGAAAACTTGTTTTTATATAATTCTTGTCAGATATGGGGTTTTTTGTTTGTGCTAAGTTATCAGGCAATCTCTTATGGTCCTTCTTTGCTCTTATTTTGGATGTTTTTAATGTAATACAGGTCCAGTAAAACCATTGGAATCAATTACATTTTGCTGGAGAATTGGTAGCATTGACTTTTGCAGAATATTCCTCATAGCACAGACTCTTTTTGTGTTTATTCTTGCTTTCTCTCTCTGCCCTGCACAGTGATTCCTCCGTACATTGCTGCATTGTGGTGCAGTTTGGGCCGACAGGTATAGCTTGATGGCCTGGTGGCCCTTTAGAGAAAAGAGGGAGCCACATGCTCCAATCACCTCAGCCTGAGGCCAGCCAAGAGTCATAGTGTTTGAGGGGTGCTAGCCCAGCCTGACTAGTTGGATTGCTTCCTCCTGGCTCCTCCTACCTTCTGGCTGGAGCCAGAGCCTGGGCAGAGGTAGCTCCAGGCGTACAGCCCTGAGCCAGGTGCTCGTGAGTCATGCCCTGGGTACTGTACTGATGATAGCACCTTGAAGTGACCCAAGATCTCTGGAGAGGAACAGATGATGTATTTGAGGACTCCATCTTCCTCTACCAGCTGTTTTTTCACTTGATTCCACAGGGAACCTAGCTTAGCTGTCTCAATCACCATGCTGGGTCAGGCTTTGCATTGCCTACATTAACTGGGCTAAATTAGGAAGGTAGAGTGAAGCCCATAATTTTTCAATGCTTCCATTTCCAACTGTACAATATCAAGATTTAAAAATTAACTCCCCAGTAAAGCATTAAGCCTTACAAGTCTTTGAATGAACCATATACGTATGAAAACTGCAAAGTTTGAGTTAAACAGTTCTCCTTTACAAGCTCCACAGAGTCCATTGACATTTAAAAGTACAATAATTGCAGGGAGTGGGGAGGAAGAAAAGGTCATCCAAAGTTTCTGAAGCCTCACTGAAATATTTAGCTAATATTTTGGGTAAATAGCTGTGTCAGTGTTTGCATTCTGTCAATGTACCTGATTCATGAAGAGAAAGTTCATTAATTAGAAATAACTTGTGCTGTATGTTAGCACACAAAGTGTTTCAACCATGATCAGACTGCCAGTTTATAAATCACAGGCAAATCAGTACATGCATATGGGTGAACTTTTTGTGAAGTATATGTTGCGTGTACATCTGTGGGGTTTTTATAAATGGTCACTGCAGTTTGTACTGAAGGAAAAATTATTGTTAAGGTTAAACTTCAATAGTTTTGTGGGATTCACCAGGGCTCTGTAGTGCCTTAGTTACATTTTTTGGTGAATGGTGGCACTTGTTAAATGGCTGACATGACAATAGAGTGGGGGGATGTTTGAGCTGACTGTGAGCAAGCAGGTCTAAGTACAGGGAGCAAACAAGATGCCATTGCTACATGGCACCCAGGCCAGTCCTGTGATGGAATGTTGCCATTTCTGGTACATGAGCTTATTACTCTGCAAGACTTTCTGTCATGCTTGTAGATACATCATGAGAAGCACATGTTAAAACTGTCTAGAGACAAATTTGGGGCACACAAAATTTGCATGTACCTTAGTATATAGTTGTACACCTCAGCTCTTACAGTTCTGGGACTCTCCAAGCAGACTGTCATTTGGATTTAGTAACAGGTTCTGTGCCCATTTTTGTGATGTGTACAACAGTAAAAGAAAAGAATAATATCCTTAATCCAAGTCCTTTGTACAGGTAAAAGACTCCCATTGACTTCCATGTAATTTGTATCTCACCTAACTAATTTTCTTAGCATGTATGGTCAAAAAATGAGAAAAGAGTATGCCTACTATTGCATCTCCAGATAGATTAGCTGGGCTTTGATCATCTCAGCTTTTGATGCTAGTGGAAATTATTGGTGGCATTTTGGCATTGGAAAGCTGTAAAGTGAAGTAGAGGGTATAGGTTGTTATGAAGATGATATACAGGGAAGTCTAATGAGTCTTAGTAATGACATCATAACTCTTAATAACAATTTGTCTGCACTTTTATTGACAATCTTATAATTCTGGTTTGATAACAGAAAAGCAAAAAGGATAATTCTGCAATTCAGCCAAATGGTACAACAGAACAATGAAGAGTGTTATATTGCTGCACTGCATAAAGGCTATCCAGCCTCTTCCAGCTACATGCTCACAATGCATATTTGAAATTCAGATTGTTTTCCCTGTGCACTATTTTGATAAAGAGGATGTGACATGACCAAATTCCTGCTGTGGGTCTCATGCTCTGGTATAGAGATTTGACCATTTTTGTTCTCTCTGGAAGAGTTGCGGATGCTGTGGCTCCAGGAGTGGGTAACTTACTCAGGCTGCCACACAAAAGATGGAAAATGGGATAGTCCCATGTCTCAGAGAATACCTCAAACAAAACTGAGACCTGAAGGTTATATGACAATATGGGGCAGTCCTCGAGTTCTGGGGTCATCCCAGATAAAAGTGGGAAATTTTGTTACCCTTGTGAAGAAGCTAGAGAAAAGGCATGCTTCATGGACTGGAAAATTATAGAAGTATTTAACTTAATTCGTGTACATACACAGTCAGAAGTAGTGGTACCTAGGTCACAGAAACCTACATTTTTTGTAGATTCATCTGTAAAAAACCTGTGGAAAATCAGAATCCAACTTCCTTTTTAAATGTTCAAGAGCCAAATAAGGAAGTCAGTGTTCAAGATTATTTTACTTTGTTTCTCAGTAGTTTATTCTTGTAGAATGTTCTTAATTGAGATCCAAAATAGAATCCTAGCTTCTTTTCTGTACAGAAAAGATTCTTTTCTGTATAGATATATGAAAAAGGTTTTACTTTTTGCTGGTTCAGGCCTATGTTGCTCATGAATAAGATGATCAAAGTTTCTCGCATGGATAATCATAGTTTAATTAGTCTGATTTTGTATTTATTTAACAACTTGATAAATAGCAGTAAAATGAGTCATTGAAAAGTATTTAATATGTAAAATGGGCTTAACACCTGAAGGACAAACTTCTGCCAAAGTCAGGAAGCCAGTCCTTGCACTGCTCTTGATTCGTTTGGAATCAGGGTAGATATAAAACACAATCACTGATATAAAACACAATCACCAATATAAGATAAAGAAGAGACTCAGATTTGATACAGTTTTCTTTTCGGAAAAGATCAAGTTCATGGTACAGATCCATTGCTATTTCTGTAGCTGTAAAATTGTCTGTATCCTACAGAGAACTGTTATCCTCTTTACCTGGCCCTCTACAGTTTGTGTTTCAAAGCTGAAATCCAGGACACTCATTATTAACAGTTCAATCGTTGTGTTCTTTTCGGTTCACCTCATACGCTGCTCTCAAATTCATCAGAAAATGTGAAATAGTCTGTTGACTTTTCCCCTTGATGATACCACAATAGACGTGAAAGAAGAGCCTGCAGCATAAGGCTTCCTAAGTGTTAACAGATCATGAAAATTGGCAACAACTGTTGTGCCGAGTATCATAATCTGCGAGAGGAGGGCCAGCAATTCCACAGTGATGAGAAGAGAGTGCTTGGTGTTTGAGCTGTGGTCACATTTGCCTTTCAAGTCATTTGGGCCTCCATGCCACACTTTTCAGGAGAAGAAAGCTAATGCAGCTGCCTTTGTTAATCAGTCAGTATGACCCAGGCCCTCGGGGGGGCAGGCAAAGGCAGATATGTACTGAGACACACAAGCCTTGCTGATTAGCAGTGAAAGCTGGTAAAGTTACTCTCTAAGCCTGTCTGGCCCATCAGCTGCAGAAATGTAATTTAGATGATTATCTACATGCCCATTAAACCTTGTGACCCATCACTAGTCTGTTTGAAGTTTGCCTGCTTAAACTCGCTAATAGGAAGAATAGAAGGATTAACTCAGAGGTCATGAAATAAGAGAGCAGCAAAGAAGATGACAAAAGAGCAGAGGAAAACTTCCTACTGCATGCATTTCATAAGGAGAAAGAACTACAGTACCAAGGGCATCTCAGCAGATACTGTTACTTTGTGGAGCAAGCAAGCCATCTGGAGTTCAGGCCATTTAATACTTGTGTGTGTGCTTTCAGCCTATTTTGTTTAGCTGCACAAATAAAATTAACTACCTGTGTGTTGAATGTTGTCAAGTTAGGTGTTTACTGAACATAATGCAACATAAAAGAGTGTAGAATTTTGATGGATGATAAGTGTTTCTGATTTTGCTCAAGGCTACTCTGTGTAGATATAAACAACAAAGCAATTTAAATCAGTCACATCAGAGTAGTTGCAGTCAGGTCAGCACCAAGTCCAGCATTGCTCTCTCTAGGGTGAGAACCTCCAGCCATTACAGATGCTTGTGAACTTAAGGTTTATGAATTAAATTCTTACCCACTGATATATTTTAATTTGGTCAAATTGAAATAAATATAAACATTTATAATGATCTGCATAATTTAGTTGCAGGATGTTGCAATGAAAATGGTGACCCTAAACCTAAATTTGTAGAGAAAAGGTGGGATGCATTGCTGAAAACAGAATGGAATCCATGAGTACCTCAGTAAGGGTGTCCTGCCCTCTGACTAGTTATTGGCAGAAAACAAGCTTGAACTTTAAATGGGGTCTTGAAGGTCATTTACCTACTTTTACATGTACTACCACCCTCAAAATGAGTCATTGCCCTTTTGCTAAAGGCAGTCAACCTATTTCCTGACAAATATGTGTATTGTATATGGGTATAAACAAAGTATTCAGTGCCAGTGCTGTGGCAATTCATTTTAGAACTTGAGACTTTTTTCTAGTGTTTTTAGTATTTTTCTTTTTGTGGCTGATACTGGAAACTCAGATACCTGATGCTCTGAAGCTGATGCCTGTACTTTGTAATAAAATGCATAAATTCTCAAATTCCACTTTAAGCATCACCTGAAGATGTCTTGCATGTTAATCCGGTTAAAAATATTCCAAATTAGTGTCAACCAGAGTTGGGGTCTTTGGTGTAAAACTGCCAGTCTTTGTGTGTTGGCTACACTTTCAGTGGTTCTCACCTTGAAAAATGTAAAAGTTTTAGGAGGGAAACAAACGTCTGTTGCTGATCCTAAGTCTTCCACTGAGTGGAATGTACTCAGCTGTTTGCAACCAGACTGATTCAGAGGACAGAAGTTATTAATAAATCTCATTCCATTGGGTTGTCTGAAACATAAAGTAGATGCCAATATCTGCTGGGAAGCCTTGTAGAAAACAGATCAAAGGCTGCTGGAGTTTATTTAAGAAGAAGCAGTTGTGAGTGGCTTAATGTCTGAGCATGACATGAAAAGTGAAACAGCCATGACAATGAGCCACCATACGCAGAAGTCCTCTGGGTTTCAATAAAGAATTTGAGTAATATGTGGTACAGGTGGACTGTTATCTCAGCCTGTCATTCTGTTATCCCTTGTCCTTCTCTGTCTAAGCTCATGAAAAAGGGGAAAATTTCTTATGAAAATCATTGCAGGAAACACAGAACGTTGTGCCTGCGGAAGAGACGTAGGGCATTCGGTTTAAAGGTCTGCGGTTATGTGTAATTTACTTAACCTGTGGCCAGTGTTCTTCCAGTATTTTTACTTTAGTGGCATGAAGCTGTGTCAGAGGAGATTTAAGCTAGATGTTAGGAAAAGATTTTTCACCCAGAGGATGGTTGAGCACTGGAACAGGCTCCCCACGGAAGTGGTCATGGCACCAAGTCAGAGAGAGCTCAAGAAGAGTTTGGACAGTGCTCTCAAACAGATGGTACGACTCTTGGGGATGGTGCTGTGCAGAGCCAGGAGCTGGACTTGATCTTCCAACTCTGGATATTCTATGAGTCTTATGATTTGAGAGTTTCTGAAAGAAATCTGTATCTCCATTCCAGGTGTGAGAAACTGGCTTATTTTTTATTAGAATTGCCTATTTATCCTACTCCTCATATGTCCTTGTGGTGGGTTAACCCAGGCTTGACCCAGGCCCACCAAAGCCACTCTATCACTCCCATCCTCAATTTGGCAGGGGAGAAAAAATATAATGAAAGTCTTGTGGGTTGAGATAAGGACAGGGAGAAGTCAGTCACTGATTACTGTCATGAGCAAAACAGACTTGACTTAGGGAAATTATTTGAATTTATTACCAATCAGAATCAGAGTAGGATAATGGGAAGTAACAAACCTTAAAAATACCTTTCTCCCCACCCCTCCCTCCTTCCCTGGGCTTAACTTTGTTTCTGATTCTCTATCTCCTCCCTGCCAGTGGTGAAGGGAGATGGGGAATGAGGGTTATGGCCATTTTATCATGTTGTTCCTGCTGCTGCTTCCTCCCCAGGGAGAGGAGTCCTTACTGGTGCCCCAGCATGGCATTTCTCCCACAGGAGACAGTCCTCCTCAAATACCTCCAACGTGAGTCCTTCCCCAGGCTGCAGGTCATGAACTGCACTGGCATGCATCCCTTTTCACAGGGTGCAGTCCTTCAGGAACATACTCCTCCAGTGTGGGTCCCCTGTGGAATCACAAGTCCTGCCAACAAACCTGTTCCAGCATGGACTCCTCTCTCCACAAGTCCTCTAGTCCCTGCCAGAAGCCTGCTCCAGCTTCCCACAGAATCACAGCCTCCTCTCAGGCATACACCTACTCCAGCACGGGATTCCTCCACGGGCTGCAGGTGGATCTTTGCTGCCCTGTGGGCCTCCTTGGGCTGCAGGGGCACAGCTGCCTCACCATGGGCTGCACCATGGTTTGCATGGGAATTTCTGCACTGGACTGCAGAGCACCTCCTCCCCCTCCTTCTCCACTGAGCTTGGTGTCTGCAGAGTTGTTCCTCTCACATGTGCTCACCCTGCTCTTCGCTGGTCACAATTACTTCTGCACAATAACTATTTTATGTTCTTCTTAACTATGTTATTCCAGAGGCACTAGCACCATCTCTGATTGGTTCAGTCTTGGCTAGCAGCACGTCCGTCTTGGATCCAGCTGGCACTGGCTCTGTCGGACATGGAGAAAGCTTCTGTCAGTTTCTCACAGAAGCCACCCCTATAGCCCCCCATACCTCTGAAAGCTTGCCGTGCAAACCTGTGTATGAAAATAATTTTTTACACTTTAATATATCCAAGTGGCCCTAGATACCTGTGTTTCAGCACCTGTACCAAATCCTGGATGTTGCTGGTCACCTGATAGGTTAAGGTAATTTCCATGACTTCTTGTTGCTATATGAATTTTTTCTTAGTGTGTTGTCACAACTCAAAAACCCTACTGATACTCCTGATACCTGTCCCCATTTTGCTATACCTGTCCTGATCCAACAGCCTAGTGTTTTTCATACTATTGAGCTACAGATAAAAATCAAAAAAATATATTGGAAAAAAACTTCTTGAGGAATTGTCTTCTTTTAATTAAAATTAAAACATTCCTAAGTAAACTTATTATACAGTTTACCATATTAATATTTTCAAGAGATACAATATTTGACAGAAAAGTTGCACAATTTTTGTTTAGTGGTACTATTTTTTTTTCAGACATGTTTAACACTTCAGAATTTTATTGTGAGAGAATTTGAATGTGCTGGAAATTGATTAAGATAGTAACAAAAACCGCTAAGAGCTGCCAAGTAAATTCTATACAAAAGGAAACACTAATAAAATGCAAGAACTGAACAACAATATGGTGACAGCAAAAAGACAGAAAATACTTGAGGGAGCTGTAATCCCCACAGCTTGATGTGGTTTCAGAGGGAAAATACAGAGATTTAGTGCATTATTCTGCAAAGTGGTATGCACGCTTAACTTCCCACACTGGGCATTTCCACTGAAGTCAGTGGAATAACTTGTTCTGAATAATACCAGGTCTCCATCTTTTCAGGCCCAAAGTCTTGAGGTATGTTTATTAGGTCTGGGATGTGTAGAGTTGTATCCATGACCACATTTGTCCAGTGCTAAAACAGGACAGTCAATATGTGTTTATTCCTAAAGCAGAAACAAATCTGTAGTGTCTATCAATGCTCCTGACTTTTGTCTTCTAAGTAATTTTGCTCTTTTTCATGATGACATGCTTTGATATTTATGAAAAATTACCCTGTTCTTTAGATATGAAAAAATATATGCTTTATTTCAATCTTTATGTGCATTATCACATTATTAATACAGAGAAGCATATTCATTGATTACACGGAGTCATTGATAAGTATCAAGGAGTTGCTTATACATATGGGGCCTAGATACTCTCTTCTGAACTAGTTTTGCAGTGGGATTTCCTGAAGTTTTTACAAATTGGTGGAACAAATGTGCTAGAATACAAATCTGCTAGAATAATCAGAACTAACAAAGAAAGAAATAGCCTCTTATTCTTTCTTTCTTTTGTCTTTCTATCTTTCTTCCTGCCTATGTGTCCATCGGTAACATTAGGTCAATTTATTTGGGCATGTTTGTGGAAAAATATCTGTTAGGTCCACCATCGATATCCCTTTCAAAATGAAAAGCTATGAAAATGAAACATACTAGTCTTCCTCAGCTGGTAAAGTAATGTAGTTTGATCAAATTTTGGGGGACAAAACAGGTCAAAGACATGCAATTTTGGAAATCCTCTAGTGTATTTACAATTTGTGTCCTCAATTCCCATAGGGCCAGAATCTTGGTAAGTAGGGGAAGTAATCAAAGGAGAGGGAGAAATTTTAGTTGTTTTTGTGTTGCAGTGACTGATCTTTAATCTTGTAAGCATCATACTTGGGAGACTCTTCAGACCTAAGGTTGTCAGTATTTTTTCCACTCATTTATGATCAGAGTAACAAAGTACGCAAATGGCTATAGTTACCTTGCATGTACATTTAAAATTTCTCCATAAAAACATTTTATCAGCAGTAGCAAATCAAATGCTTTCAAGTATTCTGTAGCTAGTTTACTCAAGACTGAAAAAGTTTATACAATGAAAGCTTTACCTGATCAAGTGATAATTGAGGCATTTTTTATTCTTAATAGTAGAATGCACTGAAGAATTACACAGTGCACATTATGTGTTTTGGCAAATATGATTATATGTTCTTCCTTTCCTAAACTCATTGGTCAACACAGAGCTTTCATTTGTCAGAAATCTGCAAGATACTAATTTTTGTTACCAAATCAACTACTCCTCTTACTGTTTCTCTATGTTTGCAATTAAATACTGTAAGTTTTCCATTTGCCAAATCTTTGTATTCTTTGCACTGCATGAGTTGACAAGTCTAACCTAGGAGCAGACACAACACCTGGAATCCTCTAGCTGATTGTGCAATGAGAGCAGAGGCTGAACTGAGGTATTCATGAAGATCTGGAAATCCCACAATAGAATTTGAGAAAAAAATGCAACAAGAATTCTGTATTTGTACATGATCTTAGGAAAACATCAAAAACGTGGAGATGTATCATGCAGGACTGTCTTTTAATCTTCACATTAAAATCTTAGGCTCTGACTTTTCCATTCTTAAAACAGTGTGGAACCATTTAGAGGAGTTGGTTTGGTTTGGTTGTTTTTTTAAGCTGAAATTCAAATCTTGTGTCTGAAAACTTGAAACCTAAATGGAAGTTATAGACAGGGCAATTCATAAGCAGAGTCCCTTCCTGTGTCTGTACAAGACAGGGCTCTGCAGTATGCATACTGTATACCATTAGACAAATGGTAGGAACACATGACTAAAGAACTTATTTGTGTTTTAGTAAGCCAAAAAATATAGATGGGTTACAGTGACCAAAGGAAAGTACTACAGTTCTCCCTACAAGCAGTAAGTCCACTGAACAGAGTAGCTGTGTGGGAACAGCACCTACAGTAGCAGCTCTCAGTCTCTGGCATGTACACTTACACTAGTATTTCATTTTTGGTGTTCAAAGTTTCTTGTTTGTGATAACCTCTGCCACTGCCGCTCCCTATTCAGTTGAATATTCAATCTTCCCCTGTAATATTTTGACTGCTACAGAGGGTTGGAGAAACTAAGGCTTGTGTTTAGAGCAAAAGTACTAAAAGTAAAATTAATACCAGTACAAGGTTATGGTACTTTGTTTCTCCTGTATGAAATTTTATACGTCTTAAATTTTCCTCTTTCTTTCTCCCTCCCTTTTTCCTTTTAATTTTCTTGTTTTTCTTGTTGCCTTTGAGAATTCTTCTGAGGATGTGTATAGGTTGAGGAGAATGAAGTTACAATTTGCTCTGCATGAGCTGATGATCCCAGTCATCCACCTCCCCTTAGAGTTCAAATACCACATTTGTCAGCTCAGTCACTGTGGAAATTCACACACAGGTTCCACTATCACAAACCTCCCAGTTCCCCAGTCGTAAGAGTAAAGTAGATGTCAGGAAAATTTTCAAATTTGAAAATAAATTGGGTATTTGTTTGCAGTAATCCAAAAAGATTAGATTGCAATCCAAGCAGAACTGGAAGATGAGTACAAAAGACTGTAAGGTTACCTAGGTCAGGTGGTGAAACCCAGGATACAGTGAACCCCTGCAATTCTGTCTTTTCCCCTTGTTGCAAACGGGGTTAAGCCCTCTTAAATATTGCACCAAATCACTGAGCACTTTAGAGGCTGTTGTTGACCAGGACTTTGAGATCCAGGATGTAAGGGCACAGTCTGTGAATCCTTGGCTGGGCAGATACATTAGTTGTCCAGTTTGCTGGATGCTATAGAAAGTACTCAGAGGGAGACATTCTTGTTCCTTTCACCTGATCCCAGGGAAGGCTTCTCCATGGTTTTTTTGGCAGAATGCTAGGACTCGTGCCCACTAGCTCCTGATAAAGATAGAGAAAATTCACCACAAGCTTTTATAAATTGGCAATTACCAGTATTGCTAACTCTTACGTACAGATAGAGAGTAGCTGGTGTGATAAGCAATGCTACCCAACAAAAAATCTTTAAGAGGAAAATGCAAAAGACATCCCTGTCAAAGGCATCAGATAAACAGCAAGCAAAGCACTGTAGATCACAGAGGAACTTGCATTATGTCCCACTATTAGCAGTTCTTAACTTACAGTAGGAAGGATAAAATGGCACCTTTATTTTTTTTTTTTGGAAAGAATTTGTGCCAAGAGATGAAAAGGTGTCTGGCTCACAGAACCCCAACCATCTTTAGTCGCTTCGAAAAACACACTTCTGCATGTACTGATTTCAATTGTGCACATAGCTTTGGCCACACATTTCAATATTTGGGCACAGGACTAGGATACATTTTCAAAGCTAATAATAAATATTCAGAAGTCTTTTGGAAATATATGTGATGACTAACACATATTCAAAAAGACATGAAAGCAAATTCAGACAGTGAGGCACAGGGTCTTGAAATGTCCAGCAGAGAAGTTGACATTAAATTGCATTAAATTCTTCTCTGTCAAAGAAGGGAAAGATTATTCTTTTTATTTTACTTATATTCATGCATTTCTTTTCAGATATATTGCATGCTTTATGTAGACATTATTAAACAGCTTACTGTAATCCATAATAAACTTGGATTTTTTTTTCTCAAGCTATATAACATTTTTTGTATTTTATTGTTGCAAATGAGGACTGAACTTGCATTCAGCTGTCGCTGTGCCAGCCTGGTGTAATCCCACCAAAGTAACTGAAGCTTTGTAATTGAGTACAGGCTGTAGGTTTGTACATTTTGCAAAGCATCTGGAAACTTTGGTGGATCAGAGCCAAAACCATAACTCATTGTTATTGCTTTGATTATGTGATGATTTTATGAAGTATAATATTCCATTTTCTTAACAGCAGTCTTTTAAATGCAAACCTCTGGGAACTGATATATTTCTATCCCTGACTGTTGTTCATTGCTAGCTTGGGTGGGGGTGTCTTATTGGAGACCAGGAAAAATATATTTGTTTGAATCTAGTGCTTGAATATGACAAACTTTTAGCACCTTACATAAACAGTTTAGGCATCTGAATCAGCTTCCAAGAAAGGACTGAGAGCTTCATGACGCACATGATCTTAAATCAGAAAATAACATGAAGGACCGAGCCATTCATTCACTCTCTGAAAGACTGATATAGTCCCCTTAATAATATAATTTGCCTGGAAACCTCAGAAGTCACATTTGAAATGAGCACACCATAAAAATGGAATGAAAAAGCTGAATTACATTTTTTATACCTCTGGCTGTCTTTAGGACTATAAAGACACTTAAGAGATATTTGCTGCTTTGAATATTTGCAGCGCTAACCCTAGGTCTGAGATGGAATCATTTATTTTAATTTTAATTTTTTTTGTACTTAGAGTTTCAGAAATCACCAAATTGTACATTTGAATTATTTTATATGACTAAATATTTTCTTTTTAAAAATGGTCTAAAGAATAATGGTGGTTCAATAGAAGGTGCGAAATATTTGTGTTATCATCTTGACAAGTTCTACAATAAAATGTGAATAATTCCTTTGGAAGTTAGTTGATGCATGTGATAATTAGGTTCAGAAATACTGATTCATTGTCTGTTCAGACTTTCAGTTCTCAATCTGTTCCAGGTTCTTCTGTCTATATAACAAAATAAGTAGATTATTCCTCAGAAAGCTATTTTCACTGATGGGAGAGATGAATTGGCTTCCTGGCCAATAGTTTCATTGGTGATATTTCATTGGTGAGGTGAGGTTCAGACTGTCTGCGTGCAAGATGAGTACTACTGTGTCCTACTCCTGACTCGCCTTGTCCTCCATGAGAAGTGTGACACCACCTTAAATAATTGTAGTACGTCCTGCTGATGGCCTTAATGGTTCCTTCTGAATCATATTCTAATGATCATCCTGGATCAAAATATCTGACTAGTCAGTTTTCAGAAAAGCTTTCTGTTACCAGTTTATTGAATTCTCCACAGTTCCAAAACAGTATAGTTGTCGTAAGGCAACTATGTCTTCAGTTTGATCTCTTTTATAGCTTGGTGATGGATTGATGTACAAAAAAATGGTTCTCTGTCACCTTAAATACCATGAAAACCTAATTTTCAAGAAAATTAGTCAAGAAAAAATTCCACTCATTTGGGATTTTACCCAAGACAAAATATTTGCACCTGGAATCTTGTTCTTTGGTCTCTGCTACGCAAAAAGAAGTGGGCAGGCTGAAGAGGGTCCAGCACAAAGATGATCAAAGGGCTGGGGAGTCTGCCAGATGAGGAAAGGCTGAGACTTCTGGGTTTATTTAGGCTTTAGAAAAGAAGACTTAAGGGAGGCTTTACTGCCATGTTCCAGTATTTAAAGGATGTCTACAAAGAAGATGGAGTCTCCATTTTACAAGGGGTCCCATGGAAAAGATGGGGGATAATGATACAAGTTACTCTGGGGGAGATTCCATTGGACACAGACAGAAAATTTTTCACCATGAGGTGAGACTTCGGAACAAATGGCAAAGAAAAGTGGTGGATTACCCAACATTGGACAACTAAGATTCAGCTGGGCAGAGTGCGGGGTCATGACTACACTGTGCTTTTTACAAAGAAGTTGGACCAGATGATTTTTGAAATCCCTTCCAACCTGGTAATCCACAATTTTTTGGTTCTATGGCAATTCAGATAGGGGCTCCAAGAAGGAACTTAATACAAAACTGGATTAAGAAGGTTCATTCCAGGATAGGTTCAAACCTTTGACTGGGACATCTTTGACTAGAGGTATGTTAACCAAAAGGTGGGATGCACCAGGGCTCTGCTGTATTGCTTTCAGTTGCTGCTGCTCAGCTGCTTGGTACTGCTTCCTCAGCAAACATGCAGTCAGTTCTTGTAGAAATTCCACACTGTTTAAAAACTAAATTAACCAGGTTTGCTACACTGCAGTATCTGGAAATTAAAATACTTAGAAGCCCTCAAAAAGAGAGTTATTTTCATTTCAGCCCACTTTGAGCCTCCCAAAGCCTGTTCCAACCTAAGTTATCCTGAGTCTGGGAGTGTAGAGTCCATGAAAATTAGTTGAGTGTGAAGGCTGTTGAGAATGCCTCAGCTTTATGGGTTATTTCACAGTAATACTAACCCCATCCTGTAATATAGTGTTTGTTATTCCTGTTCACAGCTTTTCTCACCTCCTTTGTACATGTGTCCCATGGAGCAAAGCAGGGAGTATTTCCACTGCATCTAACAAAACTTTACCTGTCTTTGAAGGTCTGAGTTGTCTGTAGCCCTTCCAATTTGCTAAATACCACAAATAAGGCTGTGTGCCTGCCAGCTGGCAATAAGATGCACAAGTGGATAGAACCCATTAGCGGGAACCGAGTTCTCTTTGGAGATCGGGCTTTCTGTGTGTGTATCCCACACATAGCTGCAACTAGATTCCGACCTTTGGACCTTTGGCACTGCAAGGCAGGAGCATCCTCTGCCAAGTCAGACTAAACTCCCCACTCAGCAAGTTAGGAGCAGTGCCAAGTTTGCCTTAATGTGAAACTAAGTATGATACAAGTCCTAACACTCATACAAGTCCACCTGCGAAAAAGGAACACGTTTTTCTGCTCTTATACATTTTATTTCTTTAACAGTTATATTTACAGTTTTGCAAACCACGGTTTATTTCTACTACATTCAAATTAAAAAAAAACCAAATCTTGTTTCTCTACTGTGACTCTGACATTTTGAAGGAGAGAGTTGATTAAGGTCCAAAGGATACAGTGTACTTACTACTTCATATAACTTTTTATCAAAAATTCCACTCAGAAGAATTTGTCTCTTGGTCGTATTCATATAAAAGTAATTGGGATTAGTAATCAGTATCTTAGATGAATTCATATTTTTAACATTTTTCATTGAAATTAGCATAAATAACCTGGAATTTTCTGTTATCAGGTCTTTTGGTTAAATATCCTTCTTGGTTTAGAATTCTGGATTCCCTTTTTTCTGAATCCTTCTTGTGCTTGAAAGAAAACTCACTTATGCCAGAGTCTCTTCTGTATTGCGCTGTTTGAAATTCCCTTTATAGTTGCAAATCTCTAGAGAATTGCTTTTTGCCTTGTGAATTAATTCCTTTCTACTAATGGTTAGTTATAGATTCATCTATGAAACAAGGAAAGGTCCTATAAAGAAGAAATAATAGATGTGAAACAGATATTTGGCAAAGAACATTATTGCTCATTTCTTTCGCCAATTGCTTTTTCTTAGCATTTCATGAGTAATAGATTATGTGGCTTCTCACAGACTTTTTTAGCTATGTTGTGGAATGCCCTTTACTGGAAGACTTTAAGTGAGATTAGTAAAACTGCTGGTACACTTGATCTTGCCTCAGTATGGGAGGATGAAATAAATGACCCCTTGGATTTCTTTGCTGGTGGGTTTCTATCCTGCTTTGTGTGTCCATAATTCTCACAACTCAGATTCTTATTGTAAAAAGCTGTGCTATGCTATATTTAGTTAGCCTAAACTGGAAATAAAGCAGAACTGCTAATGATTTTATCCATTTATATTTCACTTATCTGAGCTTAAGAACTTCTCTTCCCATTCAGTTTTAAAGCAGTGAAACAAGAGAGAATAATTATTTAGATACTTTTTACTGGCAGAAATCCTGCTCACAAATGCTTTGGTCTTTGGTAAATTAAAGGTCAAGAGGATTTTAAATCAGGATGTTCCTTGCCAACAGTGCAATTTAGGAAGCAATTATTTGTAGCTAATAGAGTTTGGGATGGATGCCATCATTAGAACAATGAGACTTTTCCCTTGTTTCTGACCCAGTAAACATTCTGTTATGGAGCTATGTGAGCATACATATGGACATTAGGGAAATGAAGGAAGAGTTTGAAAAAGGAAGTCACTGGATTGAAGACAAACTCATGATACAGATTTTAACTCAAATTGAAGCTGAGATCAAGAATAAAGACTTCATTTATGATGGCTGAAGAATTATGAGGTTTTTGGAGGTCAACAGAACTGTAGTGTTATGATTTACATAAAAGTATAAAAGCAAAGCAATTACTTTAATCCATTGTTCAAAGCAAGCTATTATGTCTACCTAGTTTAAATTAATGAACTGTGATGTAGTAGAAAACAAAGACATTTTCAGACAACATATTTTACTTTCTAGCAATCTCCAGCTATATATTGCTGCTCTAATGCTTTTCCAGAAATTCAGCCTAATCACTAATAATTAAATTTTCCAGAAAACATTTTCTAAATATTGGCTTCACAAAATCAAATCAAAAAGGTAGACAAAAGTGTTTTGTTTGAAATGCCTTTTTTTAATCTGAAGATAGCTGCTTTGCACAAGCATGAAAAACGATATATGGTCACAAGAGGTAAAGTTCTAATATAACTTCATTTTTGCAACATAGTCATAGGAAATTTTTAACACTTTTTCTGCATTCATGGTTAACTGTGCACAATGAAGGAAAATTATTAATATTTTTCCTGGTTTTTTCTCTGATATTGGTGGTAATTCCAACTGAAAGGAAAATATATTTGCTGAACAAGCCATGTTTTAGCCACACAGCTCCTAGCATATCTCCTATTAGAGTCCTGTGGAATGGCCAGTGTCCAAGGACACAAAAAGACATAAAACTTCTTTTCCAACATAAATATGGAAAACTACTTTAGGAGACATTTGTGTCTATTAACATCAGCTGTGTTACATATGTTAAACTTATACTAAGTTCTAGTGTTCTGAACAAAGCCAGAGTACCTAAAGCCTTGTTCATTTGAAAAAGCAGAACAGAAGTAGGACAGAAATTAGACAGTAAAAAAACCCTCTGCAAAAAGAAGACCTGTGATCCCATGCAAATACTGAAATAATGACTTTTTTTTCAATTTTAATGGTGCTACACATAGATACCAGAAGAGCTGAACATATCTTGTCAAGAAGTTTATTGATTTATTAGAAGCGGGATCTATCTGGGTGTTTCTGAAAATAAAACTTGGACTGTGATTGCATACAAATCATTAAGCAAGAGTATGTTGGGCTGCCTTTCTTTTCTTTTGTAACCCTGTTTTACCTAAACACACTCCACTCTATTGATGCTTTAATCCAGTGAAGGAAGGCTCAAGGCTTCCATATTTTCAATAAGTAGAGGAACAAACCATCTCAATTATTGCGATTATGCTTAGTCTAGCCAGCAAAAATGTTGACTTTAATTGCAAAAATTAATGTGTGTCATATTTTAAGCCTAGATAAGATTTCAGAAATAGCCCTAGAAATTTATAAATGTCAACTTGGTCCCTCTGTGTGGGAAGATCCTGCTGGTTAATGCTGTGGAAGGCCAAAATAGCAGTAGGCTGTATTGTGCAACTTTGGCGTTTGGTCCAGGTCGGTAAAATCATGATGTCTTTAGCCAAGGGATATTTTCAGAGAACTCTTCCAGGCACAAACACAGAAAAGCAGAGTCAATACATCATCCACACCTTCTTTATTAATGCTTTCCACCAGGGATTAATTTGGGAAATAAACTCCTTATTCCGTGTTGTGTAAATTTGACAGAGTTTGAAAGCCTGACTGACCAAATGAGGATGAGGCATTGTAGACCAGACTTGTTCTGAAAGGTTAATTAATAAAGACAGAGGCCTCTGATAGAAAAAATACTGTTTCAGAAAAAGAAAGTGGAGTATTGTAGTTGTTTTTTCTACTTCAATAATTCTGCATTTTGTGGCTGTTTTAAGCAAAGAAAAGATGGAAAACTAAGTTGTGGATCAAAGGTATAGCACACCCTGTAGGAATTTAACTTTACTGTTTTACAATAAATTAAACTAATAATCACAAACTTTAGACAGAAGAACACAAAAATATGTAAATCCACTGAAAAAGAAATGTGAAAGTGTATTGTCTCTTCAAAATGCATTTTTTGTTCCCTCTGAAAGCAAGATATTGCAAATATCTTAAGCTTATAAATGAAGCTTAGCTTCAAAGCTCTGTTTTTCATTATTGTGGCTTATTGCCCACTATTAGCTGTTTCCAAAATCCATTTGAAGATCATATGGTCTTTGATTGCTCCTCCTACAGATTGTGAAAGATATTGCTGTATATTGTAGACCGTTAAGTTTAATATTTGGTTTGCTATAGAAAATATATTAGCAGTATCTCCTGCTGCCTACTCTTCTTACAGCAGGAAAGATGGAGACAGATGTGTGGGTTTCCTCTGTGCTTTGTAGGAGCCTTAAAAGACGTTTGTTTGACAATGAGTTGTCAGAGAACTGACATGGTAACGTGCATTTCTGTCAGGTGCTCTGGTAGCTGGCAGCTTATATTGACCTTCTGTACCAAATATTTTGCTGAGTCCCTGCTCCCTGCAAAAATGAAAATATGACAGTGGGATGGAAGGGAAAGTCTGTGACCCAAGTATTTTCTCAGTCTGTACACTGTGCATGGGATCCCGCTTACCTGACTTCTGCTTTCAAAAATGTGACCTAGTTCCCTTGGACGCCTATATAATCCACTGGGGAAAATTAGCAGTTTTAAGGCACAGTTCAGTTGATCTGTTTTGAATATCTATTTTAGTTGTTTGAAGGCTTAGCTACAAAAGAGCTGTCATGTCTGTTTTTCAGCTCCTAATATTTGATCAGATGAAGCCTATCCTCTGTAACTTATATCCTGAGCAATCTGGATAAAATATATTTGATACAAACAAGTCATGCAAGCAAAGTTACATGAATCTCACCTGCACAGGAGCTAGGAAATGTGGTACAAACTCCTTTAGCAGGATGCTGGTTACACTCACTAGCACATGAAATTCATGTGGTTCAAACCTGATGTCAAAACTGTTGCCCCTTTGTGAGTACTGAATAGCTGATGTGATGTTCAGGGGTTAAAGACTTGTGGGGTGCTGAATAGTCTGTATATATATACCTCAGCAGAATGAAAACACAGGATTCTAAATGATTGGACCTGTCTTGGATCTGACTCTTTACCCATGGAAAATTCCTAACACTCTTACAAATACTGGGTCAAGTCATTATAGTGTTAACATGATTTTACATAAAGGCTTGTTTCGGAAAAGGAAGTGAAAGAAGAGAAAATGGGGCAGGCAGAGGAAAAGAAGACTGGTGATGAAGGAAATTGAGCAGAGAAACCACTTTTCCCATAATAATTTTATTTGAAAGTGTTATTTTGTAGGGTTTTTTTACTTTCTCATCATATGGCTTGAGGTTTTGCTCTTCATCCAGGTTTTTATCATCTGTTAGGAATGTAACGTATAATTTAAATAAATGACAGACAAATAAATTACCTAGTGATAAGAATAAAGGCTCTGTCTCTAGTCTTTATGAAATAAAAATCGTGTTCACTTCTCACCTTATAAAGTTATGAAGCTTTGCTCCAGTCATGTACTTATGTGATTGTTCCCTACCTTTAGGTGTGAAAGTCATTATTAGTTGTCAAAAGCAGTTGAAATATAAAAGCAGATCTGTAAATATTATGATTTGCTTTTATTATTTTGCCATAGAATAATATGAACAGCACAGCAAATTAACATATAGTATAGAAGTTCAAAAATGCACTTTTTATTCTTCAGAGTTTTTTTAAGTCCCAGCCAGCCAGAAAGGCTCCTTCAAAAGTGTCCCTTAATCCCAAATAACTACCTTGAAAGGAAGTAAGGGGCATCTGGAAAATTCTCATTCGTGTGAAGAAGGAAGAAATATATGGTGTCTAAGTCTTGCTGTAGATATCTGTCAAGATGGAAAGAGCACATCATATACTGTATTTTGAATGTGGTTTTGATCCTCTCACTTGCTGAGCAAATGCTGGACTTTAAGAAGATTGGAAACTTAATTTATAGTGATAAGGACCTAGGTCAATTTCAGTCCTCTTGATAGGAGCATTCTCTGTGCATCAGCTCTTCGTGGGAGCATTTTTGTTAGGGGGATACTTGCAGTAAGTTCCCTCTGTGGCAGGTGGGCACTATTCTGGTTCCTCTGGAAGGCTATTAATTTTGGCACAATCCACATCAACTTCTGGAGCTGCTACTGTCCATTCTTTGACTCAAAATGACTTCAGCTGTTGTAACATAACTTACAGGACATTGTTGAGCAGGAATCAAAGCATGATCTCACACGCCAACATATGAATGATACAATACTCATGTGTCAATAGCTTAGTTCTGTCATAAAACATTATATTAAAATAATTAAGACAACTCTGGATTTCATATTCATCCTATATATGCCCATACTTACTTCAATTCCCTATGTCTGCAGTGTGTTTGAAAAGCCCTGAACCAAATGGAGGGATTCATCCCTGCTTAAATCTGAGCACCTCTCTAAGACGCCTAAGCTAGAGCGTTAGTCCTTCAGTGTCCTCTCAGTCCACTCAGCAAAGTGAATGGAGAAGCGTAATCCTCCAGGGAGTGAGTCGGAGAACATAACCATGCCATCACAACGGTACAGAAAACAGCTCTTCTTGAAGTCAACAGCAACCCTATCCATCTCCTTCTCAAAGTTCAGAGATAAGGATCGCTTTTAAACCAGAATTATAGTTTAGGTGATGGTGGGAAAAACGATATTCACTGAACTTTTATTCTGCCTTTCCTTAATTTTTGCAAACTGTCTTGCAGCTTCAGAAAAGACTTGTGAGTTTCCTGAATACTATCTGTGAAAACAGATTCTTACAATAAAGATATTACAGAAAGAAGGCTCTGTGCCTGTAACACCAGTTCCTGTAACCAGGAACTGAAGTGGTTGTTCCTATGGAATGCTGAGCATTTTGTTCTCAACCCAGCAAAGTACTGATATGAGTGCTCAACCTTAATCATAGGGTCCTAAAGCAGGAGGATGTGAATGGGAAACCATGTCCATTTCCCTAATGAAGCAAACAGAAGTTGATATAAATGAATATATATTTTGAATTTTGTATTGCTAAAAAATCTTGTCTTTATAAACCAGAACTGTGACAGATAACCAGTTCATTGTGAACTCCAAGTAAGTGCTGAATTACAGCTCTTTTTTCGTTGAAGCTGCATCATATCTAAGTAGGATCTAAAACAGTAGTAACAACAAATAGAGGACTTACCAATCTTTCAATCATTCAAATAAAACTGCATTGCAACAAGTATAGTGCAGCTGATTAAATAAGGAGTTCTATTTTTATGTCATAGTGAAAAGATTTTTATTGTTTTGTTGTTTGGGTTTTTTTAAATCTATGAAACTTAATGTAGAGCAGAATTTCCAGGCCAGATGAACTTCTGCATTAGAATTAGTCACTGCTTATCCCATTGGAGATTTTCTTAAACCACTAACTATACTTACATCAATCAGTATATAAAGAATTTGAACTTGCATCTCCTATATCTGAGCATTTCTTATGAGATTTATAAAATTATTGAATAGTTATGTTTGGAAAAGACTTCTGAGATTATCAAGTCCAGCCATCAACCTAGAACCATCACTGTGTTCACCAATAAACCCTGCCCTCCAGTGCCATATTTACACATTTTATTGAACACTTCCAGGGACAGTGACTCAACCCAGAGCAGCCAATTCCGGTGCTTGACAACCCCTTCTGTGAGGAAAGTTTTCCTAAAATCTAATCTAAACCTCCCCTGGTGCAACTTGAGGCCATTTCCATTAGGCCCTTAGACATGACAGAGATGTGTTAGTTGTGTTTTCCACTGGACTTATCTGGCATATAAATTCCCAGAATATTTACTAATCAGCCTTCCCTGACAAAATTAGAGGAATGCCCACTTCTGACTTGAATCTCAGCACCATCAGGTCTCTGACAGGTGTGTGCGTGGCCAGCTGCACCACAGGAAGCCCTTAGGGCACTTTTGACCTGCAGCAGTTGCCTTCAGAGGGGAGGCTGAGGGAGAAGGTCTGTTTTAACCTGGAATGCAGAACGTTTCCATGAGAATTTGTAGCAGCTGTCCTGTGCAAGAGGAGGTTGACAAGAAGAGGGAGCCAGGCTCTTTATGAAAGAGGTGCACAGCAGAAGAAAAGCTGATGGTCATTAATTGAAACAGGGCAGTTTCTGGCTGGGAGCATGTAAGGAAACATTTCTTTATTTGGGGAGAGTCAAGTGATGCAGGCTGCGAGGAGGATTGGGCAGGCTCCATTCTGGGAGATTTTCAAGACCTGAATAGCAAAGCAATCTGAACAACCTGGTCTGATTTCATGGCTGAGTCTGCATGGAGCAAGAGGTTAGATAAGAGACCTCCTGAGGTTCTTTCCAAGTGGAATGATTTTGTGACTCTGTGATTCTGTGACCTTTACGGAAGAAGATGCACGTTTTTGAGGGTTATAAAACAAATCAGATGTGCCCTTTGACTGAGGCAGATCATTATGATGTGAAAGATTCAAAGCAATATGTTTGCTTATATTAATGATTAGAAGTGCCTTTTCATTTTGAAATTTTATGATTTGACATCTGAAGTAAATAATTTATAAAATATGAAATAAAAATAAAATAAAAATAAAAATAAAAATTTATAAATATAAAATTTATAAAAACTGTAACATCTAAAACATAGATGAATATACCACTGCCTCAAGGTAACCCATTTTTTGCTTTATAAGCCAGAAATACCTGTGGAAGTATCATAGTTTTCCAGAGTGCTGCACTGTGCAAACCAATCTCTGGTCTTAGTTGACAGATGTGGAGCAGAAACGTGGTTAGACAACCCCTTAAACACTGCACATGTGGCAGTGCAGTTATTCCAGATAAAATCACAATAAAGCTATGATCAGCTTCCTTTCACTTCATTTGTCATTTTTCTGGCAGTATACCATGATTTGGCACTATTTTTTTATACCATTTCTGTCTGTATAAGGAAAGTTTCAGATTAAGGATCTTGTACTTCAGAAAAGAAGGGCAAGGAGATCTGAAGAGCTCCTCTGTTGGAAAAAAATTTATATATGTGAGTTGTATCTGGTAGGGTGCAAACATGAGCATTTGGGGAACTTACATCTTGCATTAGTTCCTGGCATTTGTATTCACTACTAAGCATGGTGAAACAATAGAAATTACTTTTGCACCTCACTGTATTTGTTGTGAAGACGTACTCATTATTCTTGTGGACCTTTGAAATAATTGCACTCAACAGATGCCACCAAGGTCAATCAGAAGACAGGGAAAAAGTATCTTGGGAAACGTCCAACTTCTTGTAAAAACTGGTTATGAGCAGCACACTGCCAGTGGACCACCAGCACTCATAAATGATGAAGGCACAGCTTTTATTTGGCTTTAACTCAGAACTAACTTCACAACTTCAGTCAGTTACTGGAGGCTGAGAGAAGCAGAATAGGGCTAAAGAGCTTTTTTTTGTCTTACATGAAATGCCTTTCAGCACATTCAAGTATCATTTAATCATAGAATTATTAAAGTAGGAAAAGACCTCCAAGATCATCAAGTCCAACCTTCATTTACACGAAGCTTTGCTTTTGCATTCTGATAGAGTGAAGGGGTTTATGCTGTTTTATCAGGAGGAAATGGGATCATCCCTAAGCCATTGAACTTGGTGATGTGAAGTCCATTTGGAGCCTCAGCATGTCTGGGATTTCATAGCTGCATTGAGGGCATTTGTTAGACCTGTGTACCTTTCTGTTCCCCAGTATGCCAGATGCTGAAGTTCATCAGCCCAGAAGGAGGTTATTTATTCACCATAGTCACTGTGTGGTGTTCTATTAAGATCAGTCTTTGTATTGACATTTTGTAGTGCAAAATGGTAAGCTAGATTTTATCTACTACATGTTTTCTCATTAGTTCACTCTTTAGCATGAAAATAGTCATGCAGTGCTTTCAGCCTAGCAGCCAATCTTGAACTGTTTCCTCCTATATTATTCTTTCAACACAGTAGAAGGTAGGTTTAATATTGCAAAAAAGAGTCATTTCAAAGTATTTCCAAATATTTTTTAGCAATTGCAAACAATTATTTATTTATTTATTTATTATTCAATTGCCTTAACATGCCACATCTAGACAGCCATGTATCCTAAGAAAGCAATTTACTGTTCCTTTAATCCACATCCTTCTTTTTCACCTTCCCCCTTTCTGACCTTCCCTCAGGCTTTCTTACTGTTTTTCTCATGTTGGTGGTACGAAAAAATAATTGGAAATAAACAAGCAGTTCTCAAACATTAATACTTTTCTGTAAGTATCCTCCTCTGATTTGATCACGCAAAACTGCCATTTTTATGAGAGAAAGGGTTATTAACAGCTTAGGAGTAGGATAGGCACAGCAAGATTACTTCACACCTGTGAATTTCTATTAAACTAAAGACTGTAAAGTTTATACAATCTCTACTGTTGTCAGATGATAAAAAGACCATAAAAAGGATGTAGAAGGAAGGAATTTAAAAGTAATAGTAAAAAGATGGCAACATCCTTGCACTAATACTTAATTTAATTTTTCTTAAATTACTATTACATATCTAGTATAGATTACAGTATGCAGTATATAATGGTTTCTAATGTATGGTATATCATAATACGTCGTAATCTAATATTCGCTGGAATAGATCCTCTCCACTATCTCAGTCCTTTTGTCTGTAGTACATCCTCTAAGTCTGATTCAAACTGGAAATATTTCAGTTTTCTGCAACAGCCTAGTCTGCTGCAAGGACAGGATCTCAACGTCCGCAGGAAGTTCTGGCAGCCCTTTGCTACATGGAAGAGAGCTAGCTCTGGAGGCAATCTGGTCTGTGTGGTTGTTTCAAGATTTGCAGGGCATTTTTACTACTGGGCAGACATTCTGCATAAAATTCTTGTTCAAGATATCCAGTATCTTACTGAGGAAGAGTAGGAAGATGAAAAACAGATGGTTAAAAACTAGGAGTATGGGCAGATCGAGGGCAATGCAGCAGCTAGACTGTTCATCTTTCCAAGGCAAAAGTAGTGAAATAAGATCATATTCAATCCATTATTTTAGAGCTGCTCAGGGAGCCTTGCCTGTAATCAAATAATCCTTTCAGTCAGAAAAAAATGTGAGTCATAATGTGGGAGGGTTTGCTGCAGGATGTGAATGCATCTATGCCTACTTTGCTGAAGGAAAAACTTGTTCTACATCTCCAGAAACCTGAATTTACAGTAATTAATTTTATTATGAGACACAAGAAAGTTAAACACTAAACACCTCAAAGGCTGACTCAAAATACATACAAAAGGTGGAGTAGTTCCTAGCTCTATAGAGAGTTATTTCTTTGAACTGCTGAATCTTGGTGAGTGAGATTCACCTGGGCTTGGAACATTGCCCAGATCCAAGGGTAGCCTCTATCTTTGCAAGAAAAACAGTAGTTAACATGTTTCTGACATTTGAGTGGAAACCACCTGAGTCACTTTGATTCAATTATGTTTGTTGTGCTGCACTGGCTGCATTTTCTGCCTCCTCATTGCACTGCAGACCTGAAATAAATCACATAAATCTTCCAGATGTCTTTCTATTAAGGAGAGTGAATTCTGTGTTAAAGTATTTGTGTAGGTCAGGGGAAATTCCATGTTCAATAAGCTGTAATTTACTGCCTTAATACATTGCTGAGGGAGCCTAAATTTCAATCTTTAAGGGGTTTTTTTTCTATTTCCACTATGGTCCATCTCTGTGCTAATGTGATCTCCATATTTATCAAAGCAAGGCTTCAGCTCAGCATCACTTATCATGCCTTGTGAAGTAGAATAAATATTGTCATTAAGCACATTGTTCAGTTTGCAAAAGTAGTTGGGTTTTTTGAGGAAGACCTTATTCAACTAGTGGCTGCTTGATTACTTCATCTGAATGAAAAGGACATGTAGTAGTACATTACTGCAAGCAGGCTGTTGGAGAAAGCAGGGCAAATTCTGAATTCAGTCTGCTCATTTGGCACTAACTGCATGCAATCTGTTTCTGTCCATGTGTGAGAGCTACCTGCATGCAGTCTGCTGTTCAGTGAGCCATCGAGCTCTATGCCTGCATTTTCAGTCTGCTATACACCAGAAGGCAAACCTTTAATCACTGTCTTTTGAAAAAGGTCATGGTTAGTAAAAATCCATGAAATTCACTTCTGTGATTATAGCAGACAGTGTGCTGCAAATTCACTAGAGTAAATTTTGACCCCATTATAGTTTAGGAAATAAATCACTACATGGCTAGATTTGTAGATGTTTTAGAAAAACAAATTTTCTTGTCTTACTTCTGTCTCCCAGCTGTGTGTATTAAATGAGTATCTGGGGATACGTGAAATTTAGTGCTGGTCATAGCTATTAGACATCAATGAAAATATTCTAACTCAAAGGCTCTTTTGAATGAAATACATAATGATTTTCAAAGTCAAATCAGTCCTTCATTACTTCATTCTTTTTATGATAAGTCACAGTGAGTATATGGGAAGCATAAATGATAACCAGATTCTGTCTGTAAATACATTTATCTTTTCTGTTTTGATACAGTCTTTATTATGTGTTTTCCAAGAAACTTTAATCTCAAATGATTCTCCGATTTCCTTTCACCTTTTACCAAAGCTTTTAACTTACAAAAGGAAAGGAGAAAAAACCCACACCACTTCTTAAATCTTCCCATTGTCTGACTCTCTTTCATATACAAAGTCATAGTCATCCTCTCCACACTACCATAGGCTTATACAGCACCCTCTGAATATAAGTAGCTTCAGCAGGAGTTATGGATAATGTTGAATGGAGACCTATCCATGCACTGACCATGTGTCCTGGACATTTGCACAGATACTTTCTCTAGTGTCATTTACACATCCTTAGTTTTAGCCCTCGCATTTTGTTGTGTATGCCACAGTGCTCTAAACTTTACACCAGTAATAGATTTTTCATAAAGTATTTACTGGTTACAGTTAGAAGGATTTGTATAAAGGCTCTCTTTCTAAAAATGTACTTTTTCAAGGTCTCTTGACTCACTTAAACAAACAGCCTAATGTTTTAATAAGAGAAGGGTCTGATGTTTGGCCAGAAAAGCCTCAGAGACTGATTTTCTAATCAGATATGGGTCCTTTATTAAAGGTCACTTTAAAAACAGAGCCAAATATGGAAGAGTTGGGCAGCTGCTTTCAAGACTACTAGCCACCATGATCTGCCTCCCACCGAGCTGCTGGGGAAGCGCAAGATGTAGGGATTATCGCTACCCAGGGGGCATTGCAATGGGCACACTTCTATTTCAGGTGCCTCTTTTCTTCTTGGCACCTTTCAGATAAGAAGCAGTAGTGGAGAGATGGTCTTCCACAGAAAAGTTATCTCTAGGCCCAAGGGTGACACAAAGGCACTGCCCTGTGTCCCTCTGACTGTCTATAGTTGGGTGATGTTTTTCAGCTCATGCTTGAGCAGAAAAACCATTTGGAACACTCTCACTGGACAGCAAGCTTAGATTCTTTCACCAGGGATATTGTTTTCTGAAGCGAAGGGTGTTTGGTTCTTGGGAGTTGTCTCAAATGACTCGGGTGTTCAACACGACTGCTCTGAGGATCTGACCCTGTGTGTTCCCTGAGACACCATTAAAGACAGCCAGCATCAAAGCCCAGAGCTGCACAAAGCTGGCCGTGTGCTCGGGCTCTTCAAACGTGTGTCAGTACAGACTGGAATGTGCAAAGGGAAATACCTTGCTGTCCACCACATACAAGCTTGCTTTCCATTAGAGTGAAGCCTCCACGCATATGTAGGCTCTGTGTTTGCATGAAAGGCAGGAACTCATAGGGATTTTTGGCATTGTCTGGGAAAACACTTTCAGAAGCCTTTCACTTGGTGTTTCTGAGCCTGTATTAATGGCTTCCTCAATATTCCCCAGACCATGTGTGGCTCTGATGTGTATTCCAAAACATAGTATGCCATAGAGAACTGAATTTCTGTATTAAAAAGTGTGTGCAGTAGTTCCTCAAACAAAATCATTTTAAGTTGCTCTGAAGCCAACATGACATAAAGTAATACATTTTGAAATCTTGCCTTCGGTCTGTCCATGGCTCACTAATACATTTTCAGTCCTTTGGGCCAATTTAAGGTCAATTTAGAAAAAGGAAATACTTCCTTCTTCTTCTTCTTCCTTTTTTTTTCTTCCCCCTTTGTAACGAAAAGAAGGCAAAAGCAAAATCAGTGCTCCTATTGAACTGGTCTTGCAGAATTCCACTCTTTTGCATCCTATCTGGCAGTCACCAGCTTGCTGTTCATTATTAATATTTTGGTGAAAAAAATCAGTATTACATTCCTTTTCTGATGTTCATGGAATGTTCCAGAGAACCCAGGGAAATCAGTTGGAGAGAGAGAGATTTAAGGATTCTGAGGTCTAGGGAACCAGAACATGTCCAAGCAGTGTAACTAGGCTCCTTATGCATTGTGTAGGGGGTGCTACTGAGGTAAAGCTTACAGAGAAAGGTTTATTGTTTTTTTTTAATAGAGCATCTGATAAAATTGAGGGGAAGAAAGCATACATACACAAAAAAGTACAACCCAAAAAAAGGGTACAACCCTTTTTTAAATTTAAATTGAAGAGTTCAGCTTGTAAATCTTGAAAAGATTCTCCACGTGCCAGCACAGTGATTAGGGAGTCAGATGTATTGTTTCACAGAAAGTCATATGCAAAGTATCTTAGATTTACCTTTCTATGGGAGTTACACATCCAGTCTTGGGTTACAGGAGAACCTGTCCTCCACTTTGAATTGCCACATGATCTCTCAGGGATCTAAGCAGCTACTGGAGTCAGTCCTTTCTCACGCAGCAGTTAACAGGGAGCCTCGTGGTGCTCCCTCCATCCAGTTGCAGCCTATGTTCTTTACACACACCCTAGTCTAGGGGT
The DNA here is from genome assembly GCA_013400975.1 of Atrichornis clamosus. Lineage (NCBI taxonomy): Eukaryota > Metazoa > Chordata > Aves > Passeriformes > Menuridae > Atrichornis > Atrichornis clamosus. The sequence continues at coordinate 103,354 of WBMZ01007770.1, read as the reverse complement.
GGAGTGGGTTCAAGGATCTTTACACGTCAGCATTTAATTGTGTGTACAAAGCAAATGCAAACAGCTTCATTGGGAGAGACTGAGAGAGAACTGACAGAATAGCCTGTAGCCCTCTGACTGAAGAGAAAATATTGGGAGCTTGAACTGAAATCTCTGCTACCAGTCAGTTCAAGGGGGAGCTTTAAACTATGTTTGCTATATCACAAGGAAATGTTCTACCAGGGAAATAACAATTAATGCTTTATGCACTGCACAATCCCAGTGACATTCCGAGAACACCTATCAGATCAAGCATTGGTGTCAAAGGGATTTTAAAATTCTGTTAGTGCCAAAGGGGCTGACTTACATAGCTCTGTGAGCTATGGGTGGCTTTGCTTATGCTCACTACAAGAAAATTAGGCACTTAGGAGGATGGTGGCAACTCAGTGAGAGTTTTGATATGATACATTACAAGGGTAAATAGTGTTGGATGGAGCTCCAAGATACAGAAAATAAGAGGCAGAACTGGGTTCGAACATCCTAAATCTCTCCTTGGAAATCTAACCTCAGTATGCCCCAGGCCCTAAATAAAGTTAATAGATTTACTCCCCCTCATCTAAAGGATTTTGTGCTAGAAATGAGAAAGAAGTACTGTACACCCTGAAACACTGAGTTCATATCTGCAAGCCTTGTTTGCTGTGAAAAGCAGCTTTAACAGTAGTGTTGGCAGATGTATAGCTCACTGGCCCAAGTCCTTGACTAACATATGTTTCTTCAATGCATTGCATTCATTGTCAGAGTATTTCAATTTCAGAATTCATGAAGGAACAGTAATGCTTTTCAACCCATTCTTTCTCTCATCCCTTTTCATACTTTTTGAATTGTTCAGTCTGAGAAGCTCTGCTGTGTTGGTCATGGCTGTGATGTAAAGGTCTTAGTCTAAAGTCAAAGGGACAAGGCTGGAGCTCAAGTGCCTCTTGCACATAGGGAGGTTAGAGAATAGATCTCTCTGCAGTGTGATTTGTGAATGCTATATATCCTGACCATGAGAAGGTAGAAATGAATGCTCCTTAAAAAAAAGCTACAAGGCTGTGAGATTTCCCAGCTAGTATGGTTCCTTTTTTTACCTAATTACCAGGGAAAACAATCAGGGTCACATCAGTCCTTTACTGAGACAACCATAAATATGTGATAATTCCTTTGGTTATCCCTTAAAACATTTACTTTCTGCACTGTCAAAGCACATGGTTTTCTCAAGCTATTACCCATTTTCAAATAGTGGACTTAGCAAAATCCAAGTCAGTTCACAGTCAGAGCTTGCACTTAAAAAGATGGATGTAAAGAAGAGGACTAAATGGGAATCTAAAACTGATGCAGCTCTTAGAGTTTCTAGGTCAACATTACTGTAGCACTTTTTAAACTAAAAAAACACCAGAACATAAACAGCAAAATGCTTCTCTTTATCTGCTATTCCTTGTTCCTGTTTTATCTTCATTTTTAGGGAGGAGGAAATACCAAATTCTTTTAATTCCTGTTTTATTCTTGCTTTGTGTACTTTGTTTACAAAGCATATGAACTGGGAATCATCACTGTTCTTGCTTGGGAAAAGTATCATTAGCTGCATGAGGAAAACATGTTCGCTAAGAAAGCACTTGAAAAATCCATCCAGATGTTAGCTACAAATACTGAAAAAAAGTCTCTGCAATTATCTTTAGGTACAGTTTGAAACATTCTCCAAAATTTAAGTTTATAGTATTCTATTCTTAATGGAGTTGGAGCTGGAGTTCACATTCAGTTGTCTTAGTTCAGCTAATTCTGCTGGATCTCTGAGCTGTTCAGAATGATAATTCACAAGACTCTGCTAAATCAAGACTCATGCTTTTTAGCTCTCATGTGAATATTTTTGTTCTATGGCTCACAAATGCAGAACTTTGAGCTATTGGCTGGGAGCAGAAAGGCAGATTGGGTCTAACTAATATCATGTGCATGTAAAATAGAATTGAAGCAAAATCCTTCCGAGATTAAAAGGATTCTTTTATACTTTCCATGTACCTGAAAGATACCAAAATAGTGGTATGAAATTTGCAATATTTTCTCAAGATATTTCTGTGAGGCTAACATTCTCAGTGCAGAGGAAGACATTGCATTTGCTGTAGTGTCAAGACGACATTTATTTGTCCATATAGACTGTAATGCTTTGAGTAAGTTGTCTTTGTAGAGAGGCACTTCCTGGGATTTTCAAAAGTTCTTCAGCTGTTAGTAAAGGTACTGTGTAGTTATAGCGTGCTTTTGTCACTGGTTAAAGCATGTGACATTATTCCCAAAGAAATTTTATATGCAGAAGTTTCTGAAGGAGAGAAAAAATCATGCAATTCAGGGTATGCTTCTATTCTTAAAAAACAGTATTATTAATTATAGCAACATCATGAATAGCACAATGAAGAACTTGAAAGCAATTTAGACTGATGGCTGCACTTTGTCCACATGTCAGACTCTACTCTGATGCCGTGACAATATGACCAGTATCTCAGCTTTTCATATCATTCCTGGCCTCCTACTGATGATGTCTGTGCACTGCATGTTCCAACCCCATGAGTGCCCAGACTCCTTTTCTAAAGTGTTTTTATTACCCCTCCCAGATCCGTGTGGAACTGAACATCTTGTAGTCTTTTAATGTGTTAATTTTGACAATGTCTTTGAGGTCTTTGGGGAACTTTTATCCCATTTTTGCAGATGGAACACACTGGTTTCCTTAAAAAATATTGTGGTGATTTTTTCTTTCCCTTAAAACATAGCTGCAGCACATGGATACAGTACTCATCTGTTCACCCCATTAATCCTATATTTTCTGTTTAATGGATTTGTATATCTTTTGATGTAGAGTGTCTTCATCTATGTCTTAGACAGTGCTTGATGGCTAACAATAGTCATTGTTTCCCGTCTGAAAGCTGTAGTGAACAGAAATTTCTTGGGAGAATGCATGTCCTTATGACAGGTCTCTTATGACAGGTGTCTAGACTTGTTTGTACACCCCCAAGTTTCCGTTCAATCTAGCCAATTTGGGTGAACCGGCCTGAACCGGTTCATCTATCACTGAATAATGCAGCTGCATAGAGGGAGACAGTTGAAGAGCAGTCACTATGCCAACTGTTCCTTCATTTATTGCTGCCATATTAAGAAAGTTGATAGACTGGAGATAATCCATCTGCTCACAATTTATTCCCTAGTAATAAGATGCAGTTTCACTATTGCATGAGCTCACTCTGACTAATTTTATTAGAATTCCTTCCATAGCATCATTTTTAATCACTTTTCAGCTTTAGTTATATGTAAAATAGTAGAAAAAGATGTACTAGAGAGACATGAAAGGATTTAGTGAGAAACTCAGGTCAACTTAAATAGAACCAGATCAAATAAAATTCAGTCAATGATCCTACAAAGACCAACAGAAAAGCATTCTAAATTACCCATTTCACAGGATGGTTTATTCTGTCATGTCTAAAGTGCAAACAGTCAAAAGGAATAAGACAGCCCTGGCAGCACCATGAGAGGAGGCAGAGCTGCAGTGCCTGGAGGGCAACGCTGGCCGGGGGACCACAGGGTCAGCGCTGACGGGTGGAGAGGTCTCCTCCCTTCTTTACCGAGAATACTCAGTGAGGTTTATCTCACCCACTAGTTCCCAGATATTCACGGGTTCTGGATGTTCAAAGGATGCAGGATTTTGTCTACGTGTTGGTTGCATGCAATGCTAAAAGGAGTTCCTGTAAGCTTAGCTATATGTCTCTTGTTATTTAGTTTAAAACATTCTGGTACATTGATCCTTTATTAGACTGGTAGGGGTAGTTTTCAGTGATTTGGGCTAGGTACAATTTCAGAAATGAGTATCAAAGCAGAAACTGCCTGTTTCTCAAAGTGTTAAGCCCACCACTCCCATTGATTGTTAGGGGTTTTCATATAAATGCAAAAAGGACTTTTACTGATCAAGCTGACTGTAGAGCCTAGATACAGGCATTCTGGGTGGGAGTTTCCAAAACATTCAATTCGTTAACATAAGTCTACTTCCACCAAAAATTATAGGTTTAGCAACAGCTTTGAATGGACAGAGTTGGGTTATTCCAGAAAAATGCTGAAAATCCTTCCTTTCTATTTAAAAATGCCTTTTTGAGCTGACAGGTAATAGCAGCTGTAGATGTTAAAAGTAACTTTATTTTTATTTAGGTGCTCTGTCACTACTGGAACACCAACTGTTAAAATGAACACAGATGGACAATGTCCCTGTTTGATACGACTTTTCCCAGGGAAGTCATGGGCTTCTCACCTTCTTTCCTTTTGCTGCAGTTTCAGAATAATCATTCTTTCATTAGGGTAGAAGTAGTGGAAAGGTACAACAGCAATTAAAAATCCCTTAATAGTTAAGTTAGATTTCTTAATCTAAGGCATCACTGCATCTATAATGGTATTAGCTATATAATATTCATCCCATGACCATAGCAGCATGAGAGTGGGTCATCTTTATAAGGCTTTGTTTATCTCTCTCTCTTTGTCTCCCCCCATGAGATTTTAAAACTGATTATGATTTAAAAAAAATATTTATATACACCTGAGTAAAACTATGTATGTATATGTTAATGTATATGCATATGCATAAGTATATAATTGAGAGAAAATACAGTGTGGTTATTGAAAGGTGAGCTAAACAAACAAAATTCTTATTAAATTAGGCACCCAGACTATAAATAAGTGAAAAAACATAAATTAATAGCTCCAAGTATTTTTTTAGCTAATAATTGTGAAAACTCAGTAAAGTAACAAGCTTGAAATTCTGTTTAATCTCTTAAAGGCTAAAACATTATGAAGAATCAGGTTCATTATAGTGTGATCTGAAAGAGAAACAATTGTCATTTCACACAGCAGATGGACTCCAGAAATATTTACTCTCTAAGTATCAACCAATGTTAACTAAAAGCTGTATAGATGTACAGAAGAAAGCTTTATTCCTCTTTTATTTGCTTGTGTCCAGAAAATCTTCCATAAAGAAAAAAGGAAGTTTACTAGTGAAATGCCACACCAATCTTATAAAGAGTCAATTCTAGATGTGCACTAAAGTATGTAATGCAGGGGAATTTTTCTTTTGATTCTAATCCAGACATTACAAGGGCCTTTTTATGTCTCCCTTCTAGAAATGAAGGTTTGCAGGGAGAACAGACACAGAGCAACAGCTATCATTTAAGTTTATTTGTCTGACTCTCATATTTGCCATGAGTGATCTTTCATAAACATATTTGAGATCACAAGACATTTCATCTTTGGGCAAGGCAAGTAGGATGCCATGTCACTACAACACCTGAAGAAAACAACAAAAAATCTGCAGGCAGTTAGAAAAGCCCTAATGTCCTGTACATTTACAGTAAATCTGTAGCTGCCACAGATTCATTTTGCACGTTACATCTATGATGGTAAAAGATTGGTCTCCTACAAAGGTAAAGATGAAACAAATAAGTCTTGTTCAAGAATTCACAATCTCTCATGACATGATAGTTTAGATGTGAATTACATATCAAATGCAAGCCGTGTCCTTTAAAACTCAGTCTACATACTTTGAAAACACAACAAAATCAGAGGGAATCAGTGACATAGTTCTCTGCATATGGGTTGTAATTAGTAATAAACCAGCCACAAGAAACTGTTGTAAATGATATTGCCCAAGAAATGTGATTAAAATAAAATTTTGTTTGCTTAAACACATACCCTGGGCAGAGGTATGAACAAGAAAATCCCTGTTAAGTTATTTTATGGCACTATGTTGAGAGCAATGGCAGCACATTCAGGAATTTCAGGCTTTCTTGTGAAGTCCTGTGCAAATTGTTTTACTGCAAGGTTGGAACTTTCTGATGTTAATGTCAGTTGAAGTAATGCTGTCAAATAGCTGTACACTGTGTCCAGACCCAGAGGCTCCAAGACAGCATCCCAGTTTAACACTAGAAGATACTGTGCCATTCGTCATAAGAGCTTTCCCTGTTCTAGAGATTAAGCAGAGAACAGGACAACCCACACATGCCCACTGTTTCACTGCGTGTTTATGCACAGAAATTACCTTAACCCTTTGAAGTCACTGGGAAGATTTTTTTTACTTTTTTTTTTAACGTTTTTTTCACCACCATAGACTTCAATCAGATCAGAATAGTTGTGAGACAACTATTTCACTTTGCTTTTTGATTTCATTATCAAGAAGCACCAGTATTTACAAAATTCCAAGATGTGTTCATATTGCCATCCATATTAGGGGCACATATTCTGCTAACTGTCAAGTTTCCCCCTGAACCTGTTAGGATTAATTGTCATTTACTCATTGGTGCAATTTAGGCATAACATCCTAGATGTAGCAAAATTTCATGACAACAGTGAATTATATTATGTAACAGATGTGAAATTAATTTTAAAATCATTTCAGAAAATAAAAATCAGCATGATTCAGTAAAGAAAAACCAATGAAATATATTTTTCTTTTTGTTGAAATTGCATTTTAATATTCTTTTTGTTTCAAGAAGAGTCCTTCTTGAAATGAACACATTTTCATTTGCGTTGTTTGTAACTAATCAGTAGTACTAAGCATATGCAATTCTGTAAAAAGGCAAATTTTGAATTATTGAACCATACCATTCCACTTAGCCAGAAAGGGCCACAACTGTATTTTTCATGCAGTATTTTAAAATAAAAGTACATTAAATAATTATTCCCATGGTTAAATTTTCCCATCCTCTTCTTTGTCATGTTTTACACTATTTTAAATTCCAGTTTTACCGATTGAGGTTTATCACAATACAGAAATGAGGGTTACACAATGAAATATGAGGTAGTAGACACTATTTCTTAACACTGACCCTAGAATGCTCCTATTATCTGATGAAACAACTGGCAATAGCACCAGTTTGGGCAAGTGGTGTGGAGGATGAGTATTTTGAAGAGAATTGAACTAATGCACATACACCGAATTGCTCTAGACTCTTGTTACAGGTATGGCAGAAAGGTCTTTTTAGGATGTGATTCATTTTATCCCGAAGTGCACATCTAAAACACATTTAAAAGGTATCCTAGGAATGCTATTTCTCTGCAGACATTTTAAAGGAAACCTATTATAAGCAACTCCTGATCATAAAGACTGTAGATGTCTAAGTTTACCAAAAGAATTGCCCAAAGTCACAAATGCTGTGATGTTATTTATATCATGTCATCGAAGGCTTGAATATTGTAACTGCAAGGCACAAAGTTGGTATAACTCATTCATTACAATGTCAGAACCCATATGTGCTAAAATGTATGGTAAGGACTCACGATTTATTTGGGTATTTTTTCTGAAATTTTTGGGAGCTGGCATCACCTTCTGTATAGAATAATGCTCAAGTTTTCTAAAAATCAACTTTCAATGTGCAAATTTTAGGATTGATTGATTGGTATTGTAAATTGTTACTATTAATTTTTTATGCATCTGGTATTAATTAATTCTCATATGCATTTCTGCTAATGCTCATACAATTTGTCAGAAATGATCCAAATGCGGAGTGAGTCAGCTCTTTATGAAGTGTTTATGGTGTATGCCATTGCAGTAGCAGTCTCTAGTTCCTTACTACATTCTGTTGATTTAGTAACCAGTCTATATTTCTATAAACAAGCAGAAACATAAATATTTCTGTATTGAGGGTCTTAGTCAACTGTTCTTTAACTAGAACATGAAAAAGATTATTTTCTATAAAGAACATTAATTAAAAGTGAATGTTTTTAAACATAAATTTGTTCATTATTTACGTTACCCTTGTAGCAGTGTCTGAGATTTACTATTGATTGCATCTCAAATGAAGACTCATAGGTAGATTATATTAATAGATTAAATATTAAATCCTTTCTTTCAGTATCTCTAATAAGTTTTTATAACAATTCTATATTTTCCCCTTGAAATGTTTCCTTTTTCTTTCTCTTTTCCTTTATGCACCTGTATCTCCTGAAGCTAATTTGGGGCATTTCATCACAAAAATGGATTCCATATGACTACAAATAGGCATACAAAATTGCTAAAAGCAAATAGGTAGAGATTACACAATATGTAAAGACAACATGATGTTACATGAAAGGTATATATACATTTGCCTTAATAAATTTTCTTAGATCTTTAGACAATGTAGTATCTTGTATGTTTACTGTGAATTGGCATAATTTATTGCAAAACCTTTGTCTGAATGGAAAAAGGATTCTAAATTTCATATTAAACTATATATTGAAGAGCAAAGGATGAATGAATTGCAGAACCATGTGAAATAAGTTTTTTCCTCTTGAAGAGGATTTCCAGATGATGTGGATGGGCACCCTGCTGTCATTTTCACAGATTTCATTTTAATTCAGGACTGTGGTTCCAAAATTCGTCCAGAGGAGTCCTGTGGTTTGCAACCTCTGTCTCATGAATACCTCTCAGCAATTTCACAGGCGGCATTTAAGACTTGTGAAGCTGGAGACACAAAAGGTTTGTACTTTATCCCCCTTTTTCTGAAAATTAACTCATGCACCTCATCAAAGAAAAGCTAGAAACAGTATTAACTCCGCTACAGGCATGCACTAACCTACACAAAATAAATTGTACTAATCACTTGTAACAGTTACTAATTTTTAAAATCAGGTTAGTTAGTTTATGTGAGAATTTTTAAAATAGGTTTCTAATCAGTGATCCACCACTGCTCGTGTTATTGTCATGTAGTCTTTAAAATGTATTGAAATATTCCATCAAAACTACTTAATAAAAATGCTTTATTCTAAATAGAAGGGATTGTCTACTCAAAATAAAAATTAACCTTAGAAAAAGAATGCAACATTTTGATCCATTTGAATTTTATATTTCCACTGCTCTATTGGAAACACAAAACCAGTTTTTAATTTTACATATATTGATACCTTAAAAAACAAGATGGACAAATCAAACAGTATACAATAAGCAATACAATCAAGACATGTCTTTGGTTTACTGAGAACGCAGTTCTCAGATTACAGCAGATTATCAGGCATGTGCTCATATTTAGGTCACAGTTGCATCAAGGTTTATTCAAGTGTACTTTATTCAGGTATGGGGTCTTTTTCATAGCTTAAGTTGTTGTTTTATCAGACCGTAAGTAATTTTGTTCAATTCTTTATCAGAGAAATAAAAAATAAACCAACACTCCTCTATGATCTACTGACACAGCTGTGTTCTTTATCTTGCCATAGACAGGAGCTAGCTCTCACAACAGTAAATTTACACAAACTCATGGAATAATCAGTAAAAAGTAACAGCAATGTGGAAACTGCCTGAATGCATCACATCATGTGAAACAGAGGCATATAATAAATTTGTGCTTTATGGAGGAAATGCACGAAAGAGACACTGTTGTATAGCACTGTTGTGTAGCAGCATATTTTAATCATACAAGTTGCGAGTCATCCTATGCAACAATATCAGGACATAAAGTTTGTAACCAGAAAGCCCAAACCAAATCCACTGAATCCTTCTGGGGTGGACAACCTTTCTCCTGATGTACAGCATACTCCTTTTGAAGACACAATCTAGCTAACTGAGGCTGAATATAAAATATCTTTTACAGCCTTATTGTGAATAATATACAAAATTAAAGTTCAAACAAACTTCAGAAGATGTAGCCTCAAAGGACAAGTATATTAAACAGGGAAGAATAATTTGTTCTTATAAAGTGAATATTGCCAACAGGTGTCTAATAAGCCTACAACTGGGGATTGCAGTATCTGGCAACAAGTGGCTTTATAGTTTTAAAGTGTGTCACAGCTTCCAACTGGAACTAGAAAGTATGGCTTTGTGTGGAAAATCATTCCAAATTTGTAACAGCTGAATGATATACCCATCGTAGCAGTGAACAATGGCAAATGGCAAATTCCCTGCTAAAGTAGGAACATCTCTTAAATAAATTAAATTTTCAGAGAAGCCAAGCAATGTCATTTGCCCTCAGAAGACAACTCAAAACTTCTCCACAAGTAAGATGATGTCATACACTGTTCTTATGCCAAGAAACAGCTTAGTGTTATGGGGATACTGAGGTACTACCACAGCAAAATGTATCTATGATGAGAAAAGCTTGTGTTTGTGCTCTCACAGACAGAGGCTGAGGTGGAGCAGCAGAGATAGAAATAAAATCTTACTTCTTCTGACATAAATGAGACACTTAGAAGACTATTTTGTAGTTCAATACAACCAGGATTTCATGCCTTATTTCTAATAGGTAGATGTACAGCAGAGACAGTAATTCAGGGTCTAACCAAAGGCAGAAGTGACTTCCTCCTCTCCTAGTCACCATGGCACTATTCTTTGGAGGAAGCTCAACAAAACACCTTACCAAATATACACTTAATTTACACAGTTTTTCTCTCTCTGTCTCTCTTTTAATCAATAAATTGGAATATATAACAGGGGAAATTTCTTTCGTTCTTGTTTACATAATGGAATGAAATTATTATTTTTATAGCAAAAAAAAATCTTTTTTCTTTCAGAAGATCTCTGATTCACATGTGGTTTGAACCACATACGAATTTTCAAATGAAAATTAGCTCTTTGTTCAGTACAACTGTATTATCAATAGTAGAGAAGTCAGCAAACATTACCATGTGTTTGGCTCCTCAGAGGGAGAGAGAGAGCGAACTGATAGAGAACATGAGAACCCCAACTTGTGCTAAATTCCTGCAGGTGAATCAGGCTACTGCAGTCTGTGGAAATGTGGTTTGCAGGCAATTACAAAATCTGGTGGGTAAGAGGTCACAGACTCACTGCGAGTGTTCTGTTGCTGTGAAATGTATGTTTTAGTTATATCCCGCTTTCCACACTTCCTACAACTGTATCCAGTTTAAAATAATTCTGTGAGCCCTCTCTGCATTCAAGAACCAGCTGGATTTGGGTCCAACAGAAACATAAATGGATGTCCAATAAAATGAATGTCTCCTTTGGTTACAAGGAGTAAGTCTCAGTTTGGACATAAGTCCATAGTCCTAAGGCTATTTATTCTGTAGCAAATCATATCCTTTAAAAAATATTTTTTCACTTTTGTTTTCCAAAAATGCAACTAGAACCTAAAGAAAAAAATATTTTCATAGCCTATTTACAGAGAAAAAGCTTTTTAAAGGTCCTAGGGTACCAAATAAGCACCAAATGTAAAACTGAACTAGTCATAAATCAACAAATTATCTTTAACATCAGTGTAGGTTAAATATTTACATTTTGAGTTATCAAGTTAGATTACTATTTTCTCTTCATATGGATGATTGGCACTATAGAAAAACTTTGATTATAACTTTGAAAGCAAAATACGTGTATTTGTGGCTATGACAATGGAAAAGGATGAATAAAAATAAAAGAAGCTGAAAGAAGAAAGAAAACTATCAAATTAAGTGTACAGCCATTATTTAAACTTTCAACTTTAGACTAATATTTTTCAAATAGAAAGTAAACAATCCTAATTAATTATTTTGAAAGTACATTTCATGCCATTTTATGAGAAGAGTTTTGGGGAGTACTGGCAATGTTTAATCTCATATCTTAAGTAGAAGATTTATGTATGCATCTGCTAACTGCTCTAATGAGCAAAAAATCCAGCTTACTTTCACTCTTCCTGTGGAAACCTCCTACTTACAAGTTTTCATAAAACTTTGATTATGCCAATTTTTAATTTGTGAGGAAACTAACAGCATCTCTCTCTTTTCTGCTCTCTTTCACTTAATTGCTGGTAAACTTGCCCTTGCCTGGTAGAGCCAATGCTGACTCTTTTGGCTGAAGGACCACAAAATGCAGCCTGATTGAAATGCTGCTGAAAGCTCCATTATGTGCTACTAACTTAAATAAATGGGGAAAGAGCAACTTAAAATTGCCATAGAAAATAAGCTTAATTTCCAAACTAATATTGTTTTTTTTCTAATATTGCAATTGATCACTGTTAATTGTCCTCTTCTTTTTTATATTAGATTCATTTCATCTTTTAACGCAATCCTGTTTTTGAAGGTTAAGAATGAATTGACCAACTGTTGTGAGGTTGTAACAGAAAAAGTTCATAATAGTTGGATTTCAAATGCATTAATTTACATTCATCATTTAAAATATCTATGTAAATATAAAAACAGGAGCTATTCTGTTAGCATTAAATGTTAGTGCTTCCTATAAATGAGTTTATCTCCATATATCCATGTTCTCAAATTTTTTACATTTGCCATTAACCTTAAGCATATGCCAAAAATTGATCTGCTTTTTTCTTAATATGCCTAGAGAGCTATTGAATATAAACCAAACTATTTAAAAGAAAATTTTCAAAAGTTACTTATCACTTTCAGTTGCCAAAGTGTAAACTTTTATTGTTCAGATATTTTGGCTCCTCAATATTTGTTTTATGTAGTTCTACTTTTCTAGTTTATTACCTAAAACCAGATCAGATCATAAAAGTATGGGATGTTAAAAAGAAAATTCCATAAAATGAGGGATATCTTATGTTGTAGACATTGCCAGAACTTTTATATTTTTGGTTTGAAAGAAAAATTACAACATCAAGAAAAAGATACCAAGTTTCCTTATAATTTTACAATATTGGCCACTGCCTGAAACATGTCTCAGATCATTTATGAAGAGCTCTACAGTAGTGACAGTGTCTAAGTCCAGACCTCCAACCAACCAACCAACCTTCCCTGCTCTATTATTCAAAATGTACATAGCAGTAAAAGGTGTTTGCATGGCACCAATTGCTGGGTTATCTGAGGCTTAGCACTTTTCAGTCTCTTCATACAACTGCTAAGAAACTGGGAGTGGCCCTTTGATCATGGATCGCAAAGTGGGAGCTAACGGCAAGATCCACAAATGGCAATAGAAATCTTGGCGGGTCAAAACATTCCTGGCCCCAGTGGTGGCCAGGAGACCACAGCTTGAAACAAGGGACCTCAAAAGCCAAGGGAGGGTCAGCATGATGAAGGGACTCACAACAGCCAGCACTGGGAGCCTACAGCAAGAGCAATTGTCTAAATTCAGTCTTTGATTTCCCAGCTGAGCAGGATATTCATTTGCAAGAGGACTATCTGCTCTAGAACCTGGTTATTCACTTTGTAACTTTCGATAAAGATTCAATTTAACCCCTTGATAAAAATTCTACATAGGAACTTGCCTAGGGACTAAAGTTCAGGCCTCTGTTTTCACACAAAAAGTGCCAGGTTACAAGCATGCTGTTTTCCTGCCCTAGTGAATTTTGAACTTTAAAGTGGTCCTTAGCTGAGTGGGGAATGTTGCTCCTAAAGCTCAGTGATTAGGATGCAGAAAATGCAAGTCTGAAACTCCTCTGAGCAAGAAGAACGGGGTAGCTCTATCTTCCTGCCCGCGCCCTACCTACCACCATGGTCCTGAGTGTCCCTCCTTCCTCCCTCCATGCTATGAACTGGGCTGCTTGCCCAGCGCAGCCTCCACAAAGCACCCACACCCATGGGAACCGGGGGAGCTGGGTTACTGATGCACAGTGAGCTCAAAGCCTATCTCCAGGAGTTTGTTCTGGTTCAATCTGCCATAATTTGCTCCACATCATCTACAAGTGCATCTGAGGGTGGTGTGAGCATGTTCTGCACAGGGCAGAAATAGGGGCTGCTGTGCAGGGTATACAGCAACTGGTGTTGCGTGGTTGTGGCACTGTGGGATGTGTTCTGCCCTTAGATGTATCTGTGTGGACTCCCTTACAATTATTGATGCTTTTATTTAGACGGACTTCTTTATCTGCTAAGACAACTCACCCTGCTACTTACCAAAGCATATTCACCTGGATTTTTGCCTAAGTGCAAGCACAGGCTGCCTCCCTGGAAATTCCCTTGTTCCTGAGGCAGCAGCTGACTCTCCCAAGGCCGCTGAGATCCTTCAGGGTTTCTTCACTCAGACTCCCCCTCAGTCCCCGGCCGGATGCAATGTTAATAGGCCGCCTTGGGGTTTTTTGCTGTGGCTTTCTGTGGCGCTGCAATCCATCACACCCAGATGGCTGCCAAGCTGCTGCCTGGTAGCAGTGGTGAGAACAAACTCTAAGGCCAGGTCTACTCTCCAAACATTTGGTTTCGGAGTAGTTTTCTGGGCTGTGGTGAGAAACCCATGGGTGCTAGCAAGGGCTGACAGCATTGACACAAGGGCCTCGGGCCTCTGTGCTCTTCCTTATGTAATGCCTTCAGTCAAAACAAAAACAGGGTTTGCTGGCAGAGCTACACAGGCACTGGGAGATACTGTCAGGACTGTGTGCTTATAAGGGCTAGAAAAAGCGTTTCTTTGGTTCATCTGAATACAAAGGCAACCTAAAAGTTTTTTGTCTTCCTTCAGAAATTAAATCCCTCAGGCTTCTGGTAGGGTTTTAGAAAGGAATAGCTTTAGAAAACTAAAGCAACAAAACCATTCAACCTCAGGTAAGAGGTTACTAAAACCCAGCAACTTTTAGTAATCCCATTTTATGCTCCTAATCTTCAAAATAATTTTTGTAAATAAGGATCAGGCTCTAATAAATTACATATGTTATTCATTTCACCTTACTGTCATCTTCTGAAATGTATATGTGTAGTCTGGGACAGTCCTCTGAATTCTCACAAATTAAAGAAATTATTACTTTTGAAAGAAAGTCTTAATCTTGCTTCATTTTTATATCAAGTGCTCTCAACCAGGCACCTAACCCTTAGATGTTTCATTGTAGATGAGAATTAATCTTGTCTTTAGACACTTCTGAATGTGAATATTTTCTTTTTGCATTCAACCTCCTCACCCCTTTTTCCTTTCTCACATCTTTTCTGTGGAGAAAGGACAAGCTGCTACAAGAAAGGCAACATGGACTGAGAAATGCAGTCAACAAACAGCTGTCAAATTTGAGCATTCGCAGCTCTTTCAGCGAAAGGAAAAGGCTCCCACCCTACCTAAATGAAAAGGATATAATACAGTGGAAGAAAATAGTCTCTTCTAAGGGCTGGAGAGCATTTAATTTAGGAAAAACACCCATATGAGGGGTTTTTTACTCATATATGAATAAAATACTCAAAAATACCTTGCTGCCTATGTAATAAAACTACTCACAAAAAAACAGGAGGTGCTGACATCCCATTGCTATTTTCCAGGGCAGTGGATTGTCCCTTGCCTCAGCTGCTCTGACAACAGAACCTGCGACTGGAGAGAAATAACTTGGCAGCCCCACGGCTGCAGATACTCTGTGCTAGCCAAGCCCGAGCTCCAGCGCTGCGTGGAGGGCAGAAGGGTATGTAACAGATTTTACATTTTAATTCATTTTATTTACCTGGATATTTAGTGTCCTGAAGCTTTCAAAATATTTTAATGATTGATATGTGAGGAAAAATCCCTTTTTATTATAACTGGAAAATTATTTCAGTGAAAAATTCACAGGGATGAAAATCAACCAATGTCCATAATTTAGCCTCATATGCAGACACAGTTGTCTGCTGCCACATCACATAGGATCTTAGGTCACACTTCGGTCACATTTAGGTCTTTCAAGACCTGTGGTGTATGTGATTACCAGTCAGACCTGCAGTGATTACACAAGGACAACAAATGGAGGACAGATTTGTATCGCTGTCACAGTGTTGTCTCACATTTGATGTGCAAGTTGGTTTTCTTCTGCTGCATACCTAATGCATGGCATTGCTTGTGCACACTAATCTTACCAAGTCTTCTTGCACATTCTTTTCTTTTAGTGAAGCTTCTAAAGTGATTGCTTGGAAATACAAGGTCTCCTTAATAAGCATGCTATGACTGTTAATCTCTTGAGAGAGAGCTCTGATCTGAGGCTCAGGTACCTTACTGAGGATACAAGTATCCAGAAAGTAAGTAATTAATTGTTATAAAGATGTTTAAAGTGTATTGCCTAGGTAAGAAAATAGTAACTAAAAGTGGCATTTTGATAAAATCCAAGAACATTTCCGTATAGAAAAATAAAAAATAATAGTCTTTCAATTAACATGTTCTCTCCTTCATTTCTGATAAATTTCTTGCCCTGCACAAAGTACTTTATTGCCGTTTTGCTTTTTCTGCCTGTGGTTTTCTCCATTACTGTGGGTTTCTCCTAGCATATTTTTCTTTAAAAATATTGCTTTTTATGGCAGAGAAGAAGATTGGTTTGCTCCTCATGTACTAAACAAGCACTTCTGGATTGACCACAGGAAAAAAGATATATACAAGAATTTGATAGCTCTGCTTTGGTCTTTACCTATGGACATTAGGCTGCTCCAATAAGCAAACACCCTCTGGCAGGCAATTGAAGGACAGCAGAGGAGCAATATGCCACTATGGAAGTGGACTGCCATTATATTACTGGGAGGATTTGCTCACATTCCCACCTCCTGAATCTGAGCACTCCCATTCACCAGTGTCAAAAACAAGACAGCATTTTTAAGGAGTCCATTAAAAACAGGCATATGAAATGAGTGTTTGTGCGATTAATTTCTTAATTCAAATTCCATGATGTTCTGACTCTGTGAGGTCACTGGTCTATTCCAGTGTCAGATGACAGCCAGATCCTATGTGAGCTACATTAACACTTTGCGGAAAAAGTCTCTGTAAAACTAATTGCACTTATTTCCCACTCTGCATCTTTTACAGAAGTCTCCCGGCATTGATAACCTTTGCTGCTCTGTTACCCCTGTTACCTCTGCACAGATGTACATTTAACTGGTTTATTCTTTTAAAGTCATCACTCTAAAGCATGTTCCCCTTTTGGTATATTTCTCCTATATCTTTCCCTCTGGTGTTATTTTTGTCATAACTTCGTAGGGATTTTAACTTTGTGTGACATTTTGCAATAGCAGTTTTTTTTCTTTTACCAAGTAAACAAAAGTGGAGCCTGAATCAACTCCTTCATGTTAATACAAGTCAAGAACTAAGAGAGACTTTCTTTATACCAAAGTCAGATGAGTAAAAATGGTGCCTTGCTTGGCTGATAAGATCCCGATTCTGCCTTTGATAAGTCAAGCTTTGGTATAGCTTTACACTGCCTAAACATATAGTAGAAAAAAGAAATTTTTTTCATTTGCTCATTGAAAGATACTTTTGTCTATATTACATATGTTTAAGGAACCTGGACCTTTTATAAAGGAGCTATTGAGTAGCAGGAAGATATAATTCTTGTGAACAAATACTTGTTTATTTCAAAAGAGATTTTGATAACCATCAATAAAGACTGACATTTCCTCATTTGTGACTTTAGTTTTGATTTACTATATACTTTGTCTTTAAGTACCACAAAGATCACTGACTTCTCAAACTGAAGACATCATGGTTTCCATAATAAAATAAGCAGAAGGTTTCAGTGCTGGAAATGTAAGCAGATGTCAAAAAAACCCATGAGTGGCAAACAGAAGGGCAAAAGTCATCAACACAGTGAGAATACTGAAGTGATCTAGAATGCTGTTTGAACAGAACTCATTCATGTGTCCACTCAAAATGGACTCAACTAACCTGTGTGCCTCTGTATTCAGGGGCTTTGAACATTCACTAGGTTGAAATTTCTGATTTTTGTCCTTGAAAAAGGTATAATTTGGCCAGCAGGTTGAGAGAAGTGATTCCCTCCCTATGGTGAGACCCCCACCTAGTGTACTGTATCCAGCTCCAGGGTCCTCAACTCAAAAGAGATGCTGACTGCTGGAACGAGTCCAGAGGAGAGCCCCTGAGTTGATCACTGGGCTGGAGCACCTCTCCTATGAAGACAGGCTCAGAGAGCTGGGGCTGTTCAGCCTGGAGAAGAGAAGGTGTCTTTTCATTTAAATAGGAGGTGTTAATCTCTGTGCCACTGTCAAATTTCAGTGTTGTTTGCTGGAGGCTGTTTTCTTGGGCTTCTCTATTAGTTTCATATGGGGAAAAAAAAGGTGAAAAAAGGCCTACTTATCGTTGTACTTTTAATAAATGTGAAATATGCAATGCTTAACTGGTGCTATGCTGTATCCCTGATCGGTGTTCACTTCAGCAAGTGATGAGTTAAGAAGTAAAGTGAATGCTCTTTTTGACTGAAATGCAGCACATGGACGATCAACTGTATCTTTAAGTGCAATCCTTCTGTTTTTCTCATGTTTCATAGAACAGTGCTAAAATGCAGTAAACAGATATCTCTTGGTCATCAATTTCTTTTATTAATTTGTCAATGTTTCTGAAATATATCTATGATCACCCAGAATACATCTTTCCTACCTGCATTAAGCCTTCAAAAATGCTTTCTAATTTGCTTTCTAACTCCAGGCTGCTTTCATTTCTTGTATTAAAATTGATTTATTTTCCAAAGGTTATCAGTAAAATTATAATCTTTCTCTATAACAGAAATTCATTTCCTTGGCTCTAACTTCCAATTGATTTCACATTAAGTGCTATTTTCGTTTGTGTGCACATAAAACTGTTTGAACTAAGTTGTTTCTGTGTGTTGCGGTTTAACCCGCCAGGCAGATGAACACCACACAGCCATTTGCTTGCTCACCCACAGTGGGATGAGGGAAAGAATCAGAAAATAGGTAAAACTCATGGATTGAGAAAAAGACAGTTTAGTAGAATGGAAGAGGAAGGGAAAAGCGTAATAATAATGATAAAAAATATACAAAGGAAGTGATGCATAATGCAATTTCTCAGCACCCACTGGCCTATGCCTGTCCCATCCCAGAGCAGCAGCTGCTGCCCCTCAGCCAATTCCCCCCAATTTCATTGGTCAGCATGATGCCATGAGGTTTGGAATATCCCTTTGGCCAGTTGGGGTCAGCTGTCTCTGCTGTGTTCCCTCCCAGCTTCTTGTGCCCTCTTCCTCCTCTCTGGCAGGGCAGAATGAGAAACAGCTCTTGACNCTCCTCTCTGGCAGGGCAGAATGAGAAACTGAAAAGCTCTTGACTGAGTGTAAGTGCTGCTCGGTAACAACAAAACCATCAGTGTGTTATCAACATTGTTCTCAACCTGAACCCTGTACCCGCTACTAGGAAGAAAATTAATTCTATCCCAGACAAAACCAGGACACTTGGTTTCATTAAAATGTAAGACCACCTGTAGTGAAACAACAACACTCAAGCTGGTAGAGACATGAGAAAGGATGCACATGCACAAAACCAGTTTTATGAGGCCTTATTTTGCTTTATGATGCACTAGCAAGAATAGTCAGTTATATATTTGTATTTCATACAGAGTAAACAAGAAAATTTTGAAGTGCTGAGGTTAGGGTGGTTCTGGCTGACTAGATTTTCCTTCAGTCCACTTTTAATATCAGCAGTCTTTTTTCCCTCCATTTTAAACTCTAAGGGGAATGAGAAGCAGACTGTGTCATTCGTAGGGAACTTCATATATATCTGTCCTAATTTAATCAAATAAATTGATAATCATAATAAAATACTATATCTGTATTATACTGACTAAAATTTCTCTGTAGCTGTGGATAATTACTTTTTACTGTAAGGCTTATACAAATGTATTAAGAAGATGCTTTGATTTTTGTGTGAGTGATTTTGTACTTTTCTAAATGGGTAAAGGAAAAAGGATTCTAACAGGTTATTATTTATCCAATTAGCAGTTGGCCTCAATAGAAGGAGGGATATATATTTTGCTTATCATTGAGAAATACTACCCAGAGTTTAGTCTTATAAAAAAGTACCATTGAGTCATGTGTAATTAAGAACAGGAAATATGAAAAGGCAATATTTGCTGAACTACTTAAAACTCAGCTGTTAAAACAGGAATTTTAACTTATAATTTCTTAATAATATTTTAGAGTTAAGTAGTGTTTTGAACTTACAGGTGTTTAAATTTCCTAAGTGTGGTTAATTTTTAATGATAGGTCTGGTTAAGAAGTGAATTCCACTATGCTTACACAATCTTTCAAAGCCTTTAAGCTATAATGGAATTTTTCACACAAAATATTTGCAACAGAAGTCACTGAAAACATCTGTCTATGTGAAAGTATTGTTCTCTGTCTGGTAAAATTGTAACTGTGTGTATGTCTGTTCATTTAGTCTTCCTGCAGACAAATGCCCCATCAACCTGAACAGTACATGACTAAGCCTTGTGCCAGACTTGTAAAAAAATGAGATATGGCATACTCTACACACCTGAGCCATCATGTTCCTCATTATTGTCATAGAGATAAATGCAGAATCATCTCTGGAGCCTTTTGTTCAATTCATATTAAATACCACATGGCACACACAACTACAATGAGTTCATCTAACTGTGTAGAAATAAATGTGGCTATAGTAACCACACATTCAATTACATTGAATGATTATGCTAATTCGTCTAATTAGATTGGGTTAGTTGAAGGACATAGGTTTTCTTCCTGGGGCTAAATACCACTTATTTTAACCTTTGAGTCTTCCAAGCATTTGCTGAAAATGCTGACTTGCAAAAGATGGACTCTGAAAGATGCTTTAGATGCTTTCTGATGGCCTGCATACCACAACAAACGTGCTTGGCCAGCTCTGCACAAGGGCAGTTTAAAAAGAGGGTAAGATTACCTCTTCCTCTACTGCAATTTATTTTTCTTTTGAGGAGAAGAAAAAGAAGAATGTGTCTACTTTTCCAAAATTTACACATCTTACAATATGGTTGAACTAATGTTTAGAAGCATGTTGGATGCAGACAAAGTCTTAATGAAGGGTTGCAGTGTGTGTGCAGATGTGCTGGTGATGTGCTAACCATCCACCAGCCTGGTGTGCATTGGATTACAAGGAATACACACCTGTCTTTCTATCTGAGATCTTCTCGAGACTTCTGAGAGAGCATTCCCTTCAAAATCCCAGCACACACAGTCTGCAGAGGATGACTGCTGATGCTGTCCCATGATGACTGCAAACAGACTGTAGAGCTCTCTATCAGAGTTAGAGGGCAGGGACCGTAGGTTGCACTTACTGCAGTCCTAGTTTTCATATTTTTCAACAATGCTGTGATTTCACTGAGGAAGATATAGACAAATTTGCTTGATTCCAGTGGTGAAGTCCTAGTGTGGCTCATATCTACTTGAACAATCAAAGACTTCTTGACTGAAAGCTAATAAGGTTACTATAATTGCCTGACATCTTTAAGGATGAGCTCCATTTTTGATCTGTCTTTCAGTACAATCACAACTTCACTTCGGCTCATGTCTTTCTTTCCCACTTACATCAAATCTTGACTATTCTCTTAGCAGACTTGTTTCTGAGAGTCCAGGTTAATTTCCCTAGTGGAACAAGGTGAATTCCCCAGTGTGATGTTCCTATCTGTCTCATTCCTGATTTGGAAAAGGTCTGAGTGCAGTCTCATCAGTCATGTGATGGTATTTGAAGAAGTCAAATGTCAGGGCCTTAGCAGTTGCCTGTTTCATCCAGTTATGCTGATTGCTCTAAAGCAATCAGCTTTGACCCCTGACACCTGCTTCACGTTCTCAGAACATCAGGACAACAACAATAGCACTATGCTAAGGCCAACCTGGTATGTTCATATGGTGCCCAGCACCATGGCATTTACAGACTAGAGCTGCCATTTTAAGACATGATTGTACCTAACTTGTTTCTTCTGGTACTGGTTTACTAAATGACTGCACATAGTGCACTTCCACCTGCAGACCTGGCCAGCTTGAATACCTGCCCAGGGCAGGCTTGAAAATTCAGTTATGGATTCATGTTTATGTGTTTGGACTTGTGTAGGTATAGAAAAATTGTAAAGCCCTAAAATGCTGAATTATTTAATAGTG
The DNA here is from genome assembly GCA_013400975.1 of Atrichornis clamosus. Lineage (NCBI taxonomy): Eukaryota > Metazoa > Chordata > Aves > Passeriformes > Menuridae > Atrichornis > Atrichornis clamosus. The sequence continues at coordinate 81,653 of WBMZ01007770.1, read as the reverse complement.
TAATTCGGGGGGTGGGGAGGGGTTGCTCTAATTTTGACATAACAAAAAAATGGGATGAGTTGATCTGAGTCTTTGATGCTCTGCTGTGTTTGAGACTTTGAAAATAATTGGCATGACTCTTCACACCTAAATTGCTAGTGAATGCACAGTGTTGGCACAAGAAAACACCTGTTCATCGTGTTGATTGGAGTTAGCCATGGTTCTTCTCTCCTTTTTTTCCATGAATGTTGAAAAAAGTTCCATGTTGTCCTGCTATTTGAAATGAGTAGTAGAGATTGGACTACATACAGTTAGAAGAAAACAACTATGAGAATCCTAGTCACACAAGAAAGAAGAATGAAATAAAAATGCCTCATCTGCCGATTTAGTGTAATTAATAGCTGAATATGCTCCTTTGCAATTCCCATGTGCTGTGATAACAAAATGGTGTCATGTGTTACTAGAAGAGAAACATTCTTGTATGTTTACCAATTGCTGTATGTGTGTAACTTGGTAGGGCCTGTTTGTTATTCTGCTAATGATGTGTTGGGTTTTTACAGAAATGTTCTCACCCACATTACAAGTTAATGATGTCCTTGCCTGATGATATCTGAGAACTGCTTTTTAAACAGATATGCATCTAGATACTACAGTGTTGGTCTTATGAAATGGAGATTAAAGGGCATGGATATCGACAGACGGGAGATTAAGAGATTTTGCAATCTAAAATAATTGTTGCTTAGAACCTCAAGTTAACCTACTTTAAAATTAGGACATATTCTAAGCATGAACTGTCTTCCTAATTGTAAATAATGATGTGCACACTTGTGTCTGTCAGAGAGGGAAAGAGGGAATATCCAACCAGTCCTTCCAGGGATCCAAAGATCCTTGACTTCTGTGACTCATGTTATGCTTGATTTGAAGAGGTTTCTTCTGGCACAATGTGAAAAGCTGGAAACCCCCTTGCATGTGACAGAAGTGCTTATGCAATACAAGCCTGAGCAGCAGCTGTTTAAGGATTTCCTCTATGAAGCAGCTTTGAGACATCCAGGACAGGAGGTAGAAGAGCCTCTATGAGCGCAGTGAAAGTTTTAATTTGTTTGCTACCAGACATAATCTATCAAGGGCTTCTCTGCAGCTCACAATGGGCAGGGCATGGGAAGTTGAAGGCATTGTCATGCCCTTTCTTGGCCCTAACATCAGATCAGGGTATGCTCATCTCAAATCACTTCTGTCCTGTGGGAATATCATTGGTACACTGTTGTGGCTTATTTTTAATCACAATAGGTTAATAGTGGAAAGTGGAATCAGTTTTCAAAAGTGTAATATTCCTGAAGGCAATAGAAAAATAGAGATGTGTTAAATGAGAGCAGTCCAAGATGCCTCTAACACATAAAATCTCTTAAAAACGCTTTAGAAATGTATCCTTAAACTTGTAATCTTGTGCAGTCTGAATTTTATTTGCATAATGATATATTCAAGGTGGAAGTGGTAAAGCATCAAACTTCAAATCAAATTAAGAAATGAAACAACAAACCCAAGATTACACCATGCCAACTACCCTGAGTGCCAGAGGAGGTAGGAGAAGCTGGGTACTGCTGTGCAGAAAACAGAGCTGTTACTGTGTTATGGTTCTATGGGATTTCTGACTCTGAGCTTTACATTTTTGCTCCTCATTGTGGATTTCTAGCTGAGGTGACTGGGGTAATTGATTCTGCACACAATTTCATTGGCAAACCACAGTGAACCTGCTTTCTCTTACTCTTTGGACTTGTCATTGATTACTTGCTTCATCAGGAGGAAATGCTAGTCCTATGCACTAAAAATAGAGCAAGAGCATTAAAAAAAACCCCAACAGTTTAAGTTCTGTGGTCTCCAGATACAGAGATGTTTGTTTTTTCAGAGGAGTCCACAGAATGCATAGGAGTAAGCTCAAATTTGATTCTTCATTCATTTGCAAGTTCAGAATAGCCCAGCAGACACTGTTACACTTACAGTATTCCTGTGATTCTGACAGCATTTCTAAGTCCCTTCAGGCCATGATGGTTCCTGGTGGTCACATCACATACGACAAGACTCTATTCAGATTATCTTCCATCCAAACAACCTCCTTTTCTTCCCCCTCTGAAATTGCAGAAAGGCCATTTCTCTACAAATAAGGCAGCAGCTGCATCCTTTGTGTTGTGTGTGTGTGTGTGTGTGGGTGGTGGGTGGGTGTGTGTGTGTATTGCTTCGGTGTAAATTCTGATGAATCCCAATTATGAAAGACAGACATTAACCATTACGTGCTGTGTAGGAACAAACCACATGAGAAACTGAAGGAAAAAAAGCAGGAAGCTGCAAGCAATCATGAGAGCAATTGTGTACTAGCAATTGGACCTAAATATAAAGTTAAGCAAAAGAAATTATGACCAAGGATGAAAAATGCAGGGCTAATTGTGTAGCTATAGCCATCTATAACCTGTACTTTTTGTCTTCAAAATACATAATATAGCTTTTTATTAATCAAATCACACTGATTTTGCTAAAGGAGAACTTTAGCATTGAGATGTCAGGGCTGGATAACAGGCAGCTCTCACAGATATTTCTTGAACATTATGAGAAGCATTGAAAAGCCTCCCAACTAGCTCTATTCTTTTCTTAGCTTTTGGTTTCTGGATTGTACAACTTCTAAGTCACCTTTTTTTCCATCTGAAGATTCTTTTTATAGGTGACTCAACTAACAGAGGGATGATGTACTATCTAATAGAAAGAGTGAATAAGACTCTTCAGGAATGGCAGAAGACTCATGATGTTAAATGTTATCACAATATCAATGAGGGGAAAACATTTATCAGTTACTCCTACTACCCCCAGTTCTGGATGAATGCAAACCAGAGACCAACTTTTGAAAAAGCACTGGAACAGCTGCTGGAGAGGTAATGTACAAACTCTACTGCTCCCTTGTTTGTATTATCATTCTACTCACAAATGTGTTAAACACATTTTACAATTGAAGTCAGTAAACAATTAAACCTAATGTGTGCAGACCATATTGTGTGACTAAAAAATAGTTGAAAATGACATGAGGCCTCTGATCAGGGTGCCAGATACAGTTCAGCAAAGTGCAATGCAATGTAGTTGAAGTGTTTGCCATCTGTTTTAAAGCCACATGTGTTGTTTTTCTTTTCGGGGTTTCAGATCACGTCCCCTGGAGAATACAGACCAGACCGTATTAATTGTAGGTGGTGTTCAGTGGCTTAATTCCAATCACCTGCAAATTATCCAAAAGGTGTTGAACAGGTAGTGTTATGTACTGGTGTTCCAATTTTTGACATGATAAATTATGAGAAACAACAAAAATTTTTAAATACAAACTTCATTTGTGTTCTCATGGGTGTGTACTTAAGTGACTTTGAAAAAAAATAAAAGATGCACTATCTGTTGATGTGTCCGTTGAGTAAAAAACATGTCCTTTTTTTTTTTTTTTTTAAATTTGCCAAACAGGGAAAATCTATCAAATATCCAGGTAATTGTCAAATCCATAGGGATGGGCTTTCACCTCCCAGTGGATGGAATACATTCTCTATCACAGGTAAGCTACAGTACATTTTCAGTGCATTTTCATGAAAGACTTGTCATTTCAGCATTAATTTTGCTGTCTGGTCAAAAGATGTTACAACCTCTGCTGAGAAAGCTTTCAGTGGATCAAAGGAAGACTAAAGTTTGTATTTGCTCACACTGCTTACTAATATGGATTCAAACCAATTTCCTTATTTGATGGAATCTGCTGCAATCAGAGTGCCATTTGAGACATTGTGCTTGGCCAGCTGTCCTAAGAACCAGGAGCAGCTCCAATACTAATCCTGCTGCCAAAGTCGAGAAACTGTGCTGTGGACAAGCAGATTGCTCCTTAGACCACATTGAGCACAGACCCTCCCCAGACCTCCTCCATGGCTACTGCTGGATCAGACTCACTGGTCAGGCTTGCACAGCTCTCAGTAAATCTATCTTAACCCACCTGTGAAGCCAGAATGTTACAGAGCAGCTAGAATGTACTGGTGAATCCAGCCTGTCATTTGTATGTTAATTGGATATCATAGTCAGTTTAAATCATATCCAAGACTCTCAGAGTAACAAATGGGCTCATTTCAATGCGCTGTGTGACTCACTCAATTCAGTATTTTTATTTACAATTTGGAGAGTGATTCTCTATTGAACACACATAAAATGAATGGATGAGAAGCACTGGAAGGCAGAACTGAGTAATGATGCCTACCAGCACAGTGTGTCATGCTCCAGCTATTCCCAGGTGTTGAAAACAGAAAATTATTAGCTTTCACAGATTACGTACAGCACTCCTGTCGCACTGGGGACTGGCGCCCACATCTTTTTGCAACCATAACACACTGCTGTATTCAGTGTATGACTTACTGCTACTCTCACCCTTCTCTTTGCTACAGAGACTGCCCTGTCTGATTCTGCCCATTCTGTCCAAGTTAGCATTACCTATCTGCCTTGTCTCTACTGAATGTCTTCTTATTGACTCAAACCCTTTTCTTAATTTATCTGGATGACCAAAATAGAATACTGTAAGGAAATAGTTGTCATCAACATGAAGAAACATTTTCATAGCTCCTGCAATAGTTTTCAGCACAGTTTAGTCCTAGGAGGAAGAAGAACTTTGATCCAGGGTAGGTGAGGGAAAGATAGAAAGAGTATGAAAGGCTTCCCAGGACTACCTTTTTCTTATTCAATAAATTTACAAAACTCCAGAAATCAACTACAGTGCATAACCAACATTATTTTCCCTTTCAATATTGGAATCAAATGCCAAACTACCAATGTGATTTGGATGCTCTAGGCTTCAAGATTACCCCAGCTACTCGCAAAGCTCTTCCATCTGCATTGTCAAATCCACCACCTTGCCAGCTTTATGGCTAACTTTTTTTCTATTCTTGGCCTCCCTGCAGTATATTCAGAAGTAATAACCTGTTCTTCAGTATAATCAGATTTAAGATACGTATGGCCCATACTCCCTTTTAAGCAACAGCCTCAATGAATTTGAATTGAAGTTGAATTTTTCTTTACAGGATCAATTTCACCATTTGTTGCAGACAACTTTATAATTGGAATTTTTTTCTGAGTTACACCTCATATTAGCTAAGTACATGTTAAAAACCATTACCCAGTGATTATATTTTAAACAAGCTTGAAATCTTCCTATAAAGGAAACTGTACAACTACTAAAAATTATAATTTCTGAAATAACCTACATCGGTCTTTGAGTAGTAGCTATTTTTAAGAGTAAATTTATAGTAATTCATTACTGAAGTATAACATAATTGCTTATTTAAAATGCAGTTTTGCTATTTATTTCCATGACACAATAACCTTTAAACAGTCCTTCTGACAAGACATTGCAATATTTTATCTGGAATGCAGGCAGAAGTGCAAAACTTGTGGAATGAAAATTTGCTTATTCTGGATACAGCAAAAAATTTCGGCTATGAAGTGGTTGACACCTTTGTCATCACCATGGGACGTTACAAAGAATTCCTGCAAGGGAAGTGCGGCTGCCATTTCCATGAGGTAATAGTTTACGCTTATATCATTCCCAGGTATTTAAGATACTTTAACAGTCAGGTCTTAGAAACAAAAAGGTGTATGATGAGGTTAGCATCTGTCACTCAAAGTTAGGCCTGAACACAAATAATGGGGAAAACAGTTTTTATGGTGGCACTTGTCCCTCACTGCTCAAAGTGCAAGGCCACCCAAGGGCATGCTGAACTGCTGTAGTAGTGATTCGTTGAAATAAAAATAAATGTGCCTTTCTGCAAAGGTAACTCTTATAAAAGGATGTTGCACAGTTTACAGGTTTTTGTGTTATTTGTTACATATGCCTTCTCCTGTTGTGTTACGGTGGTTGAAACTGCCACTGTTTTAAGGTTTTCCCCTCTTCGGTGTATGCTGTGGTTTTGCCTTATGGTTCTCCCCCTAAGTTAATGTAATGGTTTATCTCGCAGTTGGTGTACACCCCATTATGTTAATCCCTGTGTCAATCATTTGTAAACCCTTACCCCAGTTCTGGAAAGTTCTCCCTTGTTCAGTTCCCCATTGGTGCTGGCTCCCTTTCACCTCGCCTCTCCTTGCCCTCTTGGATGTAACCCTGTCACCCCACCTTATCTCCGCCCCTGGACCCTCACCCCATTGGACCCTGATGCTCTCTCCACCCCTGTATAAAATCACCTGTACGAGGTGTCCCCTGGCTTTTTGTCACTGGATGGTTTCACGTATGGATCTGTATTAAACCTGGGAACGCTGTACAGAGGGCCCCTCCCGCCCCTGTGTCCCCGTGGGCTCGCCTGGCCTGTGAGTGGGTGCGTGCGTGCCTGCCCCTGCCGAGCAGGGAGTGCCTGGTGCCTGTGCCGGGGTTACTGAACCCCTGAGAGTGGCTCCACGAGGGACGCTTCTCACAAGGCTGCCTTGTGCCTCGACCTTATCCCCCCCCGCTCCGTTCCCGACCTGAAAAGGCGCAAAGCGGCACTGCTGGGCTCAATTTCTCTTTTTATCATACCTGTCTCACAGGTTTTTGTCTGATGCTTTCCTCAGCATCAGAGCAGCTTAGCACACTGAAATCAAACCATAAATACAATTAAAATGGAGCTTAAAATTGAAGGACCAGTCTTACTGCTATATATCAATTTTCGTATGTCTGAAAAAAAATAATCTGGGATAGTTGCAGTGGCCAACTATACAAACAGAAGTGTAAGTTACTTGTTCTCACTCCTAACTGTAGTTCTGCTTTCTTGTCTAGAAGCTAGAGAACTTTTATCTTCAGTTTTACGTCTACTGGACTAGTGAAACACAGACATGTTAAAACATAAGACAATTGAGAACAAGTTCGTTTGAAGTTCTGGCAAGGAATCTTCACAATATATTACAAATTACAGGAGTTCATTGAATAAATCAAAAATGAACAAGCAAACACATGATTATACTTAGGCACAAAATCAGCTCAGAGGCTGCCAAACCAGTGAAAGTAAACAGTTTGAAAAACAAGAGATTTAAAGCTTTTCTAGTTTTCTTTAAGATGTGTTTTGAGTATGTGGCATGACTTTTTATAGTGAGTGCTCTTCCCCATCAGTAAAGGAAGGATCTGTTTTAGTTTGGGATTTCTTGTACCTTATGTGTAGCAAATAAGTGCATACCCAGTGTAGTGCACGCAACCCTGAATGAAAACATGTTACAATGTTTGAGTAGTCAAGCATGCAAGTACTCCCTGCCATAGGCTGATGGCACTCATTTTGCATATGGTAGTTAAAGAACTGTCACCAAGGCCACCAGGCTATTCCTGGAGCTTCCAGCCAAGTCCTTCCCGGTACCCATGGCACCAGCTTGTTGGTATACAAGGCCAGTTCCCAGGTTCCTGCTATGAGTGGTCAGTCTGCTAAGAAACTGTATATGTCATTAATTGCCCTAAAGAAAACCCATGTTAAATTACTCACTTTGGAAACCAGAAAACGCTTCGAGGAATAAAGGAGTGTTACATCTTTCCATCTCCTGATTCCAAATAAAAAATATTTCCTCAGTAAAAACTGGTATCATGCTCTTAGTCCTCATCAGTAAAGCCGTTCATTGCTGCATACAGGACAGAGAAGCCTCTGATGCATCTAGAGATAAAGTCATGTTTAGCACAGTGAGAAATTGCCTGTTACGCTACAGGGTTCTTCGTTCTTATGAACTGAATCTGGTTTGCTTAACAAAAGATTAGGAAACTACCATGATTTGTTCTGATAAAATCTGTTCAGGACCATAAGATTGAAACTGCTATGTCTTTCAGGAAGATTGCATTCTCTCTGAGTGGTCAAAAGAGAGATAACAGGTACAGGTTTTCATAGAATGAAATACTGAATGAGAAGAAATTGTACTGAAATGATAAAACTGATGGGAAAAAATGTAGCAAAGAACTCTTAGAAACCAAGAGTCAATGAATTTATGATGTTTCACAGTCAGATGGGGGCTTCAGGCCAATAAGAAACTACTAGTCAGAAACAATCTTGAAAGTTTGGTTAATGACTAGAATGACACAAGTAATTTGATGCATCTTTTAAAAGACAAAACTCCACAATTTAATCCTTACAGAGAAAATCCTAGAACTTTTCTTTTTTATTAGAGTTATCAAAAAGGCATAAATGTTAAAAAAGACTGGCACCCACACAAATGAAATGCTAGTGTTTTTCCAGCATTAATTTAGGAATTTGTTTTCTGTCGAAACAAATCACTTCAAGTAAGAGAGACCACCAAATGTTTTCTGAATGTCTCAAGAGAAGGATAAACCCACTTCGTTTTGTTTTGCCAAGTCTTGCCTATTTTTCTGTCAACCTCACTCTTGACCAGACCTGTTCCCAGGACCTGAAAGTGTGCAGGGTTAGCACAGAAGCTCTGTAGAGCCTTTCAGGTGCAAAGGTAGGCCGTGACACCAGGAATGAAGTGGAGGTACTAATTTTTGCTGTGAAGAAATGACAGGATGGTTATGATATATTTTTCTTCAAGATCCAGGAAAAGCAAAGATCCAAAAATAGGGTTTCCTTCATTAGACACCTGCAGTATACACTAGAAAATAAAATATCTCATGGTTTACTAAACCTAGGAGTAGTTTAAAACCAAACAAACTGAAATTCAGTGGTGGTGATGATAGTAAAATTCAAGCACAGGCTCCAGAGTGTATTTGCAGTATCTGCTGGGCAAGGACTAGCATAGCAAGTCTATTTTCTTGTAGCCAGTGGATTATATTTAATTCTCTCAACCACAGCAGAATAAAACAACTAATAACGATAAAGCTTTGATTTTTCTCTCTAAATATACAGGCAGGGGTATTATCAGACACAGTGTACCAGAGAGAAAATGAATTTCCAAAAGAGTCTGAGAGGACTGTCAGCTGGCACTGGTTGGGGCTGTGCTCCAGTATGAGGCTCCCTGGGACAGAGCGCGTTTGGGAGTGTTACCAGGTTCATGTGAGCTCATGTGCCACGTGTCAGCCTCACAGCTGGTTTCCACCTCAGGCTCCACAGCAGCTCACGTGTTTTCAGGCCAGTGCCATGGCCTCTGTCCTGCTTTGGGGCCAACATCAGCAGCTGTGGTTAGTTAACCAGTACTTTAATCTACTCTGCTCAATGCTTAAGAGACACGAGCACAGCTCAGTCCAAATGAAGCTGGAAAAGTGGGAGTAAGTTACAGAGTAGATATTTATGTGATAGATAAATAGTCCCATGGAGTAAATGCCTCCCTCCATTATTCCAGACAGCTATATTGACCCTTTTTTATCTAGAACCCAGATGTTGGTGTCTTCATGGTTCATTGCTGTCGCTTGCTATTTCCACAGATCTTAGGAGTGAAACGGAGAGCTTCAAAATTAAATATTTCAGATGCTTTGTATGGAACTATGTAGAAAAACAGCAGGGCGTGATCGGTCATCAGCATTTTTCATGCACTCCTCCATCATTTTCTATGAGCTCATGTGCAGATTTCATCTTGCTTCTCTGCTGAAGGAATCTCAACAGAGAGTATGTGTTTCTGGGGAGGATCAAGGGAGAATATGGCCCACAGAGCTGTTGTTAATGAGGCTTGAGAGGTCGTTGTGTCTGAAAGAGCCATAGATATGCCCAGGAGAAGCCATCCACCACCAAAAACCAGACTTGATCCTTGAGGGAAGCAAAAAGAAAGTCCTTGAGTTCTTTTGATACTTCATTAGTTTTAACAGTTTTGTCATCAGCTTATTTCTGCATCTTGGCAAGTGAAGTTTCATCAGGTGCTGGAGCAGTTTGCACCAGGAAAATGGCATTTTGCCTTAAAGGATGGAGCCAAGAACATTGTGTAAAACCCCAGCACTTTACATGTTTTCTGAAACCAGATGAGATAGATTAAATCCTATGCTTTGTACTTTCACTTTCTTTCTATTAAAAGCTGACATTCTTAAAGTCTCAGAAGACAGAACCCCTCCATAAATGCCATCTGAACTAGAGCATGGCTGTGCAGGAATGGAGGACTGGCCATTCTGTGCAGTGAGAAAACAAAAATATAAATGCCTTCAGCAGTTCTTACTTAGTTCCCACTACCTGACTGAAGACAAAGCTCTTTCCCCAGAATGGCCTGAAAAATATTTGAGTTCCCATAACCCACTTCAGAGGGTCTCAGATGACCCTGAGAGCATAGAAATCTGCATCTTTGTAGACCCTACAATCTTTGCTCAGATTTCCAAGGGATCTGGACTTTCAAAGGGATTATATTGAGCTGGGAAAAAATATCTTGCATAACCCTGGCACTTGCTGCCCAAATATACTTCTAATTCTATGCACACATGAAAACTAGATTTTTTTGTTTACCTCATTTTTGAAAATGTTTATGGAGAAGTAAGTTGGTCACCACTTACAAAGATGATTATAGAAGCTATTTTTAAATTCAGATTTGCTTCCTATTTTAATGGCAATGAAATCATAGTCACAACACAGAAATTAGCAACCTTGGGATTTTGGTATCTTAATTGGTGACTGGCTGCTGCATGAACATTAGATTGCATTCCTGGGAGATTATGCCTAACAGGAATGCAGTTTGGGTGATTGGTTCAAGGTGGCATCATTTTGAAATAGTTGTAAGATCTAAGGCATTAATTTAGAAAAATGAACCTGCAGTAATTGCATGAAAATAAGTAATAGCCCTTGGCTTAGCTGTATCAAATTGATCACAGGATATATTAATTTTCTACATGGATAATTCCCAGTCCTTTTTCAGTTCAGCCAGCTCTGTCATAGGCTCTCTGCTCAGTCTTTCAAGCCTTTGCACATATTATTCCTTCACTCACATCTAATTTTGTATGATTTGTTTCAATTATTATGAGCTTCACTGCATATGAACATTGATTCTCATTGTTCAGTGACAGTAAATATACATTATACTTTTAAAAGCAAACATACTTCTGCATAGATATGTGCATTAATAAATTCTGCGTTTTCAAGTGTCTGCTGTGGTTGATATAGCAGGAAAACTGATGAGCATCAGAGCTATCAAGTCAGAATATATTTACTATTTTAAAAATAAGTTCACCACTTGTCTCCTTTTGTTCTTTCTCTGGGTTTGCCACTGCCTGGGCTGAGGTCCTCTGTCCTGCGTATGTGCAAGGTTCTGAAGGTTTGTCTCTTTCAAAGTTGCTTTATTATTCATCAGTGACTGGGTATTCCCTGAGACAAGACTTTCAGCATTTCATAGGAGACCATCTCCCCATCATTAGGCTCCTGACAACCGTTCCTTTCACTGTCTCGCTTGTTAGTCCCATGGGCATTTTTTTATTCCATACAAGTTGAACATGATAATCCCAGTGCTTTATACATATTTCAGGGGCCAAGGTGGAGCATTCTTCAGTACTAAGTTATGAGTCATGTTGTGGTTATGTCAGTGTGGTGCCCCGGGGAGGGGGGTGTTAAATTGCACCGTAACTCCTTTCATGGAGAAACACAATGCATGAGTGTTTCCATCTCAACACGGGGCTGGAGAAGGTCTGCATCAGGACTTCAGACTGAGGCATTCATTCTCACAGGGCTCATAGCTGAGACACATCATGTGTTCCTCAAGTGCTTAGTATCAGTGCAGGTTTTAAACCTTCCTGCTCCTAAATTTGGAGCAGTCCTGAGTTTGTTTATTCACATGATAAAAATATACAGATAAACTGCTGAGTATGAATTCTATTGTTTTAGGTAAATTGTCCCTAGTGAAGAGAACAGAGTCTAATATGCAAAGGCATTGTAGAGTCAACCAACTGAGAATAATGGGCCTCAGCATGTCGATTTCAAAATTTAAAATCTTGCACTTTAGGTAGTTTGTAACGTAACAAGTTGGCCATTAAAATACTGTATGTGAGCAATAGGCACCTGAAGGTAAGAGTATCAGAACCTGCTTCATGGACAACTGCCTCAGCATTTCTGTACACACAGCTGTGTATCTTTCTAGGTGCAGGCAGAAAGCACTCACATATGTCATTTCTTTTGCAGGTGGTGAAATCCAATCCCTCTGAAGAAAGGCCACACATAACAATGACGTTATCGAGGCGGTATGCACTGGGGAAATATTTCGGCAGTCAAAGCAAACCATCACAACTGCAGGACTATGCAACAAATTCTCAGTCCCCGTATCATGTCCAAGGTCCAATAAATCAAGTTTATTCTGAAATCCTTCTCAGCAGGCTCTGTGCAAGTAAGAGGCAGCTTGTCAGCACATAGGCTCTCTTGGATATAGCACTGGGACTAGAGAAGTGCCACTGCCTGAGTGAAAATTAAAGGATCATGGTGAATTTATGACATGCTTCCTTGATTGACTGCACACACACAAAGAGAGTTTGGGATATGTGGTATTTTTCCAAAAACAATATGAAATTAAGATATGCCCTGGTGACTCTGTTATGTGAAAATGGAAGATGGAGGGTTGCAAAGGAGAGAAGATGGGAAGTTACTTGAACTGTTGCCAAAGGCGAGAACAGCTGTAGTTCAAGCCAGTGTGTATTATTGATAGTAAAAAGACAGCTATATATTCACTTGAACATTTGGAAAGGACTACTTTAGGTCTTCAGCACTATCTAGTTTTCTATTTATAGAGACTGTAATATTTGAATTTATTTAGAAACTGACTACATTCCATTTTAAAGAGCTTTATTTTATGTGGCTGGGTTCCCCTTCCATATCAAACCTTTTCTGTTTAGACACTTGGTTTATAAAATTTGAAAATGTCTGCTCGCATTTTACTGGTGATGCCAAGTTTTGAACTCCGGTGTTTTTAGTGAAAATACATCTCTTCTTTGTGTCTTAGATGGAACAGAATCTACTCTATTTTTTGCATGTTCTGAAGACAATAGAGATAGATTACCTACATTCAAGACTGATTGTAACTGACTCAATGTAACGTGAATATAGTGAATTTGTTAACATAACTCTGTTTATGGTCCCAGTTTAGGAGAGTGTCCATACGCAGGAAGGATGCTTGGATAAGTGCTTCAATGTCTATCTTGGCCTGTAAGCCAAGCAAGTATTCTTCCTGCATGGAAGTGCCATTTCTTTCATGACTTTTTATAATCCAATGTGTGAAGCCAGTACCACAAATACAAGAAAAATCCCCTTTGCAAGCACACATAAGAATTTCAGGATCTGGTAATTAATCTGTCGTAAGGAGTGTGTGATGTGATGGCAGCAGAATATGCTGCCAGCGTCTCATGCTTGGCAGGGACAGCACCTTCTCTGAAGGCCGGTGTCAGTTCGACGTTCTCTGCACTGCAGTTACACGCTGTAGCACAGCTGCATCACCGATGTTTGCAGACCTTCTGTGGGTAACACTCCAGGGAGAGGCTGTCTGCTGATCCCTTGCCACAGTGTGAGCAGCCCCCTCATTTCACAGTTGTGGTGCCCTGATGGGAAACCAAGCATGGTCCAGGCGTAGCAGCTGGGTGGCAGGTTAATGGCAACGCATAACAATGTTGTCCCTACGAATTATCCAGTTACGGACTTTTATTTATCCAGCCACACAGCAGGAAATGAAGGCACCACTCTCCTAACACGGGTTAGAGAAGGGAGTTTTTACCAGGCAAGTGCAAGTCTGTAACAAAGGATCTCTGTGTCATGTTTCCCCATCACAATTGTACATATGATCCTCCACTAGCTTCTACTTTGGGAAAGGAAGACACAAACGTCATCAGAATAAACAAATTATAGCAAGGAACTAATCATTTTATTTGCCTTAGTAGCACACAGAGGAGCTGCCCTATAAAGAAGTAGCAACTCATGACACAATATTTAGGATTTGCCAAAGATCCTTAAACTCAACAGTCTGTATGCCCAGTTACAGTTTAGTGAATTCGTGCATCTTCAGGTAAGATATGTAAAGATATAATGGGAAGTTGTCATGCAGTATGGAGTTTGGCATCCTAGGTGATAGGAGTATCCTCAAAAAGAGAACCTGGCATACCTAATTTAAGAGACGTTCCACTATATTGAAAAATATCTTGATTTAGGCAGTGACTTACATTTAGTGAGATGGCATGATTATCTCAGTTTCTGTATAATATGCTGCTGATTGCTTACAGTAAATGTACCCAAATTTTTACGTAATATTTTCCCTGGCATGTAGATTCACATGAAAGATGGGTCAGGAACTGTGCACAAATACTGAAAATATCAGTGTTTGGTTTTGAACAATATGATTATCTAAAGAATATAATTGTATGCAAGTGATATAATATATTCTCTTGGGTCTGGAAATCCAGGACTGCACAACCTTAAAGCTGAAGGATATAATACCATGTTATTAATATTAGTAGATGCAAAATACAGCCAGATGTCTTTAGTATTAAGATGATCGATGACAGGTGTATTATAAAACTGCTTCTGAAAAGGTTTTTTTTGTAGCTCATTTAAATCCATATGCTGTTACTGTTATTGTTCTGTACAGAAATGTTTTTAAGGCATGAACTGGGTTTTTGTGTTTGGTTTTTTTAGCCAAAAGCTTTTGCTGAAGCATCAGCTTAAGGATGAAGAGGAAAGAGCTGACTGTTATAATGTAGTTGCTATCGGTGAATGTGCAATTCATCAGTTCTGGTTGCACCACAAAATAGTTTACATGTGCTGTACACCCAGATGTCTTAATGTTTTCCAAATCTTAATATTTTTCAAATGTATTAAGTGGATATTTTCCTGTGTGTTTTCTATTTTTTACATGTCTGTGTACATTTATATATCTGTACAAAGTCATTGGTACAATTTGCAAGCTGATCTTTATTTAAATGAGTTCTTTGAATAAGCTTTTACCAACACTGTATATGATCCATGTAGTCTTAGGAATAAACAAAGGGAATGCAGACTAAAACAGGCACTAAGCTACATTTTCATTATTTAACTTTAAAATATATCTAGCATCTCTAGGTGTGTGAAAGATGAGAGTTGAGATTGACATGCAAGGATCACTCTCATACACATTAAAATTTATGGATTAAGACAATAAAAGAATTACTGTGTTTGAATTCCAGTGAGAGCACACGTGCTGCTACCTACGCTTTACTCTAGAATTATATCTGCTGTGACATTTTGCCTGAATAAGCATTAAATTGTTCCTATACTCCATATATTTACCTTAGTCCCATTACTTAGCATTTGAATAGCAAAAGACCTAAATATCAAGTTGAGCTCCACCTCCTAATACAGACATGAGTGGCCTTAGAATTGATGGTAGGATTGAAATATTCAGGCTTGGGAACAAGTACATTGAGAAGTGGAGTTTTCTGCTCAGTGTCTGCCCAGCAGCATGTGGAGTTTAGAATGGAAGTGGGGTATTCTTTAAGCTATAGGTAGAGAGAGAATGGAACTGTGTTGCAAAACAAATACTCTGATATAGAGTGCAGTAGTCACAGCTATTACTGCATCCCTTTAAACTTTAGCTGAAGTTGGACCATGATTTACCAGTGTCCAGTGTGTTGCAACTTCTCACCTCTCAT
Organism: Atrichornis clamosus; assembly: GCA_013400975.1. Lineage (NCBI taxonomy): Eukaryota > Metazoa > Chordata > Aves > Passeriformes > Menuridae > Atrichornis > Atrichornis clamosus. Next base: position 66,169 of record WBMZ01007770.1, on the reverse strand, counting down.
ATAACTCCATAGATGTTGAACAGTGAATCTGGTTTGAGCTTTGCAGGGTACCTGGCCAGCATGATCAAGTCCATCCTAATAAATATCCTTGGAATAACTGGCTATAATTAAAAAAGATTTCCCTACTTGTAGGGAAATGCCTTGACAAGTTATTTCTGTCATCGGAGATGCTAGATTTCAAATATACCAAGGAGCTGAAAGAGTGGACTACAAATAAAATATTTAATCCTAGTATTCATTTGAAAACTATATCTTTAGGATAATCTCTTTCACACTGTTAAATACATGGCCTTTCTTTTTCTCTTCTGTGTCATATTAAAGGGACATCAAAGCCAGTTTATTTGCTTAGTGGGTGGGGTAGCAAGGCATCAAATTACCTCAAGGTTGAAATAACCACTAATAGTTATGTTTCTGTTGCTATGTTGAGCCAAAGAGAATGCTTTGAAGATGCAGATATGTGTGATATTGAAATTGACTGCAGTCCAGGGATCTTTCAGATTACTCTTTTAGAGTAAAGCAATTTTTAGAGGTGCAGTGAACTATTTGGCATAGAGTCAAACTGCTAAACAAGTCTCTGTAGGCTCACATGAAAAATTTGGTCTTACCTTCTTGTTTGCCTGCTAGCCTTGCATCTGGCTCATTTTACCTCACAGACTATCTATACCTGCTCCACTCCACATCAGCCTTTCTTTCAAATGACCTTAGACATTTGTGTTTCATCAGACTAGCAACTTCCGGAAATCTGAGATACAATTGTTGCAAATTCCATCTGAATCTTCAAAATATTAAAGTTTTTGTCAGTTCCAACAGCACTGGAGCGTAGCAGGGGTAGGGCAGTGATTTTCTATGATGAATTTGAAACGGTTGTGTTAAGTAGTTGGTTTGCACTAGCACTTAGCTCTTCACGGAGCTTGCTTTTACCAAGCAAAAACCTATCTTTCAAAGTCCACTGCCATCTTTACCTGTGTAAATCATCAAAACACCGGAACAGCCTGCGTGTAATGCAGGTGTACCTATGTATTGGTGCTGGTACATATCCTGCAGTATTTACTGGTATCTTCACACTATCCATTGAACAGAAAAGCTCTAACTACACAGTAAATGGTACTGTGCATTTTAGCCTTACTTGTCTGCGATTTGATTGTACTAAAAGTAGAGCTACATGTCAGTCTAGGCCAGTACCTGGAGCCAAGTGTCCTAGAAAACTACTCCAGTCATTGACTTGAATGGTCAAGATGAGCCTGTAGGGTTGAAACAGGGTCTTGTGCAGCACAAGTTTCTATGGCAATGGACTTCTCCCTTTTCCATGTTCTTTCATCTGCTGCTTGGCCAAATCTTGGCACCTGTGGGCAGCCCTTCCTGCAGTCCCTCAAGCATCTTCGACAGCCTGGGCAAGGGACACCATGTTAAGCAGCCCTGCACTGAAGATCAAGCATATGTTTAAACTAATTCTGGACTGAGTTCTTTATGAAACATAGCATCTATTCAGCATCACCTTGATCTCCTCAAGAACTGAACTTCCCTAGTGAGGAGCAGGATTCACTCCCTTTCAGCTGAAACTCAAAATGACATCTTTTCCCAGCTCTTGACCAACTTTCTTCCCACTGCTTGCTTGCATGAAATGAAGTGGGGGAGCTGCTCTGCATGCTCCCACCTAACAGAGGGAGGTGGGCTGTGCACACACACAGTTACTGCTCTGGGCATTTCCTTCATATACCTCACCATGGGGACAACACTACCACAGCAGATGGTGTTTTCAATATTGTGGTTTTTTAATCTGTCTTGAGCACTGATGGTCTATGTAGTTAAAATAGACAGTGCCTCCTGATTCAGTGTCTGCCAGCACCGCCTGCCCCAGTGCTGCTCTCAGGATACTGGGTAGATTCTGGGTGAAGACAAGACTGCAGAACTAAAATCCTTAAGTGACTCAAAATAACTCAGACACCTCTTGACAAAGTCAGGGCAGCTATGAAGAGCTCACTGCAGCTCAAGCAGGTGAAATTAAAGTGGTCAGGAGCCCTCTAAAGTCAGTAAATTCTGTGGATTATTGTCAGGATTTGAAGACCAGATCTGTATTTTGCAGAGTTTCTCACTTGCCATGTTCCAAAAGCATCCTCTGTATTTTCTTTTGTTCTTGTCATTATCAACTTCTATATTTCTATTATGATTCTCTGGGACTAAGAAGTTTGAAGTCATATTTCTACTCTGCCTGGTGATGATTGTGCAGCCACCCCAGATGGTAGTCAAATCATCTAATAGATCAGAGAAGTTTTATTACTTCTGAAGGGTTTTTTTCTTTTACTTCCATGTGCCAGCACCAAAGTTTCTTTAGTTATGATAGCTCTAATGCCTCCAATGTATTCAAATAAGCCTGCCAACCCCTATTTATCCTAACAGGGCAGAAAACACTCTAAGCCTTGTAAACCTGACCTTGCAAGCCATTAGACAATGCAGCACCCAGCATGATCCAGCCCACAACTCGCTTCCTTTAAAATAGAGAATCATAGTTATGTTCTACTATAGTTTTCACTGGAGGGATTACAATTTGAACATGATTTGTGTGGACTGATAGGTGTGGTTTTTTTCAGCTCAGGGCCTTTGTTGAGCTCTCTTTACAGCAAATGGTATCTATTAGCTACTGTAAAATCCTGTTTCAACATCCTTTGTGCACTGTGTTCTGGCCAGTTATTATAAAACACATACATACAAGGGGATTTACTGCTGATGGTAAAAGGTTAAATCATAACAGGTCTTACTGCTCCACCCATTACTGTTCCCTAAATTCTACATTGCATCATTTCTGTGCAGTAACAAGGAGTCAGGGTCTAGTAACCTCTTAATGCTGGCTGTCTGCATGGCTTCTCAGTCTCTAGCACAGTTCAGCAGTGAAGCCCTGATAGAGTTATGAAAATAGCACACCTTCAGCTGTGAAATGCATACAAGAGAGCCTGCAGATTTACTCAAAACCCACCTGATGGTTCAAGGTCAGCCTGGAAGTCGACAACAGCTTCTAGAGACTGTTTTCAGGCACCATAACCTGGTTTTCTCCTTAACCCGAGATATTTAACTGAGGCACTGTAATTATGATTGTGGTCACACTAGACTACTTCGTAGTTGTCACAGGAAGACCAAAATCTGAATTATTTTCTAGAGGTGTCTATTGCTACTACAATATTGCTTACTGTAAAGGGAACCTAAAGTAACTCTCAGATTTTTCTGATTGGTGCCTAAAGTTTTGAGAGAAGAATGTCAGTTCACCAGAGGAGATGTGGCTGTGGAATTCACTGTGCAGGTAGGAGATGTTTTTACATCCCCCCTCTGCTCCTTTAGGCCAGGAACTTGATCATAGGCCCAGCACCACCATCACCAGGACATGCTCTCCAGCATGGAGAACCTGAAACATTCTCAACATTGCTCCTGGATCCGCTTGAATGTTTAACAGTGCACTGGGTCAGAGGGAAGCCAGTCCTACAGGTAATTTGGTGAGCAGAACATTTCATGTTAGTTAATACGGGATGTACGGGTTTAAGACCCTTTATTTGGGTGAATGAAGAACACATCTCCACCTACTGCCTTACTAGAGGGCTAGGTGAATGTCTCTATTTCTGTGAGAAAAGCTGAGCTGACAGGCAATTAACTCCAGAAAATAATAGGATTCTTTTTCAGGTTTAGAGGCCATACCAGAGATAGGTACCTGGTTCGTACCTGAGAGCTCCAGCTTTTAGCACTTCTGCCTGTACCAGAAGTGCATGGTGAACCAAAGTAACTTAGGGACTGCTGACCACTATGCAGTGAAAAGCGTATAATAGGTATTAAAATGTGAGCCTAACACCTTGGTCAAACCCTCCATTTTGTCTCTAAAAAGAATTTACTGCCCTGAGCATCTCTCTACACCTCACACACACAAATACATCCCCAACATACACATACACCCAAGCTCTGTGTGTGGCTTGTAGTTGTTCATGTAATTGCTCTCTAACTCCCTTAATTCAAACCAATACAGTACAGAAGAGACCTCTGTGAAATATAGCATGTAAACTAACTTTGGAAATTTCAGATGGTTGAAGTGAGGCAGCTGTTAGATAGCAGCTATGACAGTGAGTGAATAGCAGCATCCCTGAAGACATAGAGGGGAAAGGCAAGTGGTGAGCTGGAGGCAGAAGGGAGCTGACAATCTCTCCCCAAGTTAGATACAGAAAAACCACATCCTTCCCCACTGAAGTCCTGTTGGTGGAATAGTTGTGCAGCTCCCAGGGTTTAAATGCCTGGCTTCAAAGCAGTATCCTTAAATTAATGTGAATAAATACCTGCTAAAAATACAAGTTTGTAAATGAGATGAAAAGGGTCAGAACCAGGAACTTCTAAATGTTTGGTAACTATATCTAACTGCGTCTACAAAGCCTGAGGGACTATAATGAATCTATAAAACAAGTTAACACCTGCTCCTCACACTTCTGTTAATTAAAATTCAGTAGAGATGCAAGTTGTTTTAATGAGTGATCTGTCGCTCCACAGGAGCCAGTCTGGAGTGGAGTGTCTGTCTAGACAACTCTGCAATTACCACATTTTGTATCTGGCATGCCATCTTCTGTGCTCGTCCAGCCTGGGCACTTGGGTTATTTCCTAGGGCGTGCAGGACAGAATACCAACCCTCAGGTTCACGGTTGTTTCCAGTTTTGACTAGACAAACTCCAGACAATCTGTTGATTGTGGGAAGGTCAATATAGGTGCACTGAGCTGCCTGTAAGCTCTCAACCACCAAATAAGAGCACCACCATCTCCACAATACAGAATATGGTCCTGTAGCTACTGGAGGAGAGTCGGTACAGTAGTACAGCCCAATTTTTGCAAGCAAAGTGACTGCCATATGCCAGACAAGGGCAGCACTTGCACATCCAGCAATATTTCTCTTGTTCTGAAGAGATGCTTCCTGATGTGGATTTGCTTCAATTTATTCCCTTCGGGAACATACGACCTCAGCCTTGCTCTGTCCGCCATAACCAGGCCTCTGCCTCCTTCTGGGGCTTGGGGAAGCTGAGATGGCCCTGTCCCTTTCCATCATCCTGGCCACACATTTTCTGGGATATTTGTAAGTCAAAACACCACACTGACTAATTGTTGCCTTCTTCAAGGTTGTTGTTGCCTCTGCTGAGCAAAGGCTTTCTATACAGAAAAGGAGGAGAAAAGTGCTATGGCACATTTGAGGATTTGACAGTAATTCAGCCACAGACAACTTGCTGAAGTGAAAAGTATGGCTAAAGACCAAGTGGCAGCACACTGCAATATAAAATGAAAGAAAAATTCAAGCTTGATTTACAAGGGCTCTGGTAAAAATGCTATGACACAACACTGGTAGATTTTAAATAGGGATTTGTGTCTTCAAATCTTTCACCAAGTAATACTGAGGGACCTAGTCTTATTTTTTTATTTTGTTTCAGGTGGAATATTTGCGGGTTTCTTCTCACCACACAACAGTATTGATGGCAGTGCAAGCTGAAGCAGGAATCTGAGGTCCAATCCTGGCATGTTCATGCAAGATATCTTATTACTTTTGAAGAAAATATAGATACCCAGCAGAAGTTCTCCGTATCTTTTCAGGTTATTTTTGACAGATTTAGAGACAATTACTATGAAAGCATCTAAGAAAATGCCCTGTTATGGCCACATATTTGACTGCAATCAGTGGATTGCTTCCTGGATCCATAAACGTTTTGTGGACATCTAATCAAGAATGCAGATAATGCTATTCCATACTAGTGTCTTGCACATAGTTACAATATATGGACCAGCTACCTGTTCATGTCTAGACTCCTTTCTCCAACTGGTTACATTTTTATTTGAAAAGATCCCCCAAAAAAGCCTCCAGAAGGCCAGAAAATTACAAACCTCTGAAGCCCAAAGTTCTTCAGATTTGTTCATGCTTTACTTAGGTGCATGTGCTTTATGAACATGACCGCATGCAAGGAATTAATGGGTTCTGCTGGCACATCTTGACAAGTCCTGCAAACAAGTAATTGTCATCCTCCTACAAAAGCACTCCCAGTCTTTTCCGTTTCCTGCTTTTCATTGAATATTCCTTACTAAAATCTTTCAGCCTTTCTTTTCCACTTCCATCATTTTTCCTTACTTCTCATGGAGTTCCACCCTTTCTGTCTCCCCTTCCTCCTCACCCGTCTACGGACAAGTGACCAACCTCATTTTTCCAATCTCCACACATCACCTTGGCTTGCCAACTACTGTTCAGTTCTCCACTGGTGAAGCTGTGGTCTCCATCAGCTTTGTTTTGAACAAGTGCTAAAGGCTTTGTGAGATTAACAGTGTGCCTGTGTTTACAACTGAGGCCCACTGCATGACTTAAACCTGTTAGAAGCAAAAGCTGTATGAAATCAAAAGCTGAAATAAGGTGGAAATGCATTTCACTTTTTCATTTCCTCTTAACAAGAGCCATCTATTCCTTCATCTCCCTCCCTCATTTTGTTCTCCAGCAAATTAATTTCATAAAATTCCTATTTTCATAGACATGTGTCCTACTTATCCACTTATTTTCCTTCCCCTGTGCCTGTATAGGCAAAATTAAATGGTGTATTTACACAGTCATGTCTTCCTTTTTAGTTGGTTCAAATACAGGGACAGTGTACTAAAGGAAGGAGGCCTCTGATTTTAAAAGGTGGAGCTGTATTCCCATAACATGGCAGATTCAGGATTTTGGTGAGTAAATTGCACCAACTCTCACACTCACACATGCAGAAGTGGTCTCAAGAGCCATGTTGTAATGCAGTCCCCCTTGGAACACATCACCTCAGCATACAGCTTTAAGTGTCTTAAAGCTGACTTCTATAAAAAAGTTGTTTCCATAGCTCCTGGCCACTTTCTGAAGTGACAGATTCTGCAGCCAGGGAGTAGTTTTACCTGTGATTATGGGTTTTTTTAAGCCTGTTTGCTTATTTTTCTAAGGCAGGTAAATTTAAAGTTAATATACAGCCCCTCTATAGCCACAAATAATACAATGAAACTTTGTCCTCCAATATTGCTGCAGGGAATGCTGATCCAGTAGACACTTACAGGTAAGTTTATGTGATGTAAATATAGTCTGGTATAGTTTGATTCAGCAGATATTTATTTTTCTGCTTTGTTTATACTGTACAGATAGTGCCATCTATTCCTTGAAACAGCTACAGATATAAAAGAGAGACCCTATGGAATATTTGCAAGCTCTGGTTCTTTTATAACCAGAGCTGAGAATATGTTCTTTTCTATTTTTAATACATACGATTCAGTCAACATTTTGTATTTAGGTTTCCCTTTGAGTTATGCTGCATTAGTTTTTGCCATCACTAATTTCTATAACAGTACAAGTTATTTTTGTCGGTAAAGATAAGTGACGAGTATTTACTCTCTGTCCTTATATTCAGCTTATATTTCTGTTTTGGCATTGTCAATATATTCTTAACTCTCAACTTCTACATTTACCATAAGGAAAAAATTATTGGAGACATTTGTGTTGACATTGGTAGCAATGCCATCTTCAATATCAAATGTAAAATTAAAAATAGTACATCAGTTCTTCATAACTGTGATAATATAAAATTTGTGACAGCTACAATAAAACAAAATATATTGAATTCTCTTTCATATATTTTTGCACCTGAATCATGCACTCAAGCTCCCTCTACAATTATTAAAGCTTTTAATCACATGTGCTTAGTAAGTTGTACTTCAAAGCACAAGTCAAGTATCACCAAGTCAGTGTAAAAATCTTTCCTGTTGAATCCCCTATATTATTGGCCACCATGCTACGATGTCCTGTGTAGCCTGAGCATGAGATAAACAGGAAGTGCACAGAGATATGGCATTTGCATGCTAACCAAGTCAGATGTCTGATAATAAAATTAGAAAGCCCCTATGGCTTTCCTCCCCTTTGTTCCAACAGATATTGACGTGTAACAAGCCTTGGAAAACACAAGATGATGTAAAGATAGCGATAGTGATTTCTGGAAAACATGCTTATTTTCCTTTATTTTTGTGTGGACCAAGCCTGTTGTATATCATCATGATGTTTGTCCATGACCAAACAGACTGCCTTGGATCCTTGCAGATAACCCCCCACAAGAGCGCAGCTGAAGAGGATGTATGTTCCATTAAAACACAGATAATGGGATGTCTGGCAACTGGAAAACAATTCTGAGGAATCATATACATCTTACGCACAAAGTTCATTATCCAAACATACTTCCTAAGCACTTCTGTAGAAACAGCCATAGATATCAAAAAACCTCAGCAGTGAAGCACCTGTCAGACTCTCACATGCAGAAGTACCAAGCACAGCTGGAGAAGAGCAATGAGCCCGAGTAAATTCTAACACAACTGCTGAGGACTATTAAGAAATAAAATAGATTACACTTACACAAATGAGAAATTAAAAGACTTGATGGTCCTGCCTGTTGTCCTTCACTACCTAAAGGGCAGAAAAATTCTAAATCACAAAATAATTAAATTTTCTGAGCAATAACAAAGGTTGAAAGCATTTGCTGTGAGTGTGCTGAAACTATAGAAAGATGCCTAATTTCTAGACAGAAGTCATTAACTTGGTTCTGAGGCTGTAAATAAATTGCCCATGCAAGAGGGAAACTTAGTAATGCATACACTATTAAAAACAGATATTTATGGCACTGCAGCATTTAATTTTACAGCTGTGTTTGTGAGCTCCTTTACAGTTCATCTGGGGAGTCTTTCACATACCCTAGGAACTGCAACAAGCAAGAGATCCCAGGCATTTGGGCTGCAGCCCTGTCTCCGTAGGATGGTGAGAAAAGGCAGAGGGAGTGACAAACTGCCCAGCTCCACTCTCAGTCAGGATTAACCACTGCACCTTAAAGGCACTGAGACTCTTCCATCAGAGGTGTTTATGGAGTCCTGGCATTGCCTGGACCCTCCAGGGCAGCCCTGGGCCGTGTACCTCCTGCTTGCCTCTTCTGCTAGTACTGCCTGGCTGTACTGCCTCCTGAAAGGGATTGGGCTGGAGGGTGCCCTGCTCTACTCTCCAGGATGAATCCCAAGGCATGATTACTATCCCCCACGCTGTGCTAAGGGATCCTGACCTCTCCTCACAGGAGTAGGGAAATTGTAGATGCTCAAGCTCCACACTGACCCCATTTTCACTGGTGGTCACTGGAGATTCTTGCATTTGTTGAGCTGCTCAAACATCTCAGAACACAGGAGTCAATGGAAGTTTTCAAATAAATAATTATTAGCACAATAAGAATCTACCAGTGGGAAGGGCATAAAGACACGAAAAACATCCTCAAAGAACTCAAACTATTCCCTTTTATCCCCATGGCCTTAACTTTCGCATGATTTAGACCGATGCTATTACAAGGCTGCTGAGATGTCAAACCCCTGCTACTTTGATAACTTGCCAATTTAACAGAGTTCAATTAGTTGGGGACAGCCTAAACCCTGTAGACGTTGGCATCTTGCCCACGGGTACACACATTTCCAACCACAACTACCCTGCCTTATGCAAGAGTGGATAAATATCACAACTGCAGGGATATAATAAGGGTAAGGTTTCCAAAGCTGAAAGACTTTCTTTGACAACAGTGTTAAAAGGTTTAAGTGGGTTCAGATACTCTCGTGCCAGGCCCAGTCAAAAAAAAAAATTGTTAGAAAGAGAGAAGAAGGAGATCACTGAGGAGAGGAAATAAGAAAGTGGCTGAGGAAACAGATAACATGTAATACTGAGTTAGCAAGATTTAGTCAGATTCGAAGAAGGACTTGACATTTATCGTCTAACCCAATCAAAAATGTTGAAAGTCTTATAAAATCAGCCAATGAAAAGTATCCTGTAACCATTTGACATTAAAAGGAACATTTAATGAAGGGATTGTCTTCTTACTAGGGAGTTTATTGCACCTGGATTTTTAAGATCTGCTGTGCTCATTATCAGTGAAGACATATAACTTTACATGGGCCTTGGATTACCTGGGATGTAATTGTATAAGGTTTTAATTTTTTTATTTTTATTTTTATCAATTAAAAAGTGCTACGTGGGTGTGGGGCAAGATGTGATGCAAGCATTATTGAGGATATAAAGGAAAAATGCTGAGACAGAAAAGATGAAATTAATGCACTGAAATGGGAGAGATTATTAAAATTGGAGGGAAAAGGAGGGTAATGAATTATTTGAATTTGAATTTTTAAAATATTGTCATAGAATTCGAATGACTGTTAACTTGAAAGAGTAGGCCATTTATTTTTTTCCCTTCACCACCACACTGTGGATAGAAAGTGACTACTTCTGTGGTTGTTCACACAATATCATTGTCTCACACTTCTTCCTAAGCTTCCTCTTTCAAAACTGGTCTTGTAGGTAAATCCACACATATGATGCAAGTAGTCTGATGACTGTACCAAATGCTTTGTGGATTAGGCACACATCCGTACCTCGATGAATGAGAAGATAATAAATAGAGTGCCAGCTTCGTATTATGACAGTTACAGAGTAGATTCTTCTGTTCCTGTAATTATCCTCACTCAAAGGATAAGTAACTCGTTAGAAATTGAATTAGCAATGAGAAACCAAGGACCTGATCATAGTTTTGGTGATGATGTGCCATCTGACACCAGAAAATTAAATATGTCTCTGAATGTCAGGTCTCTCATCACAGGATAGCAATAGTTCTGTGCATGTGAATCATGTCACTATTAGACAAAATCATTCTATGAAAGGGTTGTGTGGAAGATGTTAATGCAAATTAGTAGTTGGGGCAGGAATATAAATTGAGTTGCAGACGGCACTGTCCCTAGGGGAGCAGTTTCCCTTCCTTCCTCTACCTGTATTATACCTAAAATTCAGTGACCTCCGTGGGAGCCAGCGTGCTGCTTCGGGGCACACAGTGAACATGCAGGAGCACACACACACTGTATCCTGCTCATCTCAGGAACTTCTGTATAAAGCTTACACATACAGCAACAAAGCAGGGGTGCTACTTCCTGAGGGGAGTCTGATTTAAAACTAAATAAGGAATACCTCTAGAAGTCCCCTCTCCACTCCAAGTAGTTTGGATTCTCCCATGCACCTGAGATACTCTTCTCACCAAATTCCACATTTACCTTCTAGAAGTTCTGCGAAACCAGGCAGCAGCACCAACTCTAATCTCATACACTTTATCTACAAAATCAAAGCCTAAAAATTTTAAATAACTTTAAGTATGAAGAAAAACATTAAACAAATTTTATGTCAGTGAAAAATTCCTTTTTTCCTTACATCCTGTCTCCAAGAGCATTTCTCATCATCCTTAAAACAATTAGGGAAATTCATTGATGGCATAAAGGTGCACTGTTATCAAATATAATTTTACAACTACTTTTAGTTTTTAAAAGTAAGTATGGTCTGGATGAAATCAGAATTAATAAGCGGACGTTTTTCCCACATCTTTCACACTAGGCTTTGAAGCCTTCACAGCATTTTTTTGCAGCATTAATGAATTTTCCTTAAAATTGGTATGCCTAAAATACCTCTCTGGAGTAATTCTAGAAAATTCCTACATTTAGACAGTCCATACCAGAGAACAGACTTTGCCAGCAGCACTTCAGGAAGAAACCCATGCCTACTTCCAGAATCCTCCAAAATATGAGCAATTCTCAAGTGCTCTGGTAAATATTGGTAAGCCCAGGACACTCTCTCCAGATTTGTGCCCTCAGGGAACAGCAGAATCCAAAGTCAGACTGAGTCTTCTCTTCCTAAGCCCCAGCTTTCTGGCAGCACATCACCTGTAGATATAGATTGCCTGAAGACCTGCTCCAGCAAGTGTCTGGAGTTATGGGCTCCAGAAAGCTTATTTTTATTCTGGATCATTTGGCAAGGACAGATGGGATTGTGAGAAACATGCATGCTCTTTCCTTGCCTTTCAGGTACTCCTTCTGCATATTTTATATATCCATGCACATAGAAAATGTGGTTCTGTGTACTGTGTTGTGCAGCTATTATAAAGATAATATTCAGGGGTAGCTTTGGACTCATTCTGTGTTTGTGAGGTCTGTTTGTGAAGTCTCCATCCGACAACACGTCATTACTGGATGCAGTAGTAATTGCAGATCCAGTTATTTATGAACTCAGCATGCTAGATCGGAGTTAGCAACAGTGTGTATTTTCAGGCTATAAATATTAAAATGAAAAATACACTGATAACCGCAATAATGTTAAACCTCTGAACGAGAGGCAGAGGAGTCTTGGAGAAGGGGCATCTCTGTTTTCCTCTCTTAACTTCCCTTCTACTGCCAGTCTAACCTTATCGAGGCCCTGATGATGTCTACAGAGACATCCCCTCGCAGGGAGGTGCTGCATTGTGAGGGAGAACTGCACCAAGAGCTCAAGGACCCCTGCCCTGAACTCCAGGGACTCACTGCACATCTCTTCTCATGCCCCTTCTCACTGAGGGTACGGTACTCTCACAACCCCCATGGTGCAATGGCTCTGCTCAGGTACCACTGTTTTGCCAACAAGGTTCCAATTCCTCTGATGCAAAGACTTGGCAAGCCCGCAGTTCCCAGGGTGATGGGTGTCATCGTGCAGCCAAGAACTGAGGGGAGTTGAAGTGCAATTTGCATTAGAAGCATAGAATTTGACCTTGATCACCACATGTGATAAATGTCATAGCTGAATTGATAACCGGATATAGGTTTTCCTTTGCTCATTTTTATAAGATAAGAGGATAATGACCCCATTGTAGTACAGGTGGGATAATGCAGGTTGCTGTGTCATATTCATGTCTCTGCTGGGCATCAGAAATTCCAGGAGAAGGAAAATAATTGGAACAAATAGTTCAAAAGTGGTGACTTGGTTAGGAGAAGTTAATTTTGTATGTACTTACATCTAATAAGATAGCAGATCTTGATTACGGTGAAAGCACTAGCTGCTATCTTTTTAAAGAGATAATTGGTCTATCTCTGAAGCACATTATCTGTGATCTGCTTATTCACACAGATTCTGCACAACAGAATGTTTCTTTATGTAATAGTGAATCATATATATACATATAATTGTATATATATATATATATTATATATATTTTTATATATATACATATATATACATGTAATTGACTCTGTCAAGATCACATAAATCTTCATTAAATAGTAAGTTAATACATGTCCAGTCAGGAAATATAAATCTGCTTAGACACATTTCCTTCCTTTTTTTTCCTTGTTTCTTTTATCAACATTTGATTGTTTTCTTTTTAAAATTAAAAAAATGTGGGCATTTTATTATGAACAACCACAGATAGCACCACCTTGGCCAAAGAAAGTTAGATAAGTAGCAAGTCTAATTTATCTTCCCTGATTTACAGTAAATTTTGTTCACTGAGGCTTGGCACTTGACCTCGGCTTGGATTCTGCTTAACTGTCTCTGCATCCCACTCATGTTGCTGTCTGTCACAGAGTGAATGGTCTTCCAGTACAGAGGGCTCTGAAGCATCAGTGAATTAGAATTACAAGCTTCAGAAATATTTGGCAAATTTCAATACCTTTTGGTGAATCAGCAAGGTATGTCTAAATTGTTTCCCTTTGCAGGCTGGCAAAGAAATGTGTTTGCCCTTTGTTCTTAGTAGCCAACTGACCTACATGCAGGCACAGAGCTCTGGGCTAACAGGAACAGTACTATACGTGCTGCCTTTGCCTGGGGAAGAGAGTATTGCTGGAGGGAATAAAGGAGAGAGGTGGTGTAAATAGCAGGCAGGCAGAGGCTGGGGATCTGCTGGGGAACCAGGCTGTGACAGCAACAGGGAAGTGTTTGTAAGGGAAACAGATGGGAGGAGAGGCAGATGGAGATTAGGACTCAAATACACAGTAATCCAAACTTCTTTAACTGAGGTAGTCATGGAAAAGTGTAGTTTGCTTCCAGTCACTGCTAGAGATTGAACTGGATGATCTCAATAAGTCCCTTACAGTTTTTTTTTTTGTTTTGTTTAGCATCAGTCCTCCAAATTGTAAATGTTTCACTTTACACAAGTGTATATGATCAAAGGGATTTCTTAACTAGATAAAGATGATTGTAGCAAAAAATGTGCACAAAATCAGATCCCAGCACATGGGAACCCAACAGAAAGGTAATTTATGTATGGGGCCATATATAAAATGATACAAATAGGATTGGAATTTTTGAAATCAATATTTTTCTAATTTAAATCTTACATTGCTATTAGTATATAAGATTCTGTATCTACTGTAGAAAAATTCACATATAAGAATTTAGAATCAAAAGCTCTACATTAATGTTAAAAAAACCCACCAAACAGCAACAACTAAACCAAACCAACAAAACAAACAAACAAACAAACAAACACAGAGAAGAACCTTGTTTAAAGAACCTGCAGGAAAAAATAATTCCACAGTGGATGATAAATGCATAGAGCAGATAAAGGAGCACATAAGAAATCCATGTCTGCTAGACCAGAGCTTTGAATTCACTTTAGAAGATGGAGCCAGGAAGCAGCAACGAGGATAAAACGAACCATGTGTCCTGGAATAATTAGATAATTCTCTGACACAACCCACACATTTTGGCTGGTTCAGGCCTATTTCATGTCCGGTTCCCTGTGTTCCAATGTCCTTCATCCACTTCCCTCACTCTGGACTAAGTTCCTCTGCAACCACAAGCAGATGTTCTCTAGACAAAAATTCAGAACAGAGAAAATAAGTTATATTGAAAGGTTTAAACAGCTCTCGGGGGCACTAGCAATCTGCCCAGAGCTGGTGATGCTTTGGAAAGCCTTTGAGAGTAGATAAATGAGCATGACGTAGGAAGGAGACATCATTTTATAGGTCTAAATGTACCACAGACTGCAGACTGTGCTCTTAAAATATGTCAGCACATCCATGTGGAAAAAGAGACAGGGAGAACAGCACATTTACGTGATTATTTCTCAACATGTCGTACTCTTAAAAATGTACACTTGTCATTGAGATGATTTATTGCGCTCTTCACTTGGAGCTATTCTCAGTCAACAAGAGCTATTTTGCTAATTTACAACTGTGTCAAATCAAAGTCTTTACAGATCTGCCATTTTATCCTGATTATTTTTAGTGCAGGTGTTTTGCTTACACAGAAGGAAGCAGCAATATACTGTGATCAAAGAGGACTTGAAAGTCCAGAGTGCCAACACCAACTCTCCATCAGGTGCTAGCTGACTCATTGGCTTTTAATGTGTAACTAACGACTAACAATGGAGGTAGCAGTTGATAAGACTGTCTCTCTGAAGTTAACAGGAGTGAACAAATGCTGTCCTGATGAATACTGATGCTGACTCCGTTAATATTGCTAAAGGATTAGAAAATTTGAATAAAAAGTGTAGATAACGTTATCATCTATTAACACAAACTTTCTCCTTTCTATGGATTAAATCACTGCAGACCTACGGGTTTCTTTGCCCGCAGTTCCATCCTGCCGCGCCCGGACCCCTCTACACCCCTCGCAGCCGCTCTCGGCGCCTCTCACACCCCAAGAGGCAGCACGGCAGAGGCGCGGCCGGGCACAGCGGAGCGGTGCTTTGCGGAGCGGTGGAGTTGTGGGGTGCGGAGCGGAGCGGAGCTGTGCGGAGCGCAGCCCCCGCCGCGCCCCCGCCCGGTCCGCCCCGGCCCGCCCCGGCCCCTGGGCGGCCAATGCACGGGCAGGAAGACAGAGCGGGGAAGGAGCCGGGGAAAACATCAATCCCAACTTTCTCACCTTGAAGGGAACTAAGCGCTCCCGATGTGTCCCCTCCTGCCGCCCTCCCTTCCAGCCCAGCCTCCCAGGGAGGACCGTCCGACGGCCCGGGCTCGTCGCGCCAGCTGCCCCCTGTGGCTCGAGGGGTAGAGGCCTGAGTAGGGAGGTGCCCCTGGGGACAGTCCCCCTCGGCCCCTGCTGCCGGGGTCCAGCCGCGGGCAAGGGCTGCTGAGCGGGGCTTGATGCAGCTGCCATGGGGCGCGGGGCTCCCCTCGGACCGTGCCTGCTGCGGGCGGTGCTGCTGCTCGCCGTCTGCCCCGCCGCTGGCAGCACCTGGATGTGAGTAGCCGGGCGCGGGTCGGGGTGGGAGGGCTGCGCGGCGCCCGGCCCCTCGTGTCCGGCGGGGCCCGGCGCTGACCGGGGGCTGCTTCTGCAGGTGGCTGGGCATGGCCGCCGCCGGCGGGCCGGAGAAGCCGGGCTGCGCCAGCCCCCCCCTGAGCCGCCGGCAGCAGGACCTGTGCGAGCAGAAGCCGGAGCTGGTGCCCGCGATCCGGGAGGGAGCGCGCCTGGGCCTCCAGGAGTGCCGCAGCCAGTTCCGACACGAGCGCTGGGATTGCCGCTCGCCGCCCGCCGCCCTCCGCGGGACCGCCGCCCCCGCCGCCTTCGGGCAGCAGCTCAGCAGCGGTGAGTGACCGCCCCAGCGGGGCCGCTGCCGACGCGGCGGGGCGGGGAGGGCCCGGAGCTGCCCGGAGCTGCCCGGTGTTCTGGGTTTACGTGGCCCGGAGTCCCGCGGGGCGGCAGAGGCGACCGTCCGTCCGTCCGTGCCGTCGGCAGAGCCGAGCAGAGCCGGGATGCGGCCGCCGCAGCCGTCCCGGGAGGCTACTGCAGGCACGCGAAATGCGCCGAGCAGACGAAGCCTGTCCTTGTCTTTGCAACGTTGTTGTTGCTTCTTGTAAATTTTGCATAGTACGTCCGTGGATGACACCGCCCGTAGGTAGATCCATTTAACTGTGTTGAAATGTTGTTACTCTTAGATTCATGTTGGGTTTACCCCCTTGTGTAATAGTTACTAAATGAGTGGGATTATGACCTAGTATTTCGTAAAGGTCACTTGTTTGCAGGTAAAAAAGTCTTCTCAGGACACTAAATGCAATGTGAAATGCTTTAAAATGTATCGTATGTGCTCAGTTAAGTGGTATTGATCATCACAGCTAAACCAAAGCTGCTTTTTGTTGCATATAATTATTATGGAATTGCTGAAATTTCCACTGAAATAAGGATTTTTTTTTTTTTTGTATCAAATGTCAGCACCAAAGCTTTCCTACAAGTTGCAAGGATCCTGCAAATTTTTTTTAGCACTCTGGTCACTGATTGTGTGATTCATGTGATTTTTAGTATTGTGGTACTTCATGTTGTGTTTGTGCAGTCTTCACTTTGTACTAAAACAGTGTAAAACCCCCAGGCATTAATCATGAAAACATAAAGTGAGCAATAAAAAGCGATGGATATTCCAAAAAGGAAAAGGAAAAAAAGAAAACGGGAGAAGTTTGCCCTACTGTATTGAGCCATGTGCTTTATATGTTAGTCCTTCTGTCCAACAGGAAGGACTGTTCCTGAAGACCCATAAATGAGTGGCACTGCTCACCCACAAAGCTTCACTAGTGTGTCCTGTGAAAGCCTCTTATGATGGTACCAGCACCAAAGACTAATACAAACAGGAGAAACAAACATGATCTTTCCTGCCCATAAGTAGGAACTTGGGAGACTGGAAATATCAAATGGTTTTTGCAACAGTGAAAATTAGCCCAGTAAAATTTTTGCTACATTTATTGACCACTCACTGATTTTCTGTTTGCTTAGAGTAGATCTTGCTTAACACAGTTTAAAGCTGTGCGCCACATTATGCTGGAAGTCTCAGAGAATAGGACAGGCTTAAAACCAGGCAGGTCCCTCCATGATTCCTCTGAGATATAGTCTAGCAGGTAAAGGCCTTTTATGCTGCTGTCTTTCCCATGGCCAGCTTATTCTAGGAAATAATAAGTCTGTGTGCCACCCTGACTTCTGCCTGGTTTAAGATTTTTGGGGCTCTTGCAACCTTTGTGAATTAGAACAACATCAATGTTTGCTAAATTTAGCATGAGGTAGGTTCTGGCCCTATACCAAAGTAACTTGGGATCATGACAGCCTCTCTGAGATTTAAACTAACCTTTTCTTCTTCAAGTCAATATGAATAGTGAAAAGCAGAGTAGAGAGTAAGGGTTTTGGAATGGGGTTAGTTTGGCATTTATTTTTTATTAAAACTTAATTGACTTGAAAATTTCTGTGGCAAATAAAGTACTCGATCAGATTTTAAAAGAAGTTACCAAAAATTGTGTGGTACAAGCAGCGAGAAACAGCGCCATTAATAGCATGGTCGTACAAAGCAATTTTTGGATGTGAACATCCACGGCTTTGAACAAGTTAACACTACAGACCAGGCTGTGATGACTTTAAACTTGTAAGCGTTCCGTTTTAATAACAGTGGCTTGTAAAGTCCCTTTCTGCAGCCCGGCCAGGAAGGTGCTCAGAGGAGTTACGCAGTAACGTTCCCATGCCTTGCTGTGCAGGCACCAAGGAGACCGCGTTCGTCTCGGCGGTGGCATCGGCGGGGCTCGTGCACTCGGTGACGCGGTCGTGCAGTGCGGGAAACGTGACCGAGTGCTCCTGCGACCTGAGCCTGCGGCACGGCGGCTCGGCCAGCGAGGGCTGGCACTGGGGCGGCTGCTCTGACGATATCCACTATGGAATGGCCTTCAGCAGAAAGTTCCTGGATGCACCTTTCAAGAACGTAACAGGCAAGAGCAGGAGCGGACTGGTGGCGATGAACCTGCACAACAACGAGGCTGGGAGGCAGGTAGGTGTCATTCAGATGTGGCAGCAACTGCTGGTTCACCTTCATTGACAAAATGGCATCGGCCAAGGGAGGCTGGCCCTTGACTGCAGATATTCATGGGGCCGGTCATGAGAACAGCAGTAACATCACCAAAGCAAGCATGTACAAACTCCGATTCAGAGATGGTTTTAAGTGACTTATCTCCAGAGGTTAAAATAAAAGCCACAAAATAAGTAATAGATCTGCAATGCTTAAATAGTAAATTTATCTTAAATAGTTAAATGATCTTCTGTAGTGAACTTGAAATAGTTCTCTTATCAGCATAATACAGTAAGAGTTTTTTCACTGTTTATTCTGTTACTATCACAACCTGCATTTTTAATTCTAATACTCAATGAGAAGGCCAGCTGGACACAAGACCTCGTTACTCATACAAAGCCTGGGGTCCACTCCTGAGAATACGAGTCTAACATTGGTTCAGAGAGGAAATATTTTCTTTTAAAATATGGAATAGAAATGACACCTCTAAAGTAGCTCATTGGTTAGGGCACGTGTCAAAGAAGTGAGAGGGGAGTGGCTTTGGATGGCTTTTCTTCAGCCCAAAGAACTTCAGATTGAGGGTTGCAGAGGAAATGTGTGTGTTTGGGTGTGTGGCATTCTCCTTCCTGTCCTAGAGAGGATTTAAGATGGGGGCAAGAATCGCCCATGCAGGGAGGTGTGAGCCTGTAATCTAGTGCTTGGAGCTTGTATCTGGAATGGCAGAGACCTGGATTCTGGTTCTTCCTTTAAAATTGCCTTCTCTGCTTTACCTAGGAGTTTTTAACTTTAATTGCTCTCTCTGGGTCCATAACACTTTAAATCTGTTCTGCTCAGTGACACAGTTTTAACTTAAAGAAAAAAAAAAAGAAAAGGGAAAACCTCTGGTTTTGACTACTACTATTGATATACTCCATTGTAACTCAGTAATTTGCTGCAGCCAGAAGCAGCAACAGTGGGTTTTACTGAAACCAGCTTTCCTATCTGCCATAGACAAGGAAAAGCCATGGTAAGCCATCATAAGAGCCATGGTGGTATAATTGAAAACTATTTTATTTAAAGTAATTTTTACAGGTAATACATGTTATTTCATATAAGCTATGTAGTTGGAAAAGCAGAAAATCTTTCAGATCCCTTCCAACCCAAACCATTCTATGATTCTATGGTACCAGGACATAGGCCCTTTTCGTAACTGAAGTAGAAGAAGCAAACTTTAAACCTAAGTAAATACTAAGAACAGTTATTGTGAGTTCAATTAGAAGCCAGTCAGCTAAATCATCTCCAAGGAAAGGTGATTGTTACCTTGTAGTAGGCAATGGTAATAAGAGGAACAGAAGATTAAGTGATTATTTCCTTAAGGAAAGAGCAAAGGGTTGTTTATAATGTTTGTAGAGAGAGATAGTTAAGGAAGAAGTATAGAGTCAGCTTTCATGCATAAATATTTTGTAATTTAATGGCAAACTGTAGGATAAAGCAAATATTTTGATCAATGTCCAGAATGAAAAGAATGTTTATTGTTGGTGCTTGGGATTTCTAGCAGCAATATTATCTGAAGTAAAGTTTAGCATAACTCTTCCTTTTTGTATTTTCAAATCCTTAATTAGGAGATGTTGAAAAAAGTTGACCTTCATGTTTTGGGGCTTACAAGAAGGACGTTTTGATACCCTATGACCTTTTGTAATAAATACTATCATATTCCTGGTTTGGTGTCTTGCAAGAGCAGTCTTCCAGGGACAATACTTATGTGTTTGTTTGGAGTTAGTCACAGAACTGGTATATGCAGAATTCTCTTGTTTCTCTCCTATTTCAGTACAAAATGCTCTTTTACACTTCCACATCTCATAGTTATCTTATCAACATATATAAGTTTTAAAACTGTGAGTATCTTTTGAGTTGTCTACTAATGTGGCTCTCAGAAGATCCAGGTTGCAGTCCTTATTCTGCCACAAGATAAAGGTTCATCGTCTTTTAGCCCTGCAATTTGCAGTGTACTTAGATGTGCATATGTGAATTGGGCTGCTCTGCTCCTTATACAAAAGGATGTAGGGAGTCAGTCACTATGTCTTGACTATCATTGTATTAGTATTATTTTACTGCTGGAAAAATTCTGTTCAGTTTTCCACCTGAGGAAATTTATGTGATCTGGGACTTGTGTTCTAACATTGAAAAAGCCTGGCTCATCAGAGAATGTGTTTTTACAAATACTTGTGGGTTGGTAAGAGACTCACCAACAGTCTGCAATTGTTCTTAAGTACAGCCACTCTGGTAGGACTTGTGCTTGTCTTCATTAATAATCCAGGGGCTGAAATTGGGATGTTTGATCACAGGCATTGGTTCCCATTACTAAACAAGTGCTGGCAGTCCTTGTCTCATGGCTGAGAGCAGTGCCTGCAAACAGAAAGCTTAGCTTGGAAATACTAAGCATTAATTGCCATTAGAGAGTATGCAAACTGTGATTCCACTGCCACTCTGCTTTGCTGCAGACCAATCTCTGCTTTCTGCCCACCTGTCTGTTGAAGCCACAGATTCCCACCCCATGCTGCTCCCTTTGTTAATAGCATTGGATCAGTAAAATAAAATCAGTTTAAAAATAATCTTTCTCTAAGGTTAATTTTTAGCACAGGTCAGTGTTCATCCCTGTTCATCACTTAACCCTTGTGCTTGTACCACCAAGGCTGAGG
Source organism: Atrichornis clamosus (assembly GCA_013400975.1). Lineage (NCBI taxonomy): Eukaryota > Metazoa > Chordata > Aves > Passeriformes > Menuridae > Atrichornis > Atrichornis clamosus. The sequence continues at coordinate 44,877 of WBMZ01007770.1, read as the reverse complement.
GTGGTGAGTGGCAAAAGGGGCAACAGGAACTGCTCAGGTGTGCTTGTGGCTGACCACACTTGTGGACCCAGCTCAGTTCCATGCTGGTCATTTCTCACAAGCTGTTAGTCAGTTCCATAACCCACCTAAGAAAACCTGTCCCAGCTTGTTCAGAATGACACATCTATCCACTAGGTTTCTGTAACAGTGCTCCTCTGAAGTTCTCTATGAAATTTTGTTCCTTAGGGAGAATCCTCTCACTATTTCATGAATAGTTAACACATTCACCATAGGAATCTAAAGTGTGACATGGAACACTGGTTGTGGAGTCAGTCTGGAAGTCATGCTCCCAGTAACCCTGTGCATCCCAGTAACTGTGTACTTCTGAGACACAAGTGTGTGCTGCAACTGTGTCCCACCAGAAGGTCAGGTTGGCTCTGTAGGCACCATCTTAGGTTTGCTTGCAAGAAAACAAAAGGAGAAGATGCCTAGTCCCTAAATTTTGCCAGATGTTCAAGTAGGGCAGTATGTTCATTGAAGGTCACCTGACAGACTGAGATCCAGTAACGTGTTCTGTGATCAGACAAAGCAAGATCTCACCTGCCTGTGCTGGCAACCCAAAATATGTTGGAGTCCAACCTGAAAACTTGCCCATCCTTGCAGCTGGGAAGCAACAGCCTGGGTTCATTCTCGGTTCTAATGACACCAGGAATCATTCTAAACCAGAGTGCATCAAAGCTTCAGGTGAGAATACTGACCCATACAGCATAAAAACCACAAGTGTCTGTAGCTGCTATGGATGTTCTCAGTGCTTCAACACTGAATCACATTTGTAGTTCTTGCATTCAACTGATTGTCCATACACTGCTATTTTATGCTGCATTTTTATGTTTTGATATCAATCTAAGACTTCAACATCAGTTTCTGCTCCTGTTTAGAAACTCTGTCTCCCTCTATTTTTGTTTAATTCATCCTCAGAGAAAGACTGTGAGTGTCACCTGCTGGGCTACTTGCCCACATGGAAGTAACTCACCCTTAGCACCTAGCAGACATGTCCAGAACTTCCTCTGAGAATTTCTGGATCCTTCTGCATTCATTAAGTACCTCATCATACAGCAGGGAAAACAAGGATTACATCTGTAACCTTATATACCTAGTAGCACAATATGACTTAAAACTACTTTGAGATTCTAGTTACTTGATGAAAATACTTAATCATTCAAAATTGGGAAAGTACTATTAAATCCTCTCTATTTTTAAATTTTGTGTAAAATTTATCTTTTGAGATTGTATTTCTCTTTTCCTTCATATTTTCATTAGGTCATCTGTATTCTGACAGACCTTTTGTCCTGGGATCTTAAATTCTCATCTGCCTCAATCACTGTTACATCTTAATGATTAATATTCTGGCTACCCAGTGATTTCCTTATTGACAGATTATTGAGATACAAGCACAAGGTCAAGTCTGTCTATTAAAGAGAAACTAGCCTGTGTAGAAGAGATGATAAGTATCTACCAGAAATAACTAGCAGTTGATTTGCCACTGAAAGAGTCTGTGTGTGTTCTGGAGTGAGTTTGCTTGTTGCAATGTTCTTCTTTCTCCCAGTAGTACAGAAAAATCTCCAACCCCAAAAGCAGCCCACAGCACGTGGAAGCACCGCCGGTGCAGGTGCATCTCTTCACCAGGTTTAGTTTGCAAAGGCTAATGTCTGCTCCAGGTCAGGGCATACACCTTCTCTGTTTTGCTAATGCTGTTTTTGAATGCCTTGTGTATTTGGCTTCCATAGTAACCTCCACCGACAAACAGGTCCTGCTCCTTCACCAGAGGTGTGACTCCAAGGAAACACTTTGTGTATTTTTAACGTCTGTAGAGTCCTGTGCAAATGCCAACTCAGGCTTGTGTCAATACCTTTGGGGCAGAATGTGCCAGGAGGCCCAAATGCCCATGGACATCAATGGAGTAACCGTGCTGGACTCATCCTAAACTTCTGTGGCCACAACCACCATGATGAAAAAGCCCAGTTTAGCACCCAGGTTAGAAACAGCTCACTGGATTTGGCCCATGCCTTGATCAGCTCTGAGAATGGCATTTGTGCCTCCTGAGCTACCAGTAAGGAGTCTGGGACTTGAGTTTATTTCTGGTCCTGCGAAGTGGCAGTGGGCCTCAGCAGGATTTCAGGTCTCAGATCTCACTGCAGAATCAAGGCTTAGGAACGGGCTCAAATGAAACTACCTTCGCAGGGGAAAGTGATTTGTCTTCTGGTTTTTTAATTCAGTCTGAGAAAGACATAGATTAACAGCAGTTAATATTTGTGGAGGCTGTGGGATAAGTGAAGGTTTAGGATGAAATTTAATAAACATCATGTAGTTGGGGTGTTGGGGTTTTTTTCATCTTCCCCGTGTTTTGTTAAATAGGGGTTCCTCCACAGAGGATTAATTTTAGTATGTATTGGCCTTGACACATGAGAAGTTTCAAGGCAGACTTACTATGAGTTAATTTAAAATCCACACTTACTGTTAAATTTCCCAGTTGTCTTAATTGTGGAAATTAGATATGGGGGAAGAGGTTAGTAGCATGGAAGATGGCAACATGGACTTTCTACACAATTATACAATGGCCTGTATGAGTCTACAGTATGGCTCAAGAGAGTACGTTAAAGGAAATGTAAAACAAACCAAAAATTATGAAACCTTGTCCTTGTGCTGCATCTGTAGATGTGTGATTTTTCAGTGCACTTTTTCAAACTCTAATCTGAGAGTTGTCACAAGACTAATTGTATAATTTTATACTATCACTATTAGATATTAGAGAAGGAAGTATTGGATTGATTTTCTGCTGAGTATTTGAGTCGCAGGCTCAGACAAAGGAAGTTACTGCTTGTTTACAGATTCCAGTTATTTGAGGCTTGATCTCCTATAAACGGAGCCAAAATTGTGTGTTACAGAAGCTTAACACAGGCTACAGATTCTCACTGTTGGTCAGACAGTTGTTCAGTCCAGCCCTTGCTTCTGCATGGGCTTGGAAAAGTAACTTGTCTGAGTATTTTAGTATTGACAGTAACTGTGGAAACTTTGCTAAAACGTTGAAAATTATAAAGGTAATATGAACGCAACTATCTAATAGTGTTAAATAGAGCTGTTATGAAACTGGAAATACTAGAAACCCATGCTAGAACTAGTATGCCTAAATTAAAAGAACAGGGCTTAATACTGTAAGTGAGAAGCACCTGAGATTTACTCCAGAACACCTGAATTGAAGACACCTTTGCTAAGGCGTGGTGTGCCTTTGATAGATTTCCCGTGACGCTCAGGCATGTGGGCATCCCCCTGCTCTTCCAACAGAGTCTGTCCTGAGGTGTCTCCAGGCTGCGCTGCTCCGGGTGCTGAGTCACACTGGTCACGCAGGCACTGTTGGGTGACCTCAGCCATTCCCAGGGCTTCAGTTACAGACTCAGTTGTGAATGTTCAGTGATCTTCCTGGTAGCTGCAAAGCACCCTTAAAAGGCAGCATAACTGGGCACTTACCTGCCCAGCAAGTGTCTTCCAGCATCGGAAAGGTGCCATGACTTGCCCTATTCCTGCTTTCCCGTTCTATCCACCCCCCATGAGAGCCTTTTTCATTCCAGTGGTGGAAGGAGTGAGACAGGATATATCATTTCAGGTATTTAGGATCCTCCGGAATGAAAAGCTATCCAGAAATCATAGCTTTCATTGATGTGATTTGGTATTTCTCCATTATGACCATTGCAAAGTGCAAATGCAGAGCACTTCTGTAGATCATGCTTCTCATAATGGGGGTCTGGGACTGGAAACCTGGTTCCAAACATGTGTTCTGACTTCCCTGTTGCTGAAATGGCAATGGCAGCTGTAATATTAAATACTTTGAGACCTCCGTGTTACGGATGTCAGGCAGCATTCCTCATGAATGACAGACCACATCCAAATGTTGTTCTCCCTTTGCTTTCAGGCTGTAGCAAAGCTGATGTCTGTGGATTGTCGTTGTCACGGTGTTTCTGGATCCTGCGCTGTGAAAACTTGTTGGAAAACCATGTCCTCCTTTGAAAAGATTGGCCGGTTTTTAAAGGATAAGTATGAAAACAGCATACAAATATCAGACAGACCGAAAAAAAAGCTACGCAGGAAAGAGAAAAGCCAGAGAAAAATACCAATTGGGAAAGAGGACCTACTGTATGTGAACAAATCACCCAATTACTGTGTTGAAGACCAAAAGCTGGGGATCCCTGGAACTCAGGGAAGAGAATGTAACCGCACCTCGCAGGGACCCGACGGCTGCAACCTCCTGTGCTGCGGGCGCGGGTACAACACCCACGTGGTCAGGCACGTGGAAAGGTGCGAGTGCAAGTTTGTCTGGTGCTGCTACGTGCGCTGCAGGAGGTGTGAGACCATGACCGACGTACACACCTGCAAGTGAGGTGAAGAACAGCAAACATGGCCAAACCATCCTGCCCTGTCTGGTGCACACAGCTGCTGCACGGGCAGCAATCACTGTTACCGTGTGGGATTTCAGAGGGAGCAGCCTCGGGGGCAGCAGGTACTGCCAAACAAGGGGTAGTCCAAGCATGTGATGACTGAAGGAACAACTGAGTAAACATCAGAGTGCGCACAGGGACAGCTTAAACAACAAAGAAGGACCCCTGATGACATTTGAACATGTTACTCCATGAGCTGGGACAGACGCTATACTTTTCAAGTCTTTAACAGCCACAACATCCTGAAGATCTGGGTGGTGGGTAGGTACAGTGGAGACATCTCAAGATCTCATTATCCAGAGACTGAAGAGTTAAGAGAGTGTGTAAAACACATTAGATGTAATCCTTATATCTGTGTTTTTAAAACTGGGACTAGATGGATCCACTAGACTGTTCTTTTCTGCAGACTTCAGAAAAAAACACAAAGATAGGGAAAGAGTTCAGCTGTTGACCACGAAGCATTTTCTTTGCAGCTTTTCAGAAAACTGCCGTCTGCATAATGTGCAGAAAAGTGTCTGGAACTGACTGCAGAGAGCTCAGCACTGCCTGCGTGGGAGAGGAGGGCCAAGCTGTGCCCAGGGGAGAGAAGCAGGAGCACAGCTTGCTGCAAGTGAACAGGGTACCAAATAGCAACCTCGGGATTTTTTTATAGGTTGGCTTTCAATCACACAAGGAACCGGTTTGAGGAGGGACAGGAATACTGTTTGATAATCGAAGAAAATAAAATCGCTTGCAGGCATTTCCTCAGTTTCTGAGCGCACATTTTGCGAGTCAGCTGGTCATCACCCCACTCTTGAATTCTATGCAATAACTTGCCATGTTCAACCATCTCACTGCTAGTTCACCATCATTTTCAAAATTAACCATATGAGGTTCAGCCCAAAGAAATCTGCCATAAAGCAAAGGATTTTTTAAAACATCTTTTCTTTATAGAATCAGCAGCTAGAATTTTTCATTAGGTTGCGTCCTCAGTAAGTTTAATGCATAATGTAATTTATGGATTGGCTTACACCACTAAAATATTTGAACTATTAATGATAACACTTTCTCCCCCTCCATATGTTGGCTTAATTTTATTTTACATCTGTGAAAGTTTGTTTATTCTTAGGCAGTGATTTAATGCCTGGCTTAAAAAGCATCATGTGAAAGGATTACTGTTGTTTAATTGTGCAAAGACCTATTTTTGATAAGACAAGAATGTTTATATTTTGTAAATATTTAAATTATGCAAGTTATGTAAAAGATTTCCAAAACTAATGTGATAAGACTACAGCCCTTGGTATTTGTTGGTTAGATACTTGTTAATATTGTAGTAGCCTTTAATTGATTTTTATTTGCATGTGCTGGGGGAAATTAGTCAGAGAATTGCATAAATGTTGGGGTTTTTTACCATCAGGGTGGTTATAATTATTGCAGTTAATACACACTAATGACAAACATTTACTATTATTTTCTAAATGATCCGTTAATTAGTGTTCTGCATACTTTCTTTTTTATTATTATTCTCTTAAATGCAATTTACAAACACTGAAATCTCAGCTCCAGCAGTAAGTACAGAACTCCCACTGACATAAAAGGGACTTGGAAGGGTTTGCAATCCCTTAACTTCTTCCATACTAACAGTCAGTTTTTAGAAAGAAATCATCTTGGACAGTTTGGCTGAGGCTTTCAAAGTTACTTTGAAGAATTCATTTCCTAATTGTCAGTTATCTTCCCAGGAAAGATGGTGACCAGATTCCAAACTGTCACTCTTTATTGGCTGTGTAGGTCACGAAGAAGGAAACAAAATCTTCTATGTTGAGGTATTTCACTGCCTTATATGGATTATCTTAGGAACATCAGTTCAGCAACAATGAAGCTCTTTATCTGATGGTTCTTTTTGGACCTTTACTCCACATTTGGCCAGTCTGTTTCCTTTGGCCTGTTCAGATAATTATCCTGAGACTACAAATTCTGCTGTCTGTGGGAAGGGTGCTCAGCATGCCAGTCACTGTACCAGGAGGGTTCAACACCCTCTCTGTGAAAACTTGGATGGGGAGGACACATCATGGTGGAAGACCCTGAAGAGATAGTTGTGATCCCAGGTTGTTTCCATTTTCCAGCAGTGAAAACAAACTCACAGGCTCTTCAGGCTGTGCCAGAGCACCTATTGGCAGCATGGATGGGAGATGATACTGCTCACTGTTGATATGAAGGTGTGGTAGAGATCACCTCTCTCTCTTTTCTTTTTCTGCTCCATGGCAGGTTTCTCTCAGAGGCAAGTGCCTTGGTGCCCAACATGAGCCTTCTCCTAGCAGTGCTGAGTTCAGTGTTGAGATCACCACTGGTTTGTTATAAGGGACTCCAGCTCATGCAAACTTATTCAGTGTGAGGACCAGAGTCTTCTACTGAAGCAGCCCTGACCAGCCTTTCAAAACAGCTTAGCTTTTATCAGACCTAAAGGTTCTTCCATGCCTGATCTGTAAAGTACAGAAAATTGCCAATGTAATTCTCAGCACACCCTAACTTCTGGTAGAGTAGGAAACAGGGAGTAAATAATCCTGGACTTCTGGCCCTGAGGTCAGCTTCAGAGATTTTCCCAGGAGGGGGAAATCTCAGCATGCTGTTTCTGTGTGTTTGAAGGGGAAGGGCACTGACATCAGCATTGCACGGAGACAGGGGGCAGCCATGATGCAGCTGTCACAGTCAGGGTTTCTCTTGCCTGCTTGGCTATCCAGTGTTTGATGCATTATTTTTTACTGTCATCTAGTTAAAAAACAAAACCAAAACCTTTTTGTTCTTAAGTGTTGTTAACAAAAGACTTTTTCCTGGTTTTTTAGGGGGAAGAGCTTATTTTTTCAATGTTGAAAGACCATGAAGAGAAGAGGTAACACAGGGTTTATGAAAGCTTCAGTGTCTGACCAAACAAACTAACAGGGGTTTGAAGCTTCATTGGCAGTAAAAGAACCCATCTTGCCTCCAGGCAGCTGAGGGAGAGTTTGATTGCAGGTGGTGTTACCCTTTCTGCACCGAGGGTAGAGCATGCACGAGACCAAATGCACGCGGTCTGAGTGGCCGCTGCTCCCTGGCCTGCTGTGCTAACGGTGGGGGCTTGGAGGGGGAGGCAGGAGCAAAGCTGAGTGCACCAGGGAGACTCGAACATGAGCTCCTCTATTTACCTATTAGAGTTTAAATTGCTGTTTTAAGTTCAGCTCCATTGTATCTTACCTCAGTTACATCCATAAAACTAGTTCTGGATGAGCACTGTCTATAAAAGCAATTCCGGACAGGATCAGGATATGAACACTGTAGTAGCACCTGGGCTAAAGAAATTAGCTCACATCTATTGCAGTATTTACTCCCCAAAACTGCCCTTACTCCTTCCACACTCTGGAAGAGCTGGAAAAGCTCTCCTTGTTGGAGAGCAAGAGAGAGAACCATCTGTAGGACAGCAAGCCTCCTCTTTCAAAGAGGAGCCTATATATGACATATGTGGTTCAGCTACTTTTGTGGGCATATGGCACTGGGATGAATATAATTCACTCAGTTTAACAGAGTGGGGTTTTTTATCCTGTTCTAGGACTGGAAGATCAAGATTGTTGACCTTGAAAACATAGCCTTCTAATACTCTTGTACAGCTTTGCAAAAATATGTACTTTCTGTTTGAAGGTAGCCGTGTGTGTGCTTATCTGAGCAAGTGAGACTGGGAAAAAAATGGAAAGAAATTTGAGTGGGGAAAAGACCTTATCTAAGTCCTGTTCCTTCACACTGCCCTTTTATGCATGGAGCAGCAGTTTGTGAAAAGTAGCAAATCTATGAAAAATGCCACAAGCTTACTTTTTGAAGAAAGGATAATTGTAACCGCTTCTGAAAGTGAAAATTATGTTTGCCATTTTGAACACATAAATGCATGTGCACATGCATGTTCTTCATGTTTAAAGAGCCAAGTTGTGCTGTTGACTGAAGTGCTGACATAGTGCGAGGAGTTACTGCAGCAATCCAGCTGATCAGCCTGTCCAGATGCCAGCCTGTGCATGCATCGCCAGCCAAAACACACTGTCTTGGCCTTGCCTGTTGGAGATCCCTTGTCAAAGGGTGTGTAGTCAATGGAGGTTGTCTCCACTGCTATCGAAACATTTCTGTGCTGGGCAGCACTTTTCAGTCAATTACAAGTATGTGAAATGGATGTGCAGAGTAAACAGCAACAATTATCATTAGTCATTCAGAGGAAGTGATGTTAAAAGGACATCCACTTGGCTGAGGTTTCTGATGAAGCTGAGATGCTTGATTTCATTGAAGGATGAGGTTTCACAAGATAGCAAACAACTTTAGTGGTAAAGTGCTGAACCCATATCTACTGTGTTCAGCCTGATGGATAAAATTTATGAAAAACATGTAAAAGTATCATTTGACTGTGGCAGAATTCATGCCAAATGAGGCACTGTTTGTCTGAGCCCTCTAACTTACGGTAGCTACCATACGGGGTGGAATATCATGAAGTATCATAGTGGAAAAAGTGTTAGTACTTGTTCTAGATAACTTGCCAGAAATGGTAGTTGTGAATTCTCTTCTGACTGCATCCCGTTGGTCCTGTCACGTCATCTGGAGTGCCCAGATCCAGTAGCAGTAGTGATGGTGAACGTGGTATCATGACTTCATTTTTCATTTCATGCAAAAATGTGCAATAGCAAATTTTAGGATTTTACAGACTCTCACAATTCTTACTGTTAGTGAAGTGGCATGGGCAAACAACAGATAACTGAGACAATAACTGAGAAACAGCTTCATACACATATGTCCAATGAGCATCATGAAGGAGAGTAGTAGTATAGTTCTGACTATAAACAGGAAACTAGGAATTACTTGCTCAAAATCATGTGCAAAAACAGTGGCAGACCTGGATTTCAAAAACATCAGCCTAATGCTTTGGCTCTCCAGTCACTACATTTGTTTCTCAGCCCATGTAGTTGGAAAACTGTGGTTTGCTAGTTAGGACAGTACAGGGACCATCTGAGTTGTGACTACTGGGCAAGTCCTGCTGAGGAGCTGAGTACAGTTTTTCAAGGACAGGCAAAGACTAAAATAATCATCTGGTTAAAACTGCATTTCCCAAACCTGGCCTCCTGTGGTTTGTGTTTGTGAAAGTCAAATATGCTTTTTTCCCCTACACAAATGACAAATTCATCCTGAAAGAAATGGTGCCTGTGATCTCCACGTTAATGCTACAGATAATTGGCGCTAAGTACCCGTGTCTGTCTCAGGGTCTGCTGTTAACTGGATCAACAACTGTGTAATTTCACTGGTGGTTCTGTTAAATAACTCATGGTTTACTCAGCAGAGAATGAAATGGGAACTAATCCTCTCTGGCCACTGTGTCATCTCTGCAGAGCTGGAAGTATGGTGACACATAGGAACACAAGCCTGCAATTCATTTCACAGCTAGCAGGGAACACTGCCTGGTGATCCCTCTGGCCGAGGCTGGAATTTGGATACTAGGGATGACTGGAAATGGACGGCCCTCAGTGCAGGGGAGGTATGACTCTGTACACCAAAGAGGTGTAACAAATAAAGCATTTAGAAGAGTAAAGGCAGACACACATGTGGTGTTTGGAGACACTAACTGATCAAGAGAATGACAGATTCATTGCAGGGTGGTGCCACGAGCTTTGAGAAAACTTCTGCTGAACCTGTGCCTGTGAATACAGCTTGTCATGGGCTGAAAGATCAGAGCCCATCTCAGGGTTTGGCCATTTCCTTTTCTTCTCAGCTTGGCTATGTTTATTACTATATAATGTGTTTTAAATGACCTGTGCATTTTTCTTCTTCATGTTTCAAGAACCATCAACTTACCATCTTTTTTTTTTTTAAGTTATATGTCTATCTGGATGCCTTAATTAAAAAGGTGAAACTTTTGATTGGTTAAGACTTCTATAATCATTTTATCCAAAGCTCTGAAAAATTTGTATTTGATTATGGAACAGAGTGAAAATATTTCATGAGCATCCCATGTTTTCTAGAGAAGCTTGACACTATGCTGGGAGTTAAAAACATACTGCAGTATTATTTCTGTGGATGATGATTTATCCTCTGTGCTGAAAGGTACATTGTGTCTCATATCAGTAGCACAAAAACAGTTGACAACTGGAACAATATCCCATTCTTTAGCATGGACCAATCTGCCCCGTAATCTAAGAAATTAATTTAACACTCCATTGTGTCTCAGTATGTGCTAAATCATATTTTGACATTAAACATACTGAGTTTTTAGAGGATCTATATATCATTAAGAGAATCAATGTGCAGAGGAAGACAGCAAGATGACAGCAAGATACTACTTGATTCCGGTTTAAGTTGTGCCATTAAAAAAAAAAAATATCAGGCTAGTCATTGCTGATTATGCCAATGGGAGCAAAACCAGAAGTTACCTGAAACTTTGAGAACTAAGTTGTTAAGTTTTATACATGCTGATTTTGGAGCTGTAGGTTGTAGTAGTTTCATGGCAGGCTGGGTTTGCCTGCCAGGTTGGCTGAGCTCAGACTCCATACCCCGTTCCCTTCTGATTGCTTTAACTGTATGGTTCACAGGCACTCTCCACAAAGATTTGCCTCAGTTTGGAGCAGAAATCTGCAGCAAGGACATGGCAGTAAGAACTCAGAGAGGCGACAGGAATAGCAATTCCTGGACTGTGCTGACAATATTAGAATATTATCCAACTATGATTTCACACTTCACGTGCATTGAAAACCCCTGGGTTTTAACATAAAACAATCAACAAAACCAAAACCCACAGAGCATGAATGGAGAGAGTGACAGGATTTCTACACAAGAAATTTACGCAGAGACAAACTTTTGGAATTACCCAATGCTACAACCACCTCCTGTAGACGTTTTATGATTCTCACAATGTGCTAACATAGGAGCCCTCTCAGGAAAACAGGCAAACCATGTACAGCAAGAAAGGTTAATGCTTCAGGCAAGCACATTTTCCAGTGATCAGTGATTTTATGGCAGTACAACTGCAACCTCTTGAAAAAGCCCTGCTTGCTCAGGACTAAAAAGCACTGTCAAAACAGAATGGTATCTTAGTCTCTGCTGAGACCATATTTGGGATAATACAATTTTGACCAATTAAATAACCTTGAAATATTAGTTGAGCTGAGTGGTTTGTTGGTTTTTCTGGGGTATTTTTTCTTTTTTGCCGATTGTACCATAAATGCAATGCTAAGAAACACTAAACCTACAGCACTGTAGTGCAAGATCACCAAGAGGAACAAAATTAATTAGCTGCTTTGGCTACCTCCAGGGATCAGAAGCTTCCCCGAGGATGGAGGTATTTCAGTGCATTTTACATAGTAGATAATGTAGCTGGACTATTACAGTGCTCTGTACTGATCCCTACCTCTCTCCGTATATATTCTAATGCCCTGGAACAAAGTTCCCATATCTGTGTACTTCAAATGATAATAAACAGAAGATGCTCATTTCATTAACTAATACACTACAAAATTTAACACAAGGTGTAGTTATCTAAATGGTGGGTTAGGTGTTTTTGAGGCATCTATGAAAACTAAGAAATAAAAGTCATAAATCAAGACATTATCCACCAAGTTTTCCAAAGAGATTATTCAGCTGCCAAGATCTGGGAACTTGAGGCTGCACTGATAAAAACCATGCTGAATTATTCAAAGCTGAGAAGGGTAATTAGTCAGAGGAGATTGCTGTAGCATTTGGTAGGAAACAACATTTGCAAACTCTGTTCTACAGAAGATAGCACTCTCTTCCACTGCCATCCATCATGCTCGGGAGACACGATTCCTCCTCAGCTTGGCGTGCCTTTTTGGATGTTTTTGCATGAGCCTGTAGCTATATCATGCTATGGACAACACCCTAAGAAAGGAACAGACCTTTCTGAGGGAACAGGTGATTACAGATTTAGAAATTATAGCGATTTAAATGCAAGATTAAAGGAACTGGTCTGCATGTTCTAGAAAGGAAAAGATAGGGCCAGGAAGAATGGAAAAGATACCTAAGTGGGGAGTTACCAATTTTTAACTTGCAAAAAAGTAAATGTTAATTTTCAGGAAAGAAGATTTGGACAGCACAAGCCACCCTATCTAGATAGACAGTTAAGCATAGGAAGAGATATCTGAGGAATCTGTTTCAACCTGAGTCTAAAGGATGCTTTAGATCTTTGTAATGTTGAAAGAGCTAACTACAGAGGCAGCAAGGAGGAACTAAAAGTGGCTTTAAACTAATGTTAGCAGAAATGGAAAGAAACATCTCAAGTAGAGCACATTCTCTCTTGCCATTCTTTACTTTTTCAGCCCCAGGGAGGCAGGAGCAGGATGTGGCTGAGCTAAGGTGTTTGTGCCCTTTTGGACCAGAGGGTGAGAAGCAGGGTCCTTCGTATCCCCGGTAGAGCATCAGGAGCCACTGACACCTCGTGGTACCACTGAACAGGTCAAGAGCTGTCCTCACACCTTTGTGCTTCAGCCTCAAAGTTCCCATCCAGCCTTACAGGTTTATTCAGTTTTAACAGGCCCCTTCTATTAAGGCTAGGCTATGGCCTTACAGCCATAAAACTGAAGAGAATTTCATCAATAAAAACTCCTTTGCTTGCTATCCACCTCAGCCACGACCCAAGTCAGTTAGGGAGGGACTGCATCCCTCCCCATCCTTCCACAGGGAAGTCAGTCAACACTTCATGGTGGCAGTATCACCTCCCCTTCTGAAATTACCCACCTGGCCTCTTATTAATACACTTATTCTTGAAAAACACTCAGACTGCAGAAAACCCAAATAGTTCAGGAGACATTACACACACATCAAACATTTAGCAGTCACTTCAATGTTTGAAGAAACTAAGTGCCACGGTAAGACATTTGGAAAGCAAAGCATGCTGAGCAAAATCGAGCTTTTTCCAAACTAGGACTCAAGAAACTAAGGCTGTAAAAGGGTCTGCTTTTTGCCAGACGAAAAAAAAAAAAAGTTGGATCATGAAAGACACTAGGAAATGTCCAGAAGGTACATCAAGACAGAGACCCCCTGCAGTTTCTTTCTTAGGACTCCTGTTAATGCATATAAAGCACCACTAATAAAGCAGTTGAGAGCTGTGGTTTACAATGAAGGCATCTTCAGGTGGCTTGAATCCCAGCTGGGTGAAATTTAAGTTGAAACCTTCTTGTGTCCTCCTCCCTCTCTTCTCACAGCTCTCCTTTTTGAGAAAGCCATCCAACACCACCTTTCTCTTCCCTTGCTGCTCTGTTCTCAACAAGTCTGCAGGATGCTGCAAATGTTCTCATCACCTTATGCAGGAAAACATGCATCCTGGAGCTTTGTCACACACAGGTACTCAGGCACCTGTACAAATGCCTTTGTCTTTGCAACTCATTTCCTACCATCAGCTGTGGGAGACCAGAGGGGCCAGAGTAGTCATCTTTGTGCTTTGCAAGTCAAATGAAATGCAGATAGATTACCACAAAGTCTCGCTGCTTAAGATTCAGAAAGTTGACCTCAGCAGCAGATGCTGTAACGTGCCCACTCAAGGCAGAGAGGGCATGACCAGACCTGGCAGCAGGTCAGCAGACCACGATGATGGACACAAGCAAGGAGACCCCATTCGTGAGGCCACTCCCACACTGCTTCTAAATACTTGACAAGAATCTTATTAAATATGATGCCATACAGCTGTGAGGACATGGGTGAGAGAGTAAGAAGGTTTACATCAAAATTTTAAGAATCAAATTATTCAAGATGTAACAAAAATAATCCTACCATTTTATTGCTTTTAAATTCATTGTTTAAAAGGTTTGTTGCAGGCACACCTTTAAGAGGTTAAGAGAATCATGATATATTAACTTAACTTGCATTGTTAATAAAGGCACATATTCTCCATTTCATTTTGCAGAGGAAATCTGAACTTTTTAATTTTATGAAAGATGAAATATTCATTGGCATTGAAAGTCAAAAGAATGAAGACAAGAGTAGTCCAGGGAAAATACCAATGCAGCCAATTTTTTTCTTTTTCTCTTAAGCCCCTGCTGAGTAACTTCAAAATTATTTTGATATGATTCTGGATAGCAGCATAGCCAATACTGGCATATACACCAACAGAACTATATTTCTGTGACAATTCCAGGACTTATACAATTAGTTACTTTTCCACAACAGCCTTAAGTAATAAAATAGAATTTCAAACTAATCAGAACAGGGGATTTTACTTCAATGAAAAAACACATATGATTTTAACACGTCCTCCTACACAGGAAGATCTGCACAATTTAACAAAAGCAGTTTCACTGTCATGCGCATTTACAGCTGTTTTACATTAAAATTGAGGGAAACCCACATTATTTAAAAAGCTAGTTAAACATAAAGAACAATTCAATCCAGTCTTACTCTGGTATCAGAAATTGTTTATTTTTCTTACAAGGTAATTCTCAATATTGCTTGAAATTTTTAGTGCACAGAATTCGTCTCAGAAAACATAAACCATAATACTATTTCTAATGCCTCTGTGTTAAAGTCACTGTGGGTTCCTGAAAAATCCTTTGTGGCTTTCACCCCCTAGTACTAGCTTGAAGGTTTTGAAGAATGTACCAGAACTCATGACACAAAGCTCCAAGAGATTACAGCCAATTCTGTGTCAGCCCTAATTTTCTGCATATGGACACAGTTAGTTATACCATAGTAACTTAGCTCCAGGAAAAGTTCAAGCTGGCCCTACTTTAAAGTAACAGAACTTTAGAAAGCAAGCGAGGTCTTCTCACAGCTCTGATACAAGCTAAAGAATAAGGCCACTGAAATTTGGTCCTTTTTTTTTCCCCATGAAAAAAAGGATGAAGGAAACACGGTCAGTTAAGCTTACAAGTCACTCATGGCATGGCCCACGACACAACGCCCTCTCTAACATTCCACTGGAACAACAGAGTGCCTCGGCTCACGAGAAGTAACGTAGGTGGTCAGGGTGCTCCAGAGAGTACCCTGAAACAACCCTCACTAGATTCTGGCACACTGCTTTCTAACAGGCTCTTTGTGATGGGAAATTTATTCCTGATGTTAGAACTAAAAAAGGAAGCTCTTCTATTATGCACATTTACTGTGTGACCAGCCACTGTAGCTGAACAGCCATAGGGACAAGCAGATGTTAATTAGCAGTACAAGAACTGCAATAAAAAATGAACAAATTAGCCACAGTACTGCTGCTTAATGTGCCAAATCCCTTCTATAAACACTTTCACGTTAAGTACAAATTCTTCCAAGCTGCTTTTAAATATCACACACACTATTTATATATTTACTTTAGTTCATCCCCTAAAGATTAAAAAAAAATAATATTTTCTATTGTGCTTTTCATGGCATATCTGTGTTACACTATCATGTACTCTTCCTTTGCTGATTATTCAGTTTTGATGGGGAGTACAAAATAAATTTTTGGAGCACTTGATATTAGAATAACCAAACAGCTTTAATAAGAAGTGATGCTGCCATTAAAAAGGCAGAGGATAAAAAAAAATAAAGCTCCTTATTAATGTATTACTAAAATCTACAGTATTCCACCAAGTTTACATAGTCACAGCAACATTGCACTGTTAAGAGGACAGTACATTCGTCAGGATCTGTTTGTTGTCCACATACGTAATTTATTAGCCAGTTATCTACAAGTATTATTTACCACAGGCAAACTAAATACTGTGCTTTTAAGAAACCTGCATAGAAATAATTGGATGTTTCTTTTATTTTGGAAATATTTACAAAAAGAATTTCTATGTGTGTTAGCAATAAATAATCCCAATATTCAAAATGTCAGTGCTCATGCACACACTGACAAGATGGCTG
The DNA here is from genome assembly GCA_013400975.1 of Atrichornis clamosus. Taxonomy (NCBI): domain Eukaryota; kingdom Metazoa; phylum Chordata; class Aves; order Passeriformes; family Menuridae; genus Atrichornis; species Atrichornis clamosus. The sequence continues at coordinate 28,591 of WBMZ01007770.1, read as the reverse complement.
CATGCTTTAAAAATATTATTTACAGTACAGTCTCCTTCATAGCCCTCTCTCTAATAATAGCAGAAAGTGCATTTTCTTCCACATTCTTTCTCCTTTGCTTCTGTTTTCATTCAGTCTTGCTTCTGAGGGATACAGCCTTCCATCTCAACAACTTCTGGCCAGCCTTCATACTTATTTGTGTCCTTGTTATTCTTTATATGCTATAAATGGAAAACATCAATCTGCCATTAATGTGAAGTCATTTATTCTTTTACTTTAACTCACAGCTATAAGACATGTACTTCTTTTCAAGCCACAGACAAATAAAAAACATTATTCACCTCTTGTGCTTTGAATCAAATAAAACAATCTTTCAGTATTCACCATTTAATATAACTTGCTAAGACAAGTGTATGGTAAAAACAGTTAAGCCATACTGGGAAAACATTTTAAAATTTTACTCTGGATGTTTACTTAGGAAGAGAGAAGCAAGGAAACAACCAACTGCATTAAAGCATGAACCACTAGGTAAAAATAAATAAGGATACTAAATTTATAAGGCAATGCAAACAGTGAGATTTTTAAAAAACATTTTATTTTTCCACCAAGCACCATCTGCAGTCAGGTAAGACATTCTCGCCTCCCAGAGTTTGCCACCGTTTCTGCACTGGTTTCCACTGTTTTGCAAAGATGGCAGAAGAAAACCCATCTTCCTTACCTAGCACTTTTACCAGTAATTAAAGGCAACACTGACACATGCTGAATTGTAACAGCTAAAGTATGGGAACATACTCTATTTCACAAATTCTGCTATGGCAGCAATGATTTTTGAGAGAAGAGCAAAGCTAACAGCTGGGAACACCAACACCTTAATTACCCATTATCTTTTGGAAGTTCATCATTCTTATTGCATCTAAAATACAAGTGTTAGGCAGAAAGTCTTGAATTCCTCAGTTTAATTTGATTAATTAAAAAGATAAATGATCTAGTTATTGGCATAATAAGATCTAGCCCACATAACATTTTTTTCTTATTTATGAGTCACCAAAGAATCTTTTTTGTGTGCTTAAAAGGAGGAGGCTACTCAAGGAAAAAAACTGAAGGCAACAGTACCACTACTGCAATAGATACCCATCTTGAACAAATGCATGGCATTTATTAAATACGCCTCTATTAATGCAAGCTGTTAAATTCCAATAAGTTATAGAATCACAAACCTGTTCAAATGGACTTTTAGTCTTAATTCCTTTTCCACCGCAGAAGACCCAGTTGTCTCTGAAGCCAAGGTTAGTAATGGATGTGCTTCCCAATTCAGCGATCAGTTTCCGTGCTTCCTCGTTAAGCCTTGAAAACAACAGAGAAGTTCAGGATGTGAATAAAACACATGCCCTTAGAGCTTTCATTGCTCAGTGCACCATAGTCAGTCAATACTGGGCAAGATCTATCTTTCCAAATCGGATAAGGCTGGTTCTGAAATCACTGGATGCAAGGAGCACTGCTCTTTCATACGATAACCTCAAGGAACCAGGATATAAGCCTATCAGTACACAACAAAAGCCAAGAACCCTCTCCTGTGAGAATTCACACATACGTCTGAAGTCCTGTTAGCAATTCTCCAAGCAACTAAAAAAAAGTCAGCCTTTAAAGTAAACATTGTTTGCAGGCTCAAGATGAAGTCTAGATAAAGTAAAAGCTATTTTAGATTAGAAGAATGAAATGAATATATGAAAGAAGTTCTCGTCTGCTTGGGTCAGTTAATTCAGAATTCAGAATGCTGCCCCACAGCATGGCTCAGTGCCCATAGGCTCAAGTAGGATAATTTTAGTATGGAAAGGAAAACAATTCTGTAGGATAAGTTATCATGTCAGAATCTCCAAATAGCAGGACGTTATTTCTTCCTTTAAGTTACTAGATTTGCCTGATTACTAAACAAGACACAAAACTTCTGATTATTAGCACTTATTGAGATATAGCTGTACGACTCACTTTAGCCACAATTATGAAAATTATTGAATACTTTCGAGGTTATTTGCACAACACACACTCCAACTTTCTAAAGCATTAGGGCAGTTTGATTCTTCACAATTTTGCTTCCAAGAACTGGCATTTATGATTACTATCAACTACCAGTGGTAGTTGTAATATTGTGAATAAGCAGTAGTTCCTGGCTGTCAGCATGATGGGGCCAAATACAACTTGTTTAGCTGGTATTGTATCTACATACAAGCTTTCAAAAACATCAGCTGTAACATGACTGAAGCAAACTAACTCTACCTACTATCTACAACATCAAAGAACGGGAAAAAGGTAAAAAGTGAAGCGAACAGAACAATAGAGAGACAATCCAGCCTTGCTTTCTTCTCTCCTAAAAGCAGTGAATGCAAAGACATTTGACTATTTACTGTAAATATTGCACACTGCAAAGTGAGGACTTTGTCACAGGAAAGCTGCTTCTCTGTATTTCTATATCAAAAATACAAGTTGTGGATGACAAATTGAATCAAAAGAAAAAAAAGAATGTACAGACCACATTAGCAAAAAGTTAACTATTAGTAAAACAACAGAGGAAAAGGAAAAAAAGTTTAAATTTTCACTCTGAAAAGCAGTCCTTTGGATAGGATGACTTAAGTGAGAAGTAGATTACAACACATATTCTACAGTAACTTTTAGTATCTATTGAAACTGACCTAAGTTGTGAAGGTTGGAAGATAATACTTTAAGAGAACTAAAACTTCATAGATTATGTCTACATAAATAAACTTCACAGCTTTTGGGTGGAACAGTAAAACACAGAGGCCAAAAAGTACGAGGCTCACACTAGCAACCTCTGAGACTTTAAGTGTTGGGATACAGGCAAGGCTCGTTGGGAATGGTCTCATAACCACTGAACTCCACCTTGGAGTAGATCTGAAGAAAGTGCTGGCTGAACAGACCAATTTCCACCAGAGTATATTCTCATAATCATATTCCTATGTATAGACTTATCTGAATTTACTAGCCTAAGACAGAATGAGCTATCAGCAATAGAAAAATCAGCACACTTACATCTGGTTAGTTTTATCTTTGTTGTCCCCAGATCACATCTGCATTATAAAATTAATAAACTGAAAGCATAGTTTGAAATCTGTCACCTTGGAAGAACAAAACCTTATCAAAAGTGATTGTGTGATAAAGAATGTATTTTTTTCAGTATAAAACAGCATTTAGAAGTTTAAGCAACATCTGCTATTTAAAATCAATTACATACTTGGTTGCACCATCATCATATGTTGCCATTAACACTATTGTTCCATCCTGGATGGACTTCAGAAATTCAATAAGTGGTGCCACATCTGAAAAGAAGAACATAAGACTGTTTAAGAACAAGCAACAAATTTACATTTAAACATCTGCAGTGTTGTTCTGCAAAGATATTACTTTCAAGATTATTTGTAAATATACTTAGCATTTATAAAAAGATGCTGAGAGAAACCTAAAATGCAGCAGAGAACTCTTATTTTATAGAAAGTTTAATCCATATTGACATAACCACTAGCGAGAACTACTCTGGAGAACAAATCTGTTTAACCATTCCCTCCCACCTCAACTATTTGTGCTTCTTTGAAGTTGCACTGTCCTCACAATTACAAACATAGAGGTGAAGCACTCCCTTAACTACCACCTTAAATCACAAAAACAAATGAAGTCTGGGGAAGGAGAGGGGAAGAAAAACCTCATTTGTTGTTTGTCTCTGACCAGTGTAACTGCACCTACCTCCTCCCCACATGTCAAAGAACTTAGTATCTAATAATTCTCCTGTTTTACCTGAAAAAAAAGAGAAAAAGAAATATTTGGTGTCAAATACAGCAAAAATTATTTTACAGATAACATGCCCAACTCCTCTTACTGACTCTTTCAGACAAAGCGCTGCAGAAGACACTATATAAATGAACTATGGTAACTTATCTTTTATGAAAATTGCTCCTTAAACAGTGCAGTGGTTTGTGAAAAGGTGCAGGAAAAAGTAAGAGGAAAAAAGACAGAAGATCTATGAAGGTGTTGGAGGCCAGGTTGGATGGGGCTTTAAGCAACCTGGTCTACTAGAAGGTATCCCTGCCCATGGCAGGGGGGTTGGAACAGGGTGAATGGTCCTTCCAGCCCAGACCACTCTAGGATTCTAGGCAAAATTCTGATTTTGCTTCAAGTGGAATCTAAAATAAAACACCCACAGACTCTTAAACCAGTATTCAGTGCATGTATTTGTCTTTTTTTAAAGTTGGTTTTGCAAAAATAGACAGTACAGCTATAGACTGCCTTTAGTGCCACATGCAAAGTAAGAAAGACTAAAATTACACTGCATGTTTAGCTATAGAGTGGAAATTGTTAGTAGAGTTAAACATCTAGAAATAGAAAAAAGTGGACAATATAGTGTATCTCATTACCTTTTTTTATTATGCTGTCTACAAAGGAGTATTTGATAGAAGGTGGACTTTTTTTTTAATATATACATTCATTTAAAGTTTGGAAGACAGAGAGAAAGACTGGAGCTATAAAATACAAAGATAGGTATTTTGATTTGAACAGATTGAGACAATTTAGGAAAGCAACATAGGATTAGGGAAGTACTGTTCAAGCCATGCTTCAGATGATGTAAATCTGAGTACAATCCAAAAACAACGAGAATTTATATTGCAGTGACATGACAAAGTGTTATCTCAGTGCTACAAGGAACTGCTTCCTACATGTCAAGGACAAATCTGCCACTACTGACATTCAGTTCAGCCTTCGAGGTAACACACAGTTAAATTTGTTTGCTTTAATAAAAATTATGATCCCTGAACACAATTACATAACATGATGTACTTAGGGACAAGATCGACAGACCAAATGTACTGATTCAAGCAAGGAAATGAGCTGGTCTTTCCGTGCAGTAACAAAACTGTTACTGAAAACAGAGCAACAGAAGAATACACTACAGTTTAATTAGTGGCGGCAACACACAAGGTCAAAAGAAGTAGCAAGCATCTCATGTCTTTTTCCATTTTGTTGTGCACTAGAAATTTATGTGATATATCAACAAGGTAGTTACCATAGCACTCCACATTACTATTTTTACAATTCATTTTTAGAAACAAAAATGCACTGAGTTTTCTACTTTGTAACAAGGTGTCAGTGCCAAGAAGTGACATTATCCCAGTATATATAAGCTGCAAACTTCCTTTTCTCCTTCTGCTTGCCTTTCACCATCCCTTAGTATTTCACCTTAAATTTCTGAAACAATTTGAAAATTAAGGCAATTTGCCCACTTAAAATGTCACTTACCATTGACCAAGGCCACATTTATTCCTCTGCCAACATTATTTTTAACTCCACTCATTAAACTGAAACAAAATAAATATATTTTTAATAGGACAGTTTTCTGATGTGAAATATTTCTGGTTTTTAAATAAGATCAAATTCTAAGAGATACACAGTTAAAAGACCACATGTTCATGAGTACCTAAAATAAAACAAAATCTCCTTGAACTAATTTGTGTGCTCTTATGGCACCACTGAATTGAGAATAATATATCAAATATCCCCAGTTGTACTGATTTAATTTGATCACTTAATCATCTTGGTTTCAAAGTATGTCTGTATATTAAAAGTGTCACCAAAAAAATAAAGTGTTATTAATGTATTAAAAAAATCCCAAATATTAATTTGTGGAGCTCAGCACAGTCACATAACCAACATTTTAAGCCTTTTTTTGTAAGCACACAATGAAAATGTGTTAATGAATTTAAAAGCTATCTGAACAGAAGCATTTAAAATTCATACTGCAGCACCACACTAAGAAACAAGAAAGACAAAGCAATTAGCTACTTGTGTGCATAACAGGAAACCTAACTGCAAGAAAAATAGTACACTGATGGGACTTCAAGCAAAAGTTGCATATAATCTTGGAGTACCGTCACACACCCCAAGAAAAATGTCACAATCCATGACAGTAATTTATTGATAAAACTCAAGAGTGGCAAAGGAGTTGAAAAGAAGAGACCCATTGTGAAATGGAAGTCCTTTGGAGCCGTAAAGAGGAAGTAACAAGAATGTTAAGATTTAGGTAGGATGCTGTGCTGCCTTGGACCACAGTGGCTGTACCACTCCAGGGAGAGAAGGCTTCCAGCCCTCCTCATCTCTGTTCACTGGCACTGTGTGAAGAACTGTATTCTGCCTTCAGGCGCCAAATATCCCAGCATTAACATTTTGAAGTTAGGATTAAAAGAAGTAACATATACAGGACAAATAGAAGTAAGGTTTGGAACAATTCCATAATTTAAGATAACAAAGAAGCTTTCGGCTGAGATTAAAGAAAGCCTCTCAGCAAAAGCATACAGGTGCACACATCTCCTTAGTTACAAACACTCTAACAGATGCTTTAATTCCACCCTGATCAGGATTCCTTCAACCTCCCTAGCTGGCTTTAGGAAGGAGATGCACATGTGCACAATCCTATTACATTCAAAGCTTTTTTCACATTTCTTCTGCAGCAATATATTTTTGATGTCATGTCAGAGCATCCATTCTAAACAAGAAAAAACACATGGCAAGTAAAGACTGCAACATAAATGAACAAAGGCAGTGAAGCTCTGAACACATTCCTTTCCTCCTGCAAAATTCAGTGGACATTTCATTTACCAAAAAGAGTAAGAACTTCCTTTCATTTTAACTACAAAATTCTCTGTAAATAAACACCAGTCAAAAATATCTAATACTGAGGTGACTAGACACTGAAATTCCACACATATTTCCACAAATACAAGAATTACTAGTACAACCTTCTGCTGTTGGGCTACTGTGGCACAATCCTGCAACTGGCTTCTTAATAGAGAAAGTAAAACTGCATGGCGAAGTTGCTGGTAAAGAAGTAAATATAGCCCCTTCTAGAAAGCCCATGAAGTAGCAACTACAATATTTAGTATTTTGATGATGAGTCCAGTATGTTTTTTCTAATTTGGATTATGAACTCCCAATATAGAACAAGGCCATAACTCAACTTGTATACAGCAGAAATCCTATTTCACATTAAAATATCTATATAATTAAAAAGAAAAATTGAGAAATTACATGCATTCTGAATTGTATCAGCACCTTCAGTGATTTCATAAGTCAAGTGACATCCTTATGTTTAATATATAGGGAAAATCTCTACTTGATAAATGTAATTTACAAATTATGAAAACTTGTTCCTGCTTTCTTGTCTTGGAAGTATGAAGAACACGAAGTAATCAGAAAAGAAAACTTTTTGCAGGAGTGAGTTCACAAAATATCTCTAAAAAATGAGCTACTGGAGAGGAAATAAGGTTTTTTCAGAGCTCTGATATACTACTTAATACACTTGAGACAGCTTGTGCACCATCACAAGCACAACAGGCTGCAATGCGACAGCTTCTCACAGGAGGGCAGTCCTTCATCAGTTTTAGAATTCTTCCAAGAATTTACAATCAACAAGTTATGGGAGCTTTTGAAAGAGAAATAAAACCTCTTATGAGCAAAGCAGGAGATCATACAAAATCAATCACATTTGCTGGTGGACATTTAAACGGACATTACCAGTGCCCCTCCAAAGGGATTCAGAAAGATGTTTGCCAAGGAAAACTGGACTTTAGAATCCAACAGCCGTGCACTAAAGTGCCAACTAGTACTAACAGAATAGAGGACTTTTCCCAGCAACTACTTTCTTTCCATCACTTTCTTCAGCAAAATACCTAATAGAGGATTTTCTTTTTTTTTTTGGACAGAAATAACAAATCTCTGCTTAGTCAACCAGTAAGCGAGACATTAAAACAAAAAAGTAAAAAATCCCAAACAAAACAATCCTACAATTCTGAAATTAAACTATTACTTGCATCCCCACAACTTTCAATCATTGAATCATCTTAAGTCTTCACTATTATTAAGCTTCCTGTATTAAGCAACCAGAATGAGACAGTAGCAAGTTTTGTAACACCAACAGCAATACCATGCTGAGAGATTAGATAAACCTGTCCAACAGAAAGCAGAATGAGCAGCTTGTAGTTCATACATGCCAAGGTGAGCTCCTGCTGAGCACATGCTCCTTGACTGCATCGGGATGCTGTGCTGCAAACTGACTCCTACACAAGCAAGCAAGCTTGAGCTAAGCCAGCCTTACAGGAGAATTCCAGAGTTAGTGCTAAAAATAGTCTTCTTTTTAAGATCATTTGAGACGAGGCTTACTGTTACTTTAGAGAGTAAAGCGATGGAAAATGCTACAATATGTTTTCTTCTCTAATAGATGAATTATCCTATTTAATTATCCTATTTACTACATCATGTGGGGTTCTGTTCACAGCGAAGTTGCCATCGGCTCTAGAATTCATCAGCACCAGCTGCTGTACGTGCCAGCTGTCCTGATACAGCGTGGGCTGAGAAACAGCAAAAGTGGAGCAGTTTAAATGCAAGTGGAAGGCAAAGGCTTTAAGTGTGACTGATATTAAAAAAAATCTCCTTCCAACAACACTAACATCATGTCTTTTCCCACATGTCACCTGCAAAATCAAGTGGATAGATTATATTATAGGAAGCTACGTACTCTAGGTGACAATGAGAAGGAACAACCTAAGAGCAAAACCACAGTCTAAAATCAAATATTAACGTTCCCAATATGGGGATTACTGAAAAGTATTCAGTTAACTACTCTAAGCATAGTATTATTGATAACACTGTGTCAAAAATATCATTATTAAAAACAGAGGACTTAAAACCAAACTGTGTCTCAAGCAGTTCTTTCCCTCATTTCACAATTACTTTAAGTTTATTAACTGTAGTTACTATCAGCACAGTTAAATAACTACTGGTCATTAAAATACTACTTTTCCCTTTTGAAGTCAACCTTTGAAGAGTAGTAGAAAATATGTTCTGACATTGGTACTAAGTAAATACAGTTTAAAAGATTACTTGCAAAAGACAATACAATCATTCACTGAATTACTTTTAGAGGCACAAGGACAAGTTACTTAGAGGCAAGTGTGCATCTGACTTGACTCCTTCAGAGTCTGTAAACCTGAAATAAAGTGCACGTACCTTGCATGTATTAAAATAACATACATGTCTACATTTACTGCAGAGCATTAAGTATGCTTCATGAGAAATAAGGTGATTTTTCATGGAGTCAAACTGCTGGCAAAAAACCTCCCAATTTAAACTGCTGTTTTTGTGTGCAAAGTGATCTGAGACAGTATTTGAATGAGATACTTAGAGACAACAGGTGAAAATACTTACACATTATCCTCTACACAAATTTTAGGTCCAACTACATTCGCTGCTCCACTTGACATTTTGAATGCAAAATGCTTTTCAGGACAAGCTTTAGAGATCCCACACTTGTACCTTGGAGGTTTTGTAGCTTTCAAAAGGAAGCAAAACAAGATTTTAGAGACAACACCACAGGTAGGCTAACAAATATCAGTTACTTTTCTGAAGGAATTAAAGGAAAAGAGCAAACACAAGCAGCATCCCATCTGTAGTTGCACAGCAGCTTAAAATAATCTAAGTTCCTGAAGCACCTCATTAGTCCAACTTCTTGATGTCACCCTGCTGCTTGCTCTGGCACTGTCATCAAAAGCCACAAGCCATAACTACAAAAGACTTTACCAGAAACTTAGGAAAATTAGGAGAAGAGGAAAATTAGTTTCTGATTGCATGTGAAGTGTAATTTAGACTTTCTTAACTATGAGAATTCAACAGTCTTTCTGTTATTAGCAAAAGCAAGTCACAGCAGTAATACATGCATATGAATACTCACAGCGTGCAGCTGCATCCAATGCTGATCTAGCTAAAATGAAAAAAGAAAGTTTTACAAGATGTTACTATTAAAGTGTCATCTACTATACAATATCCTATAAATGTAAAATCTTTCTATACCCCTATAAAAAGAGGTTGGTTGAAATGGAGTATTAAGTACACCAGAATATTATGCTCAATAAAAAACAACTCTTATGCAGTAGAAGAATGAAAGTGATCAGGAATCCCATTCAGAAGCACTGCCTTAATTTATGATTCTTTGAGAGTCATAGAGAGTCATAAAGTCAAAATCCCATGGAGATCCAAAACCTGCAAGAATTCATGGAGTTCTGGGCATTAAAGTGAAATGAATTCCCTTACAGCTTTACAAGGATGGGGTTTCTTTCACCTAGCCCTGGAAGCCTCAGGTGTATTTCAACCCAACCATTTACGACTCCCTTTCTTGAGACGCAAGAGAAGAGACACAAGAGCCCTCATCATGCACACATCTGAATGACACCTTTTGTCTCTTCAATGATTATTAAAGATGTGTCTGCTGGCTGGCTCGGGTGTTGGCTCACACGGCAGCAATCCCAAGTTAAAGAGCATGAACTCTACCCATGTACCTACAATTGTTTGGGGTTTTTTGGTAATGAAAAGCACCTTGAAAGAGAACTCTGGTTCAAAACAGACTGTGAATTTTAAGACACCTCAACTACTAATCTTTCTCTGTGTAGAACCTGGGCACATCTGAAATGTTTTGATTACTGCACATTCACCTTAACATGGTAATCTACCTCTGCAAGCAGAAAAACCCACCCTAAACAAATTCTGAATCTCTTGAGCAGTAGCAAGGCAGAGGACAGACTTCCAGAAACACGGTTTGGGTCATCTAGTTTACAATTCTACACTAAGAATGCCAATTCCAGTAAACAAAAGAAAGCACAGGTTAAATTACATATCCTTGGCAGACGAAAGAATTGAACTGATTAAGAGAGTAGGTTAAATATTTCCTACAGAAAATAATTTAATACATATATTATATATAAAAAGTAACAAGTACATATATTAAACACAGAAATCTTAACTCTAAGAGCCTATGACAAAACAAATATGATATTGTTGATAAAGGCTCAAGTATTAACAGATGTCCAGAAAAAACAAAGTCATCACTTACCAAATATGTGTCCTAAGTTTGCATCCATTTTTATTTCAAACACTTGAGATATGACATAAAATGTCAATAAAAATATTGCTATGACTACTACCAACTTTGCAGCACCTATTAAGAAACAGAGAAAAGTTTCAAAAAATTATCTGCAAATGGTTAACATTAGTTTACCAAAATTAGCAACATGAAAAATGTGTATCAGATTACATTATGGGGAACTCAGAAATAGGATGATCATTTGTGGACTTATTAAACAGAATTAATCTCCAAAAGAAAAGGACATTATAATGTAGGATGCAACTGCACCAATCCAACAGGTTATCATACCAAACACATACTCTGCTCTCAGCTTTCCCCAGGTTCATGCTTGTCTGACAACACAGTACACCAGCTCAGCCCAGCAGTCAGGAGAAACCAGACTTTTCCAGGAAAATCTGGCTTAACCAAATAAACTAAGATGATCTACCTGGCTGTTGCCCAAAGACAGAATTCCCACCTTCCCCATTCTGCTTCCCTGTTCTTACCCATGAGTACCTGGTTCCTCGCAGCATTTCCCCCTGCCCTCAAACTGAGCTATCTCTATTTTAAGGTATGGCCCAGACTGAGTGATTAGGGATCTGTTTATATACTGCAGCTTGGCTGCTATGGTCAGTCAGCTCTGAGTATTACATTAAAAAAATACAACCCAAAAACAACAACAAAAAACCTCAAACCCAAACCACCCATCAACAACCCAGAAACAAGCATCCTCACCTATTTTTCATGAAATTTAAATTAATGACCTTCAAAATGCGAGTCTGATGACTCAAAGGCTATTTTAAAATAAATAAGAAAAAGCAGTACCTCTCCCCTTCCCCTTTTAATATATTGAAGTCTCAGGTAGCTTGAAGTTTTACAAGCCTAAGTTTCTCCACAAGCAGCCAATCTACCTCCTGGGAGAAGAGCTGGAAGCACACAGCCACAGAAACTTACATCTGAAATGGAAACCTGAGTGTATGTGGAACTGCCATGAACCTCGCCATTTTTAAGCATAATTTTCAATGCATTTCTACAGAATACTCCACTCTTAACTTGCTGTAAAATACTGAGAGTAGAAGTTAGGTGAGGAGGCATCTGATCAACATCCTGCCTTCCTATCTCACTGCAGTATGTCAAACTGCTTGGAAGAATCAACCTTAAAGCATGCTTCTGTTTCTCAGATTGCCAGCCAAATAAATCCTTTAGAAAAAACCCAAACTTATCCTAGATCTCAGGCTGCTCCTGTGACGAGCTGTTCAGAAAATCTTAAAATAGACAGATTACTCAGTCTTCAGAAGGATGAGAGATGCTAATCAATCCTTCCAAAAGGCTAAAAAAAGATAAGGGGATAGAGAAAGAAAAGAAAGATGAAGAGAGATAAAAGTGTTTTTGCTTGTAGTTCGGTCTTTATTTTTTCATGTATAAGCACATACTATGATGCAAGAAAACATAGGTGCAAACTTAATTTAAAAATGTTATGCTGGAACTCCAAAGATCACTGCACTTGAAGGGAAGGGAACCATGTGTAAGCACTGGAGAAAATAGATGATCTGAACATATGTTAAGAAGACAGGGAAAGGTTTTCCAAGCAACGCTGCTTAAAACCACAAGATGGGACCAGATTTTGGAATGTGTCATCAAGCAAGTGGCACTTGAAGAGCATGTTGTCTTAGTATTATAGTATGGGAAATGAACGAGAACTCAGTCTGAGGACTAACCATCCCCTCCACTCTATATCCTGAGTCTTTCAGCTGAACCGCAAGCGCTCCCTTTAAAGGAAGAGTGAGAAACCTACAAGGTTCTTTCAGCATTTGAACCAAAACTGGCATGCTTTCTACAGGTGAAACCTTCTAGAGGAACTGCCACATCTTCTTTGTGTTTTTTAGCAAAAAAACTAGTTAGATGGAAGGGGGAAAAAAACCAAACCAACAAACCCAAACATGTTTGGAAAGTAATTTTCCAGGTGAATTAGGCAAATTGCAGCCTTTTCCAGTTCTCCATCAGATTTACTTTAACAGGTTGCTCCAATTTATACATATTGTGGTTAATAAAGTAAATTCAGGAGTAGTGACAAAAATCAGGACTAATTTCATTAAGAAGGTTTTGGAAAAGAAGGTGTCATTTTCTCTTATAAGAGGTAACAGCTTCTTGTTCTGAAAAGTAAGACAACTATTGATAAAAGCGCAATGAACCAGAAACTCAAAACTGTTCCACTGCTACACAGGCTATTCTACTGTGAAAAAATGTCTAAAATAATGTTTTCTTTTAATGTCATATTGGCAAAGATCTTATTTTTACAACTACTATACCTTCTGTCAAGTAAAATTAGTTTCTCAAATCCTGAACTACAGAAACGTACCTCTATGAAAAGGCTTTTATAGCTTTCAAATGGCCAGCAACCGTTCAAGAAGTTTCAGACACTTATAACAACACATAGCAATTTTAGTTGGGGTGTGAGACAGGGAAGAAATGGCTTAAGATGACCATTGGCCATTACCTTATTCCTTCATCTTACAGAAATACAGCCTAAATGTGTCAAGTCGTGGCACTTTAAGGAGTCACTGCAGCTCAACTGCAGCATTTTAACAAGGTGCTTGCTCTTTGACCATCCCAAATTCCAACACTAGTTTCATTAAACATCAATAAAAGAGCAATGCCTGCTATGCCAGTTAAGTGAAGTGTACCCTGACAAAGTTTATGAGGATACCACACTGAGTGAGGAAGTGGGCACACCTAAAGGGAGAGCCACCGGCCAAAAAGACCTGGACAGGCTGGAAGAGTGGGCTGACAAGAACCTTACTGAAGTTCAACAAGCACGAGTGTAAGGTCTTCCACCTCAGAAACCATAATACAGGAGTGAAGAACAGACTGGGTTCTACCCAGCTGGGGAGCACCTCTGTGGAAAGGGACCCAGTGGACAGCAAGCTCAATGTGGGTGAAAGTGTGCTGGCAAAGAAGCCAACAGGACGCTGGGCTGCATCAAGGGCATCACCAGCAGAGAGAGACAAAGTCATTACTCTGCTCTACATAGCCACACCTGGAATACTGCCTTCAGTTTTAGTCCCTGCTATGAAGAAAAAAAAAAAAAGAAAAAAAGACAGTAACATGGACAGGCTAGAGAGGGTTCAACACAAAGATGACCAAAGGACTGGGAAGCCTGTCAGATGAGGAAAGGCTGAGACTGCTGGGTTTGTTCAGCCTTGAGAAAAGAAGACTTACAGGAGAACTTCACACCATGTTCCAGTATTTAAAGGCTGACTACAAAGATGGAAACTCCCCTATTACGAGAAATCACATGGAAAAAAAGAGGGGTAATGGGTATAAGTTATTCTTGGGAAGATTCCAATTGAACACAGAAGGGAAATTTTTCACAATGAGAACAATCAGCCATTGGAAAAATCTCCCCAGGGAAGTGAATTCCCCAACATTGAACATTTTAAATATTTGGCTGGACAGGGTGCTGGGCAATTGTGGAAAGATGGCTGGGGGTCAAACTACAGGAAGTTATAGCAAAATGAAAATTATAGGGAAAAATATAGCTGCTACTTCCTGGATGGTACACTGTGATCACACTCAAACCTACTGCACAGTGGTTCCCCCACACATACAATCTGCAACCTCAAGCACGTGCTAAGGGAGATAAAACAGGGTGAAGCAGAGTGGAAACACCACAGCCAGGCTCTGTTGAAATCATATGGCACTTTATAGCTGATAAACCTATCACTATATAGCTGATAACCCCTGTCAACCAAGGGAGACAGAAGAAGGTATCTTGCTGCTGAACCAGCAACTGTGGTGAAATCGCTCTCCTGAGATGAACTTGGTTCATTATAACTTAATGCAATATTAACTCACACCTCCATCCCAAAGTTTCCTGTCTCCAAAGTATGACCACCCCTCACTGAGCATGCACTCTGTATTTTATTGACTACACCTCTAACAGTGAAGTGAGAGAATTTTACACCAATCAGTAACGAAAGTATGTATTACTAGAGTCACCCAAGATCCACCTCAACGAAAAGGAAGTTCAGTGAAGTGTCCCTTCATAACATAACAGGACTGACAGACTGGTCAGGCACAACGGTCTTGGCTTTTCTGGTGTGCTGACAGACTAATTACACTCTAAAGGTTTGAGGAAATCTCCACTTTTCATGTGACAGCCATCTTGTATAGACCATGCTTTAGCTAGGAAAGGTTGGACTAGATGATTCTTGAGATCCGTTTCAACCTGGTATTCTGTGATTCTATAGAAAACTTGAAAATCCTATTAACAAATCACAGCTTGTTACTGTTGTCCATAGCAGTTGTTTCACAACCAACCAAATTTTACCGAGTGTACTTACCTGCTATTCTCATGTTTAGTCTTCAGCCAGCTAATGACACTACTGCATTAAAATAGCCACCTATGGGAAAAAAACAAACAAAAACGCACTTCATTGTAATTACAGTCAAATCAGCATTTTTGTGATGAGTAAAAAACCCTCACACATTTTCTAGTCAATAAAATTAATGACAACTGTTCTGAATAGCTATTTCATAACATTCACAGTTAAAGGAAGATTTAAGATGGAATTCTGATGCCTTGTTTTCATTTGTTACTCCATGAAACAAGTGTTCTGAAAAAACATTAATTTCACTGAATCCACTACAAATTCAGTGTAACTTTCAATCCTTCAATCTGTGGCATAAGTACGTGTCAGAGCTGTATCTAAGCAGTCTTTAGTTTCCTAAAGCTAAGTGGTAAAAGTCAACAGCTTCACCTGTACTCCCTTCAAAGTCCTACCAACCTCTGGGTGCAAGTTGTTATTTGGAAACATAACATTTTAAGCATTTTGGCCTACTACATAAATTGCACTCAATGGAACTGAAAGAAGGTCAACATTTTAACCTACGCATTACAGAAATGTAACAACACATCTGTCACTCACATCTACAGCCAGAGAATAACATGATGGTCAATAATGACAGAAGCACCAACCCTAGTACCTCAATTACTTTAGAGTAAACTGAAAAGCACTGTCTCTAAGCAAACATCACCTAAGCATCCACAAGCTTCTTGAAAAGAGCATGTCACCACACAAAGTGGGTCACAAACTCCACAGGCTCTGCACAAAAGTTCCCACCTCCTCCTCAAGTAATGCAATCTCCTGGGCTGTACGAAATTTTCTGCCCTCCACCTGCAGAGCCAGGGATATGCTCAACCTTGGTGTGCCCATGCCCACTGAGCCTGGACACCTGGCTCAAATTTCCCCTGATTCAGGGATTTTGTTGAATTATCTACACTAAGGCCACATTTGAAAACATGTAATCAGCTATCACTCTAATCCAGGTAGCTGTCCCAGACTGCCATCACAAAAACTATAGCATCCCTAACCCTCTGCAGTGCTATGCCATGATTTTGAAAACCCTCAAAAACATTCTCTTTAGAAACAATTAGGAAAGCTATTGTTATTAGAAATGGAAATAATTTGGAGACAAGCACCAAAATACCCATATAGTTCTCACAGTCTATGCTAGGGAGAAAAAAATTGGTATTATGGAGACAACCTTTTGCCTTCACTTAGTTCAGTATCTTCAAGTTCAGTGATTTGTGTCCAGATTCTCTTTGCCAAAGACTCAGTCACTGTTGTCTACCCCTTCAAGTTTACAAGAAAATGGTCAGTAGAGAAATAAACAGGAAAAAAACAAATGCAAGTACAGAAATATTTATTTCAACACTGTAAGAATTTGAAAATACATATCACCAAATTTTAAAAGCAGACAAATGTTTTTGAGTGCTAACGTTGCACTGTAAGGGAAATCTCATACCATATTGCAGACATAATATATCCATTGTATTTGTAGCCACATATTATATCCACATATAATAACTTCTTTCTGTGAAAGGCTATTATTTATCTGTCTTGTAAAAAGGCAAAAAAGAATCTGTCAGGGCAGATATTTTATTTCGAAGTCTGTTAACAGAATTATTCTAGGCTTTTTCCCCTCCACACACACAGAAATATATCACTGTTAAAATAAGCACTGTCTGTACTTTGAACAACTACAAGCTTGTTTTAAGTCTGCGCTGAAAAAAAGTTTCCTTTTTTGTTTTACTCTAAACAAAAACACATCATTAATTCAAAGCATGCAAGCAAGAATATGAACAAAACCAGAAAGAATCTAAGTGAAACAATTGTGTGATCTAACCTTGGCTGCCTTTATTCCAACATCCCCTTTCACCTATCTCAGGGATTATTTTTTATTGCAATCAAGAAATAAGAAAATGGATTATTTTTAAAGTGTGAAGTGTTTTTGATTTAGAAAAAGGAAAAATGAGCATGCCATGCCTCAACTTGAAAGGAATTAAAAAAACTATTTAATGATTCTTTTTCTAAATTGCAGTATACTGAAAAATCACAGAGTTTGATCTACAGAACAAGACAGAAGTGCTACAGTTCAGACAAGTGCTGCACAGCACTTTCCAGTTGTAGGAAAATAATTTATGGATGTCAAGTCCTTTCCCTACACTGTATTATCTTACTTTTTTATTTTTTAATTATTTCAAGACAGAACAGGAATAAAACAGGACAAACCATGAACGCTTATGAATGCTTATAGACCATTACTCCATATCTTTGGTATTAGACCTCGTAACTGAAATTAGAGAACTGATTAGAAAATGGATTTGGGATTTTTAATAGTGCATATTTTAGGATCATTTAAAAACAAACAAAAAACACAGGACCACAACTGAGCTTGCTCAGACTCAGATGCACAAAACTAGTACCAACAACATTCCTTTGATTGCTTTAGAAGTGAGCCACAATAACCCAAACATTATCTTTGTCTTCTTTGATGTCAGATTCCATCAAGCAGAGGCAGCAGAATTAGAATCTTAGTATCTTCCTGACTTATGAATATCAAGTAACACAAATAATCCTTTATTACTACATCATTCTCTTGCAGGCAGTACAAAAAGGCTCACATGTATCCCTTATTAGAGAGAGACTGAGGCAGGAAGTGCAGCCCACAGCAGGGCTGACAGGCAGGGCCCTGATGAGTACAGCAGAACCCTACAGAGATGCAAAGGCCAAGGAGAGCACCACAAAACAGGCAACAGAAGTGATCAATGTCTGCAAGTTGCAAAGTAGAATGGCTGGTTTGGGGAAACATGATGTGACTCAAACGTGGATTTTCTTTTTCTCCATATTGTTTTCTTAGCACAAAACTTAGAAAGTTTATCAAGGTCTAAAACTTGGCCAGTGGAAAGAACCCAAAAATTCTCTCACAGACAGCAGTGCCTTGAAAAATAAAAAGCTATCCACAGAAGAACCTGAACAAGAGAAGACAAGAAGTTGCAGGTTGTAAATATTTTTGGAATGCTGGCATGTCATTGTCCAGTTCCCTGCATGGAGTTGTACATCTATCCATGCAGAAAAGGGTTATTTACTCTGGATACAAACTACTAGGGAACGGATATGTGGAAAGACAGTTGGGAGCTGAGGATTCTTGTTGCTCTTTTTTCTGCATCCTTGTGCGTTCCAAACAAGCCCCATGACAGTCTAAAATGCTACGCGTAAGGCACAGAAAACAGCAGCTTACAATAAAAAAAAAGGAGAGAAAAAACAAGGGCTTTCCCCCACTCTGCTCCACTTGCTGATTAACTTGTGTGCTATGACATACTCAACACTAATACAAAAAATTAATACATAAGTGCACAGAGTTACTGCACATATTTTTATCCATACCAAAACTATTTTCAATCAGCAGATCAGGAGATTCTTGCTTTTAGAAGTAACCTGTGTCTCTTGAGGCAACCCCACTAAGTACTTCCCAGAGGAAGCTTATATGACTTCATTTAGGAAAATTACGAGCCTCTAATACTTCCAAGCAAATCATGTGTTATTAGACAATATAAAATTTCTAACACACCAAGATTGACTTCTTTCTACATTCATGTGTTAGATAGAATCGTCATGAAGCAAATTTTCCTCTTAGAATCATTGTACAAGGAGAATCTGTATTGAGATCATTGACAAATTGACAGTTCTTATTAATACTGCCACACTGGCACAACACTGAATGAAGTCCAGATTTCAGTCCCAAACTGAATGCAATTCAATTTGGTTAATTCTTCATCAGGCTTTTCTGGACACTTGTCCAGAGATGGTGCCATGGGACACACGTCACTCAGGCACAGCCTCTGCCCTACTTACTGTGCAGAAAGCAGTGGCCACTTGCCACAAATTTCTGTTTAAAAGGGGTTTTCAAACATGATCATAACTAATGTTTTGAAGGATAATAATGAAACATGTAGATTAGTCTATTTCGTTCCCAGGATAGTAGTATTTCCATTAGCAACTTGATTACATGAGTGGCCACACAAAAACAAGGAAAGATGAGAGGCAAGAATTCAGAAAGCCAAATAATTTTGAATTGTGACCTTAGCTGATTAGGAAGAGGTCCCAAAATCAACAACGATACTTAATAAAACAGAAACTAATACACTTCAAAATGGACATCAAGTGCAGCAAAACAGGCAGCACAAATGGAAAACGGGATTCAAGAGATTATAGCGGCTCTCTAATATTGGGGTCAACAATGTTTTACTGCAACAAAAGTGTAACTGCATCTTGTGAACTGACAGGAATGCTGGGCATGGAAAAAAAAAGCTCTGCCTAAATAAACAAAAAATACCCTGCTCTATGTACTATCTTGACTTTTAACTGAGACCCATGTGCAGCTTTTTTCTAAGTCTATCTTAATGCATAATCCCCAAATGGAAGAATCTAGATAAGAATTACATGACCTAAATAAACCAACTAAGGGATAAAAGAATCAAGTCTGACTTGCGAGAAGTAAGGATCAGATACCTTTGTCTGTTATCTTCAAGGTGTCATTTAAAAATTTTTTAGAAATATATTTAATTTTTTTTAAACTACTTAATCCATAACAATTTTAACATATATATTAAGTACATATATTATTTTAAAATATATTTTATAATATATATTCTTAAAAACAATATACTGAGAGGAACTGTTCTCAATGTTCCCTGGTTGCTGCTTACCTATTTGCAGTTATAATACTGAAGAAAAACAACCTTCCAGTTACAAGGATAAACCAAAAGTATAAAAGGAGGCTGTAAATCATCATAAAAGTCTGGGAAAATACCAGAGACAGTTTTTCTTAATACAGGTAGTTTAAGAGGTGTTAATGTCGCCCACATTCCTACACTATTATATGCAAATCTGTACCCAGATTATGTATTACTAAATCTGTATCAGCCTGAAATGCTTTGCATTAAATTCAGGGGGAAATTTTTACCCCGAACCGGGACTTAAGCATTTGTATACCTTCAAACAAGGTCAAATAATGTTATACCTTTTTTTGTATATATTTACTATTTGTTATATGAATAGCATACACAGTACTAGAATTAGAAAAGTATTCAAAAATACTTAGTACCAAAAAAAAAGTTTGAGCTTTTATTTTCGTTTCCAAGACTTTAGTAGATTAGGACGTTGTCCTTTATTAGGGTTTTTTTCAGCACAAACTGCATTCCTCAATCATTAGTAGATGCATCTTATTCCTGTCAGAACAGCAAAAAAATCACAAACAAAAAAAATTAGCTTTTCATACCTGGTAAAATATAACCAATGAAACAACATTTTGTTTAATCCAGCCTCTGTTGATATTTCAGTGTGTTGTGTTCAAGCTGTTTAGAGCAGTGGTGGTTTTTTACTCAAAATTACACAGTGACTTAGATATGTCAAAGACAGCATTAGCTATTCCTATGTGAATTCTGGTTTTGAACCAGTGGTGGTGCCAACCTAAATTACATGCCATGGACAAAACAGCTGAGACATTAAAATTCATTCCAAAACTATTTTATTCAAATACAGGATGCATTTTCTTATCCAGATGATTGCTTACTTTTCTGCTAGGCTACAAACAGTTTTTCCACCATGTTTACAAAATTAATTTAATTTAAAACTAGTGAAGGACAGACAGAGAAAAGAATTACATCTTTTTAAAAAGTAAATAGTATAGCTCAATTTTATTGTATAATCATGCACCATTTGTGTCTTCTGGAAGCACAGGCTGCGACCCAAGTAGATCCTCCCTACAGGCAGCACAGCACTCCCACATCCGTATTAATTCTTTGAGGTTATGGCAGAATTCCACATAGGCAAAAGGTTTGTCCACACAAATGATTTAGGGATTCAGGAATATTTATTTTCTTTTCTCCTTTGTGACAACTGCTACCATGAAGTATAATTATTAATTTCTTATAAAAATTATAACACCTGAATTGTATTCCTCCATATACATATTAAGATTCATCTTGGTATTCCAGACAACTGAATTAGACCAAAAGTTTTTGCTTGTTAAAACAAGATTTTATTTTACTTCTATTGAATTATATATATATATATATTAAAAAAAAATAATATATAAATGAATGTAGATAAATTTAGGAAATGAAATCCAAGCTTATTCCAAAATTAAAAATACTTAATTCAGCTACTGTTGCATGTCCTATGTTGCAAATACCACTATATGGTTTCACTTTTAGGAAAGGAAATGTACATGAGAAGTGAGATTGTGTGGAGTGTTTTGATACTTAATGTGCAAAACAAATGTTTCTCAAACGACATGTCAAATCACTGACTATGCAAGCTTTTGCTAGTGGCATCAAGCCAGTACTTTCACCTCAGGCAACAGACAAACTAGTCAGCCTCAAATACTGAAAAATTCTTCTGAATCCCAGGAAGCTGAGATAAAAGTACTAAGGCATTCATTCTTCCCACAGAGAATGAAACTCAATCCAAATTCCTTTTGCAATTAAAACAACAAAACCAAACCAATCCAAGAAAAAAAACCCAAAAAACAACAAAACACAACCAATAAACCAAATAAAAAACCACCTACACATACTTTAAAGACTCTTCTCAATTATTACACAAAATTTACTAGTCCATATAGTTAAAAATGGGATTTATGGTCCCTAAATACCACACTATTTATGTGATAAAGTAAATCCTACCATTGCTGCTGACATATCTATTAAAGAGAATATTAGTTTTGTGTGATTAGGGTTGGATAATATCACACATAGACGTTCAGATAAAATCCTCAAGGACAAATTGCTGAACCTCATACACCAACTTACTTCCCTACTTCATCGCAGAGAAGTACATAAATTTCACAATAAAGATTTAAGAGACTGAGGTACCTCAAACTATTTTGTAACTGAAGCACTGCTGTAATTACCTGTTCAAAAGTTCAACATTAATTATTTCTTTTCTATCATGCTTTTTTAAGAAACAAATTACCACCTTGATTTTGCAAGACAGCAAAGTCTGTTCAGTTTTATCACAACAAGAAGGAGTAAATAAAGGTTTGCAACACGTTTACCTGTGGGATCACCAGGTCTCACTCGAAACAAGGTGTTGCCAGAATCTAGATGTTTCAAATGTACAAGTGCTTTCACATCTTTGTATCAATAAAATATACCAAGCCTGTTATTAGAATAACACATCACTATTATGCAATCTTAGCCTGCCCTATACAGCAATTCTCAACGGTACTACCATACCAAAAGCTATGCCTGAAGAACAATAAACACACACATAATCACTGTGACTTCACAGAATCACAAAATGGGAAAGACTGGAAGGGCCCACAGTGGGTCATCTGGTCCACCCTCCCTACTCAAGCAGGGTCATCCCAGAGCGCGTGGCATTCAGATTGCATCCAGACAGTTCTTGAATGTCTCCAGTCAGGGAGATTCCACAACCTCTGTGCAACCTGTTCCAGTGCGTCGTCACTACATAGTAAAGAAGTTCTTCCTTAGAAGAACTCTATTTAGGTGGAACATCCCATGCATCAGTTTCTGCCCATTGCCTCTTGTCCTATTGCTCAGGGCCACGAGCACAGCCCTGGCTCCATCCTCCTGACACCCCTCCTTCAGATACTCACAGACACTGATGAGGTCCCCTCTCAGTCTCTTCTCAAGGCTGAACAAGCCCAGTTCTCTCAGCCTTTCCCTGTAAGAAGGGTACTCCAGTGCCTTAATCATCACCACCAGACCTGCTCCAGGAGCCCCTCCATGTCCCTGTACTGAGGACTTGATAGAACCACACATGACCACCACTTACAACCACCACATAAAATTCTCAGAGGGTATGATTACAGCACATCATTTTACACTGAGGCCCATTTAAAATAAATTTATCAAGAAAGCAAGAGGAGGAAAGCATTACAAATACTTCCTCTATAGTTCCAGGAAAACTGATCAGCTCCTCCCCACTATTCTCCCCAACCACAGTAAGACTCTAGACAGTAGCTTTAAGGTGTCAGAGTGAGATGATCATCCTTTGAATGAGATTCATTTACTGTACAGACCAGCACATCAACCTCATCATAGAGCTGCATAACAAGACTGTAGACATAGCAAGGCACAGAACTTGTTTATACTTTACAAGGCAGAGAAGATTAAGGCTACTAATAGTAACAAAGGACATCTTCACACACTTGGAAATAAAACCAAACCTATACTACCAAGCATTTAAGCTTCTTTAACAGACATTCAGTATGATCTGAGGCTGCATACTGGAGAGGAGTTTTAACCTTTGCTGAGTAGCAAGCTTATCTCACCAGGAAGCTGGGGTATGCCTCTGGGGAAAGTACTGGCTGGTGACAGTCACTGCTCACAGCACTGTTGGTATCTCTAGCTCCTCTTGTTCTAAGGGATACAGAAATCCATGCTCCACTGCAGAGCCCCTTCTCATCCACTCATCTCCCAAGGGAGGTAGCATTAGGCTAGGTTTTGGGTATTTGCAGGATTAGAAGAACATGTCATTGGCTGAGCAGAGCACCCAGCAGAGAAAGCACCACACATCGGCTCTGGGGAGAGGGAGGAGCAGCAGCAGGCTCAACACACAGAAGGGCCATGCTATGCCTACTGGATATTGCATAATGGGATCACATTCCATGTATGAGACTACTGCTGGTGCCTGATAACCTCCATGTGCATGATGCACTCAGAACCACAGTGCTTCTGTGGTACAGGCAAGTCATTGCTACTGGTCCATATTAACACTGGATAGGCCATCACTTGTGAGTAATGAGGTGGAAGATGCTTGAAGAGGAAGTCAGTCACTGGCAGGATTCTTAATAGCTCTAGAGTGACTCACTTCCTCCTACTGAAGACACACAAGACAGACCCAAAACTTGCAGTTTCTAGACTGGTTTCTGAGCATGAAGGTATCAGAACAAAGATCCATATCCTATATCTTGGCTGGGTGCAATCCTACAGCAACCAGTACCAAAAGCATAAGCCGTATCTGAGAGGAATTAATTTCACAGCAAAAAAAAAATCTAGAGGCAATGTATTCTTTTTCTATATTATATATTTACATAATATGAACACTAGAATATTTAGTTAACAACTGGTATACACCTTACTAACTAAAATCCAACACAGCCATTTTCTATCCTTTGAGATTTTATAGTCTAAGCATCATCATAGGTAGACAAAATTAAGGTTACATTGGGTAGCAAGTTATCTATGTAGAAATTTGCCACATTAAGTACCTATAAACTACTCTGATGAACAGAAAGGTGCTTACCACTGAGACTCTGTACACAGCTCACATGAAGACACTGATATGCAATCACCACATACTGTAACAACTCCTGATGTGATCCCCTCTGGATCATGCTGTTGTAAGAGAAATTCACCAATTGTCTCGTAATAAACTTCTGCCTTAATCGACTCAAATGCTATTCCAAAACCATTCATGTGTCACTGATGGTCAGCTGACCAGCAAGCACACAGCCATGGCAGTTCCCCCAGCCACCAAGTAAATACAAGAGTATCAGGGATGATCCAAAAGCAGAATTAAGTGCCTGGGAGCAGGTCAGCGGCTTTCTAACAGCAGCAATACTAGCTAACAACAGTTTAAATGTTTGTGATACGATACCAAAACAGATCAAAATAAAAAATAAAATAAAAATCTGTGCTACTAGGAGATGGTTACTTTCTCCTCAGACAAAAGACAACTGGAGAGAAGGTGAGAGAAGGGAAGGACGCCAGGCAGTCACAAAAAAGCAAGTCTTATGAAGAGAGGGGAGACTGTGTCATGTATTTAGATGTTAAGATTTTAACTGCACTGTCATGAGAACTAGCACGTGTCTGTACACATAAACACACTGTGCAACTCTCTGCCATTAAAACTGACTCAACAGTCACATTAAATGCAGGGCAGAGTTTACTCCAGCAGGTCCCTCTGTCCTGGTAATCTTCCAGTTTCTCCTCTCTTCCACAAAGTCTGTTCCACATTCTCTTGGCACTAAGGATATGTGAGACCAAGGGCGGAAAATGCGAAGTTGCAGCTCAGTCTGCAAATGAAGATACAAACTATTTTCGTATTATAAAAATGTGGTACTGTATCCGAGGAGCAAAAACAGTTGAACAATTCCAAACATTGTTAATGTCCTGTGAAAATTCTAGTGTGATTGAATTTCAGAAAGCCTGGGTGAAATACCATTTAATATAGCCATCCACCATTTAATAGAAACATCAATGAACTACTGAAGAAGGGTAAGATTTTTAAATTTGTGGATATCACTGAGACGCAAACAGAGGCAAACAAATTACAGGGTGGAATTAGAACTACAAATTATCCAGAAAAATATTGATTTCTCCTAAGAAAAAAAATCCTAAAGTTCTCTCAGGATGCATATACCATTGACAAAAGCATGAGGAGGCTATGCTTGGCTTTACGGTTAGACACAGAATTTTAGGTGAAGCAGGAAGCCATGTATTTATAGGTTACAGATGCTTAAGCTAAAAAAAGAGATTTCAAGCAGCTATACCAGTATAAAGTTACTTCCTTCATCACCTTTCCGTCGTGTTCTCACGTCACGGGACCTCACGCCTAGATTAGCATTAGGAAGCATGAAAATTTATGACATAGGTGAGCTCACCTGCCAGGCTGCTCCAGACCACATGATTTTGCTCACTAAGGAAACTTAACACAGTAAAAGAGAATAAAACTCATGACAGATTAGCGAACAACTTTCAAGAGTGTTGAGAGGCAAAGCACAGCAGCATCGGGCTGCTCACCCACATCATGGTCTCATTGTAAGGCTCTCAGATTTCTGACACCAATGCAAATTACATTTTTTTTCAGAATGTATGTACAATCTTGGTTTCAGATCAATGTGAGGCTTTTCAGATAGATCCTTCTAAACTGCAAAACAATTACAATAATTCCAGTACTGTTGACAGCAAAATGATTGTCACATGGCTATACTTATATAGTGACTCATGGAGCTACTGATTGCCGATAGAAGTAGAAAGACTTGCAGCCATTACACTCACATGTCAATCCCCTGACTTCACTGGAACTGTAGGTCTAAAAACCAGAACTTAAATTCTACTTGAATAATAAATTCTATTTGATCAATTTAAATCTTTAAGAATGAGTCCTAAAGACTCAGGAATTCGCTTTTAAAATATTAGTTTTCCAAAGTTCCACTGAAATCTCAAACTCTGTCTATATTATCACTCTCAATGTATTAAGAGTTCTGCTTAAATGTGGGTGGTCACTGGATAGCTGCACTCAAAAGAGTTGTGGTCAATGGCTCAATGTCCAAGGGACTAGAATAGTGACAAGTGGTGGGCCTCAGTACTGGGATGGTGTTGAGACACTTGCACAGGTTTGCCAGAGAGGTAGTAGGTAACCCATCCCAGGAAGCATCCAAGGCCAGGCTGGATGGGGCTTTGAGAAATCTGGTCCGGTGGAAGGTGTCCCTGCCCCTGGGAGGGGGTTTGGAACTAGACTGTCTTGAAGGCCTCTTCCAACCCAAGCCATTCTATGATTCTGTGTAGAGCACATATGGCCTGAAGCACTCGCGCTGCACTTAGAGAGGCTGGCCAGTAACTTGCGGTTCCGTGAAGCAACTATTATTGCCTATTTACTCTGCACTCTTACTGGGTGAAATGGTCAGGAGTTTTGCAAAGAGATGGAAGCAATGGCCTGCAACAAACCTGGTGCTTTCTCCATCCCAATGTGATTAGATGTTATTACATGACAATAGCAAGCTATTAGCTTGTGAAGAGCCTACCTGCAGGCTTAAAGCAAGTCACAAAACTTGTTTTGCCACACAACTATGCTAACCAAGAGTTGAAAAAGATTTCTTCATACTTAAAAGAAACCCTGGAGGAGAATATGCGCTAATGAAGACACTCATACCTTGAGAAGTTTCGAAAGCTTTAAAAAAAGAAAACAACACGACTGCTGTACAGTCATTAACTAGCCATTTCTGGTGTGAGTTTGTGGCTTTAATTCTTTTTTTTCTAAATAATTCCTCAATTAGTATTAAATAAATACTTTGTTAAAAGAGAGTAGCAGTCAGCTAGGCTCACCAGCAAAATTCAGCCACGGGATCCAAGTCTGTGCAGCATTATAAACCACACAGAATATCACAAATACCTGGTAGATGCAAAGATCTTCACCCAAGTTTAGAGTTATTACGTTGTCATTTAACCTCTTTTAAATGTGGGAAAATGGGAAGATAAACAAGTCAGGTGAGCTACACATCCCCTTAACGGCTCAGCCAAACATGTGGCTTAACATATGGTAGCATTTACCCAAGAGAAAAAAAATATAATGTCTATATTTTTTCCTACTTCAGCAATTCAAAGGCCTGTAACCAATGGCATGCAGGCTGCTTCGACAAGTATCTCTCTGCAAACAGCACATGCAACTTCCTTACGAGTTCACGGGTGCTCTCTGTAACAATTCAGCGTTTTAGCTAAACGAGAGCTGAGCCCTGTAACCCATCTGCCGACAGCGCCCGCGATCCCGTACTCCAGAGAAAGCCAAAGGAACAACACCACCGAGCAGCAGCACCCTTTCGTTTACACCGAGCCGACTTTGTTTCTGCAGCAAGGGGCTGCCACGCTGCCAACGTTTCACTCGTTTCTCTGGACCGGGGCGTTCTGCCGGCCCCACCGCCGCCGCCCGGTGCCTCCTCCTCCTCCTCCTGTGCCTCGGCGCGGCTACCGCCGGCAGCTCCGGGCGCTCGCTCCGGCCGAGGCGGACCGAGGGCAGCTGCCACAGCCCCACTGCCTTCAGGCTGGCCCTGTCCCCCTCGCCGTGCCGGGACAGCGGAGAAGGGGAGGCCCCCGCCAAGCGCACCGCACGGCAGGAGCCGCGGGGGACGGGGTCACCGCCCGGCTCTGACCGCGGCCCTGGCCCGCCTCACCCCTCTCGGGGCGAGAGGGGATGGGGGAAGGGCCAGGCGGCCCGGGGAAGGGGCACGCCGCGGGAAGCCGGCAGCGGAGGCAGGAGCTGGCGGCCAGTGCCAGCCCGGTGCGGCTGCCCCGCGCGGAGGAGAGCGATGCGCGCCCGGGCGGCGGGATGCCCGGCGGGAGAGGGGCAGGGGCCGCCCCCCGCGCAGTCCCGCGGAGAACGCGAGCACCTACCGGGGCTGTAGGGCGCGGGCACGTCGCGCAGCGTCCCCTCAGCGGCCGCGCCGCGAAGGCTGCCCCGGCCCGAGCAGGAACCGAGCGGAGCCGGCGCCGCTGCGCAGCCGGAGGAAGGCGCGGAGGGCGCACCCGCCCCCTGCCGGTGGCGGACCGGGACCGCGGCGGCCCCGCCC